>OY735204.1:63995773-64195773 GCA_963457665.1 Thysanoteuthis rhombus | reverse complement strand
GTCCACAGTCTGAACCCCCCCTCCTTTCAATAACGAAAAGCCCGAAAGCGCTGAGAACCAAATCTTGACCGTTGGGAGGACAGGAGACCGACCTATATCGGTGTAATGTTTTGCCAAAAAAACTTTGCATATGAGGTGAAGAATGAGCAGATTACGATTGTAACTTTTCATTACCTTTACTGGAATAAAAATGCTAATACTATGTATTGGAATACATCATCTCAATTCTCGATCTATTCGTTTTGGCATCTACGTACCCTTTCAATCAAAAAAGGAAATGTTGCTTAGATGAGAAAGCGTGGTTGAAGGGAGGGAAAGGTTGGTCAGTCGTTTGGTGCGTGACGACGTCGCTTTCCACGAGTGGATGAAAGTAACTGCAGATCACCCTTTATCGGAGTTTCTCGTTCGGGCCCTTCGCCTTTCCAACTGGCCACATACATAGCTTTGCAACACCGGAAGACAACGTTCAATGCTTTACATGAAACATACCAAACATATCTGATATCGCGGAAAGACTGTTGCAATGTTTGGCCTTATGATGTGAACACCATACATGAGCATTGATCAAGTACTGATTTAGGGACTAAGGCCTCGAAAGACAATAATGTCCTACGGTATGTGGTCGAGCACAGGGGTGGCCTGCTAGCCCAACGTGGCACACGAAAACATTTTATTTGCACGTGGTAGATGAATTTTGTTTGTGATTCTATAAAAGAATAATAGAAAAAAAGGAACAAAACAAAAAACGGCAACATTTTAATTTATCAGCTGTCATCTCACATATTGATTGTACAAAGAAATCTCCTTTAGGAATGCTTTCAAGCATTTTCTTTTCTTTTCCCATTAAAATGTATCGTAAATCACAAATATAATAAAAATGATAATCTGCCACTTGGAAATTACCATGGGCACGTGAGGGGACATTTTTCAAAGATTATCGCGAATGTAGGCACGCGCTCTCAACAAAGTTCTCCACCCATTGTGGGTGAAAACTGGTAAATCTAGTTTGGTTCCCTAGAAATCCTGAGATCAATCTCCTAATCAGGTAATGCAGGAACACACACACACACACACACACACACACACACACACACACACACACACACATATATATATATATATATATATATGATTGGGCAGTAACCCTTAGATGCAAGTTTGGGCTGAAATCGACCGACAAAGAAGTAGTGGAAATCAGAATGGTAAGGATTTTTCACTTGCCAGTTTAATTATTGCGATCTTCTTCGATTGTTTATGTATGTGGGGGAAGAGGCTTTTAGTTATTGAGTGCTGGAAACATAAGATCTCCCATGGACATGGATAGTGAGTGCTTCTAGTGCTGGTGAAATGGATTGAAAAAATTTTGTTTGAAAGCAATGAAAAAGAAAATTCCAAAGATTTTACTCCACCAGTTTGGACTATTTTCTGTGGCTCCATGGCATAATTCTTCTGAATATCCATTCAAATTACAGATCGTAACGCAAGAAAATAAGAGATTTATAGGGATCAGATACTTATTCTATTTTTCGTTGTCTAGGCCGAATGATAATTCACCGTGTAATAACGAGAGATCATCTCAAATAGAGTTTTGAAATAATATATCGCAATTTATAATTATTTCAGTCAGATTATATATCCATTATTAATAATATAATTGTCCTTGTTGGAAGGTGCAAATAGAGCAGATATAGACAGTGAATGAACAGAATGAAAATTTGGAGTTGGAACAGCTAGTTTGTCCTTTGTATTACCGGAGGCTCATTAGCTTATATATATGTATGTATATATATATATATATATATATATATATATATATGTGTGTGTGTGTGTGTGTGTATGATATGAACTGTAAAAAGTGAGACGGACTCGGGAGTAAAGTGTTCTGAGGTTAAGTTTATTTATCTGTAGATATTTTTTGTTAATAATGGTCCCGACATGTTTCGGGACGTATTCCCATCTTCAGTGATGTGTGCTGTGTGGGTATGTGGTTTTAGGGGTTTAAGGTTTCATGTGGAACCTGAGTCCACAATCAGGAGCTTTGCCTTGTGGGTAAAAGATTGTATGAAGGCTGCTGGAAGCATCTTGCTATGTGAGAGAAAGTCCAGCCAGTGATGAAATACATACATACACACACACACACATATATATATATATATATATATATATATATATATATATATATATATATATATATATATGTATTGAAGTAGAGCAGCTAAATGAGAATTGTCTGTTTTGAGTTCTGAAATTCCTTTGGAAGACACCAGATATGACAAGTAAATGTATGAGAAAATACTCTAGAGGAAAGGCTCCGTTTGACATTTTTGAATGGTTGAAAAATGCAACATACCCTTTCAGTAGACTCGAACTTATAGGTTTTGAAACGTCGTGGTAGACAACAAACACAAGAAAATTAATCTGGATGAATCAATGAATAAAGTAAGTGAAATGTTTTATAACAAACCCGTTTATAAAGAAAAAAAGGACTTATGCGGACAAGCATACGCATTATTTACATATTTTGCTTTATATGTAAAAGCTAAGGACAGAAGCATTGCATTTTCTGTACACTGAGGAAGATTAAGCCTGACAAGTTAACTCTTATAAAAACCGCAAGAAAGAAAACCACCGAGCAAATCTCATTGATTAAATGAGATTGCGAAACAAAAACGAAAAAAAATATAGCCTACTTTCAACTTTGACAATGCTGAGTCTCCTGTATTCTTCAAGGCTGGAACATTAGCAAAATTCAGAGAAGTCGTCAAAAACGAGAAACACTTAACAAAATCAATTTGCAAATGAATAACAAACGTTTGTCAGTAAAAATTGTTTCTGGATTTTAATTCTCCCCCCCCATATGTTCGATTTAGATATAACAGGATAAAACCTCTCTCAAGGAAAGCAGACTAACAGATCTACGACCGCAAGGTCATTTTTGTCCAAAGTGTCCTTTGTAAAAATTTATCAGTGCTTTCTAATGATTTGAAGAAGTTTTTTTTGGCTGTATGTATGTTGTGCAATGGAAAGGTTCAAAGAATTTGAACAAATTAATCAATCTGTTCCTCTGACGTTTTTCGAGTCTCACTGGACATTTCGCTTGATCAGAAAGTCAAGAAGATCATTTTTTATTGTCAGGTTTTCTCCAGAGTAGTCAGTTATGTCTCACGATTTTGATGGTAGAATCTCATGTACTAAAATAAGTCTATAATGAGTGTTGGCATATATCCCAAGGTATCGGTCCGATTTGGGATTTAAAATAAAATTCTGTTTAGGTGGAAAGAAAATTGGCTGAAAAAAAAAAACAACATAAATGTTTGGTTTGACGAGGTCTGTCCTGAAAGTATCCAGTCATTTTGAATATTTTGAGAATCGGTTGCGAAACTGATTCACCTTAGCAATCAGTCACAGGGGACCTTACTGCACATGTGGACACTTTCTCGTGGGGTTACTCAGTCAGCAGAAAAAAGCCATTGAGTAGGCTTGTGCACTGTTTGACCTTCATATTCACAATAACTGAACGAATCATTCTATACACCTCGTGCAAAGTTTTATTTTTAGCAAAACATCGTATTACACAGGACTGTCACCCGTACCCCTACAGTTTAGATTCGTCTCAATGCGACCTTTGAGTTTTCACAAAGAATTCAGAACGTGCATGAGACCAAGGAGAGCACAACAGAATGGCTGACGGTGATCAAGAAAGAGGACTTCGCAGAATGTTTTTTGAAACGTGTAAGAGACGCTGGGATTAGTGTGTAATGTGCCATTGATGTACGTTGGCTATTTCTTTTTTCATTTCAAATAGCCTGATACTTTCATGAACGAATGATGTTTCTGTGCGGTCATAACGCTAACTAACCTTTCGTTACTCTGATAGGAAAGAAAAAAGGCCAGTATTCCCACTCAAAATTCTTCCCATCATTCTATAAGTGTGTCAATTGTTGTGAGCGACCTTCCTTGAGATTGCACTTTTGATAAAGTCCTCATTCTGAGAGAAAACGTAACCGGAGACAAAATGGTGGAAAACGCTGTAACGCATAAGCCCACACCCCACATCGCATCTGTTTCCTGATTAATTGCTACAATCTGTAGTTGTAGTGGAAACCCAATGTTGCTATCATAATCGTAACAAAACAAAACATACGAACATAGACATACTCGCTCTTGTATTGGAGATGGCAGACGTTGAAATTTCTATATCGGCACATCTACAATAAAATTGTAAATATTTCTTGGTCGTGCTTTTTGAGGGAGAAAAAAATAAAGGAAATAAAAATGACATTTGTGCAGTCTGTTTTCTAGTATGCTGTATAAGATCCACATACGCACTGACATGTAATATTATTACGAGGCACAGAAAGGATGTTTTTCTTTGTCACAGGGAAATGAATACAAAATAGTGAAAAAATAAAAAAAATAACAGCGCCATTTTTCTTCCGTGTAATCTTATCCTGTCAAGCGTATTTTGAGCACGACAGAGCGCATGCGCAGTTTTTTTTGCTCTGTTTTATTTAGTTGGGGAAAGATATGTCAAGATAATGCAACGTTCAATACTCGAACGAACGAATGGGTATGGAAAAGGTTCTGGAAGAAAAAAACGAAGCAAAAAGATATTTATACAGCTGTACAATCACAGATTTTACAAGTTTTATATGTTGATGAACAGTGTATGGATGAGCTGTGATTGGACTAAAATGGAAGATGAATAAGACAAGAGAGACAAGCATGTATCTAAGTGAAAGACATGTTTAATTCTGCATTGTCAGTAGGTTAGTGACGTCACGGTAAAGGGACGTAATTGTCTTTTAGCATTAGTATCATTTGATGTTATCAGCTACAACAGTTTTTTTTATTGCTTGGACATATTAATATGATTATTATAACATTCTTCTTTCTGGGATGAGTTTTTGTCTTCGATGTGAGAGTGCTGCGAGAAAGTGTGATTATTTGAATGAGTGAGGTTTTTTGGATTAGTTGAGCACTCTTTCATCTTGATATTTATTTTTGAATCATGTAAGGGAGATAATTCTTTTTTTTATATCATAGTTCACGTTGGTGCCGTCTTGTTTTATGGAGTTCCTTTTATATTCTTTGTTGTGGTAGTTATTCACTGTATCTTGAGCGCGGTCTATTTTCCCCACCTGCTGCGTATGTTCTCTTCTTGATTTGATTCTATTTGCAAATCGATTTGCCACAATCATTATGGACCCGTAGACGTCTGGTCTGATGTTCTTGTAATCGAAGTTATTTATATGTACTCGTTTTTTTTTCACAGAGATGGTGTCGATTTCTTTCTGTATAATTTCCTTTGTAACGCCCCCTATACTTTTAGTTAGGAATCAAATACAAAACTTTTAGCTAGATGTCAAACACGTCACTTCCTTCAATAACCTCTATAAAAGCCCTGAACACACGCGGTCAATCACTCATTGGTGCCGGCACCTGTAACTGGATACGCCCTTTGGCCCCCGGCACTCCTTGCTGGCCATTTTCTCTCCTTCTCCCTAAGATCGGTATCAGTTCGCCGGACTCCCCAAGATCTGGACTTAATCACTTTTCCACTGTGACCAATCTCCGTATTAACTCTGCTCATCTCAGTTCACCGATGCTTAGACATCTCAAATACGCACTGCTACACAGCTACTCAATCGTGTCCTCACCTCCAAACGTGTATACACCTCTGACTGTTATGAATGAAATGGCAATGCGTTTTTCAATCTGATAGTCATGATGATCAGTCTCCTAATTCTCTTTACTTTTTTGAAGCATGCATGAATTTGTCCATGTGTTTTCTGTCTCGCAATTGTCTGCCCGTCGTGTGTTCTCCAGCGTCTTACAATGGCCTCCAAGTTGCACATGCAACTTGGCAGTATGGCATACACAGTGAACCTGGACTCCATAACCATTCCTTGGTACGCTCCAAGCCTTATGGATTCAAAAGCAGTTCAGACACCCTCGCTTCGACAACGACGACCGTACTATCATGGCAACAAAAACTTCCACCTTTCACCTTTCGCTATCTCTTCTCTTCTCCCCACGCGATCAGTCATATTGATATTTTCATTACATGCATTTTGTTTTCATTCGGTATTGGTCATTGATGTTACTGTATTAAATTTGCTTTTTTGTCTATTTCATTTTATTTGTCTATCCAAATATTTGCACGTGTCCTTTTTACTTTGTTTCATCTCCGCGTCTACGTTCATACTTGGCGGGCATTCTCTTCGAACATCTCCCTTCCTTCATCAATATCTCCAGTGACGTTAGCGCTACCACCAAACCACGTGGAAGCAAAATCCTTTGTCTCCAACAACATCTTCGCTCTACCCATACCCTGTTGATAACAAAATATAACGACTTATTCCTTATACCTTGTTCAGTGATTACTAAGTATGATCGCTTTTGTTATAATTTCTCAATTATCTTACCGATCATTTTCGATATTCATGGTCAGAAAACTTTTAGAAACGCTATAAAGAACAAAGATGATCTGCATTTGTTACTGTTGGCTTCATGCAGAGTATGTACATTTTCCTTATACAGGAATTTTAGTGTTATTATATGCTGACAACTTCACCGATGTATTTGGGCTTGAAGGGACAGGTTATTGTAATATTTTTGGGTATTACGTTTATTCCCACACACTAACTTATTTAATTTTTTCTGTATACTGGTTTCAAGGTAACTGTCCATCTTTCCGAATGTCTGTTTTTGGTTGATGTGCACATCTTTTATGGTCGAGATTTTATCACTTGGTATGGATCTTTGAATTCAAATACGATTGTCTTCGTGTTTGCAATATCAAATTCACTTTCTGATGAAATTTGAATTTTATGAACCGATCTTTTTGAATGCCACAACTTCGAATAATGCCCCCTTTTTTTGTCGTATGTACTACATATGTATTGGTATGCAGGACAATTATTTCTCTGGTGACAGCAACCACAGACTTTACAGGGGTGAATGTAGTTTTGAGTCTTGCCGAGCTTTTTATTATCAGCTCTGGATTAACGATTTAAACATTTTTTAGCCCGTCTGTTCGTGCCGACGCAATATTTTTTTTATTTCTGATTTCTGCTGAGACAGCAAAGATTTTAGATTGACGTCTCGTTTCTTCAGTAGCTTGTTCTTTTTGTAGAGCCTTGAGTTCCATGACGTATTCGTCAAACTTCTGCTCATCCGTTCTCTCTGGGTTGACAGTAAGAATCTTATTTTTCGATCACTTTCCAAGATCGTAATCAACATAATTTTCTATCAAAGATGGACGTTGAGAAAATATCGCAGCTTTTTTCTCCTAGGCATGTCAAGAAAAATGGAGTCGTATCCCTGCTCCGGTATCAGATTCTGTTGCTTGCAGGGACTTCCTTCTGCACCATGCATCGGATAGATTTTTTGATAGAAATTCAGAGATTTTAGGAGTAGTATTATTCCATATTTTAAAATAATTCGATATTCTCCATATTTTAAAATGATCCGGTATTCCTGCGGATGATAGGTTGTTCTAGACTTCTGACACCATCTTATGTGTTGATGGACAGTGCATGTATGAGTTGATATTGGATTAAAATGGCAGGAAAATAAGACAGAGAAAAGAGTATATTCAGTTGGAACATGCTCAATATTGCATTGTCGGTAAACAGTAAAGGGCACAATTTTTCTCTCAGCATTAGTATTATTAAATGTTTGTAGCAGTAGTTTTTATTCGTTTGTAAGAGCATTAGTATGATTATAAAATAAGAGCAAATTTAACTACTACTTGTCTCATGTGAATGCATTGTTGGATATCAGTGACTCTCAAATACTATTTTCAAAATACATCGCTCAGTGCATCTCTTTTGATCACAATTTTCAATAATTATAGGAAAGATTTATTCACATGTTGAATAAATGTACCCACAAATTTGATTCTTGATAAATTATGAGCTATCAAGACCCATAGAAAGTCAAGGAGCTTACAATGAAATGATAAATTTATTAAAACAGGAAAAAACTATCTAAAAACTAATAACTGACGAAATAAGAAGATAAAACTTCAACCCTAGTGCATGTATCTTTAGTGAAATAATATTCAATTCTTTGACTCGGTAACTCTAAATTGTATATTTAACAATGAATTTGCTTTATAATATAAAAATGTTGACAATTCTCATGGCAATATGAAAAAATAATATATTTACTAAAGTGAGATTGGTACTGGATTTTTTCCTGAAATCTTATGAGAGTTTGTAGTGCTTTAGAAAAAATGTTAAGTAAATCAAAACTTACATTATAGCTAGATAGTATTATGGAGGAGAAAAAGCATCATTTTTTTATGACAGTTTGTAGTGCTTTAAAAAAAGTGTTGAATAAATCGCAACTTACATTTAGATCCATGGTACTATGAAGAAAAAAAGCATCATATTCGTTTATGACAGTTTGTAGTGACTTAGAAGAATTGTTGAGTAAATCGTAACTTACATATAGATCGATAGTACTATGAAGGACAAAAAGCATCATCTTTGTTTATGACTGTTTGCTGTACTTTAGGAGAAGTGTTGAGTTAATTGTAACTTACATATAGATGAATAGTATCACGGAGGACAAAAAGCATCATTCCAACTTACAACAGTTTGTAGTGCTTTAGAAAAAATGTTGAGTAAATCGAAACATACATTATAGCTAGATAGTATTATGGAGGAAAAAAGGATCATCTTGGTTTATGACAGTTTGTAGTGCTTTAAAAGAAGTGTTGAGTAAATCGTACCTTACATATAGATCGATTGAACTATGAAGGACAGAAAGCATGATCTTTGTTTATGACAGTTTGTTGTGTTTTAGAGGGAGTGTTGAGTGAATCGTAACTTGCATATAGATCGATAGTACTACGAAAGACAAAAAGCATCATTTCGACTTACAACAGTTTGTAGTGCTTTAAAAAAATGTTAAGTAAATCGAAACTTACATTATAGGTAGATAGTCTCATCGAGAATAAAAAGCATCATTTTGTTTCATGATAGTTTGTAGTGCTTTAAAAGAAGTGTTGAATAAATCGTACCTTACATATAGATCGATGGTACTATGAAAGAAAAAAGCATCATCTTGGTTCATGACAGTTTATGTGCTTTAGGAGAAGTGTTGAGTAAATTGTTACTTATATATAGATGAATAGTATCATGAAGGACAAAAAGCATCATTTTAGCTTACGACGGTTTGTAGTGCTTTAGAAAAAATGTTAAGTAAATCGAAACTTACATTATAGCTAGATAGTATTATGGAGGACAAAAAGCATCATCTTGGTTGATGACAGTTGGTAGTACTTTGAGAGAAGTTTTGAGTAAATCGTAACTTACACAGGGATCGATGATAATATGGAGGACAGAAAGCATCATCTTTGTTTATTACAGTTTGAAGTGCTTCAAAAGAAGTGTGGAATAAATCGTAACTTACATATAGATCGATGGTGCTATTAAGGAAAAAAAAGCATTGTCTTGGTTTATGACAGTTTGTAGTGCTTTAAAAGAAGTGTTGAGTAAATCGTAACTTACTTAAAAATCGATAGTACTGTGAAGGACAGAGAGCATGATCTTTGTTTATGAGAGTTTGTTGTGCTTTAAGAGAAGTGTTGAATAATTCGTAACTTACATATAGATAGATAGTATTATGAAGGACAAAAAGCATCATGTTAGTTTAGGACGGTTTGTGGTGCTTTAGAAGGAGTGTTGAGTAAATCGTAACTTACATACATATCGATAGTACTACGAAGGACAAAAAGCATCATCTTTGTTTATGACAGTTTGCTGTGCTTTAGGAGAAGTGTTGAGTTAATTGTAACTTACATATAGATGAATAGTATCACGGAGGACAAAAAGCATCATTCCAACTTACAACAGTTTGTAGTGCTTTAGAAAAAATGTTAAGTAAATCGAAACATACATTATAGCTAGATAGTATTATGGAGGAAAAAAGGATCATCTTGGTTCATGACGGTTTGTAGTGCTTTAAAAGAAGTGTTGAGTAAATCGTACCTCACATATAGATCGATTGAACTATGAAGGACAGAAAGCATGATCTTTGTTTATGACAGTTTGTTGTGTTTTAGAGGGAGTGTTGAGTGAATCGTAACTTGCATATAGATCGATAGTACTACGAAAGACAAAAAGCATCATTTCGACTTACAACAGTTTGTAGTGCTTTAAAAAAATGTTAAGTAAATCGAAACTTACATTATAGGTAGATAGTCTCATCGAGAATAAAAAGCATCATTTTGTTTCATGATAGTTTGTAGTGCTTTAAAAGAAGTGTTGAATAAATCGTACCTTACATATAGATCGATGGTACTATGAAAGAAAAAAGCATCATCTTGGTTCATGACAGTTTATGTGCTTTAGGAGAAGTGTTGAGTAAATTGTTACTTATATATAGATGAATAGTATCATGAAGGACAAAAAGCATCATTTTAGCTTACGACGGTTTGTAGTGCTTTAGAAAAAATGTTAAGTAAATCGAAACTTACATTATAGCTAGATAGTATTATGGAGGACAAAAAGCATCATCTTGGTTGATGACAGTTGGTAGTACTTTGAGAGAAGTTTTGAGTATATCGTAACTTACACAGGGATCGATGATACTATGGAGGACAGAAAGCATCATCTTTGTTTATTACAGTTTGAAGTGCTTCAAAAGAAGTGTGGAATAAATCGTAACTTACATATAGATCGATGGTGCTATTAAGGAAAAAAAAGCATTGTCTTGGTTTATGACAGTTTGTAGTGCTTTAAAAGAAGTGTTGAGTAAATCGTAACTTACTTAAAAATCGATAGTACTGTGAAGGACAGAGAGCATGATCTTTGTTTATGAGAGTTTGTTGTGCTTTAAGAGAAGTGTTGAATATTTCGTAACTTACATATAGATAGATAGTATTATGAAGGACAAAAAGCATCATGTTAGTTTAGGACGGTTTGTGGTGCTTTAGAAGGAGTGTTGAGTAAATCGTAACTTACATACATATCGATAGTACTACGAAGGACAAAAAGCATCATCTTTGTTTATGACAGTTTGCTGTGCTTTAGGAGAAGTGTTGAGTTAATTGTAACTTACATATAGATGAATAGTATCACGGAGGACAAAAAGCATCATTCCAACTTACAACAGTTTGTAGTGCTTTAGAAAAAATGTTAAGTAAATCGAAACTTACATTATAGCTAGATAGTATTATGCAGGACAAAGAGCATCATCTTAGTTTGTGATGGTTTGTAGTGCTCTAAATGAAGTGTTGGGTAAATCGTAACTCACATATTGTAGGGTAGTATCATGAGGGACGAAGAGCATCATCTTTTTCCATGATAGTTTGTAGTGATTTGAAAGAAGTGTTGAGTAAATTATAACTTACATATAGATGAATAGTATCATGAAGGACAAAAAATATCATTTTAGCTTACGACAGTTTGTAGTGCTTTAAAAAAAATACTAAGTAAATTGGAACTTAAATTATAGCTAGATAGTATTATGGAGGACAAAAAACATCATCTTGGTTTATTACAGTCAGTAATGCTTTAGAAGAATTGTAAAGTAAATTGTAACTTTCATATAGATCGATAGTACTATGAAAGACAGAAGCATCAACTTTGTTCATGACAGTTTGTTGTACTTCAGAGAAAGTGTTGAGTAAATCGCAACTAACATATAGATCGATAGTTCTATGAAAGGAAAAAAGCATCATCTTGGTTTATGACATTTTGTAGTGCTTTAGGAAAAGTGTTGAATAAATCGTAATTTAAATATACATAGATAGTATTAAGAAGGGCAAAAAGCATCGTCTTTGTTTAGGAAAGTTTGTAGTGCTTTAGAAAGAGTGATGAATAAATCATAACTTACATATAGTTTGATAGTATTATTAAGGACAGAAAGTATCATATTGGTTTATGACAGTCTGTAGTGCTTTAAAAGAAGTGTTGAGTTAATCGTTACTCGAATGTAGGAAGATGGTACTATGAAAGACAAAAAGCATCATCTTTGTTTACGACGGTTTGTAGACTTTTAGAAATGTAGGGTAAATTGTAACTTACATATAGATTGATAATTATATGAAGGATGAAAAGCATCATCTTTGTTTATGACAGTTTGTAGTACCTTAGAGGATGTGTTGAGTAAATCCCAACTCACATAGAGATAAATAGTATTATGAAAGAGAAAAAGCATCATCTTGGTTCATGACACATTGTAATGCTTTGAAAGAAGTATTGATTAAATTGTAACTCACATATAGATGGATAGTACTATGAAGAACAAAAAGCAGCAGCTTTGTTAAGGACAGTTTGAAGTGCTTTAGGAGGAGAGTTGAGTAAATCGTAACTTACATAAAGATGGATACTATTATGAAAGACAAACAACATCATATTGGTTTATGACCGTTGGTAGTGCTTTAGAAGAATTGTCGAGTGAATTGTAACTTACATATTGATGGATAATAATTTTGAAGACAAAAAGCATCACCTTTGTTTAATAAGGTTTGTAGTGCTTTAGAAGATGTGATGAATAAATCATAACTTACATAAAGATACTGAGTATTATGAAGGAAAAAAAGCATCATCTTGGTTTATAACAAATTGTAATGCTTTAGAAGAAGTGTTGGGTAAATTATAACTATACATATACATAGATTGTATTATGAAGGATAGGAAGCATCATCTTGGTTTATGACAGTCTGTAGTGCTTTAGAAAAAGTGTTGAGTGAATCGTAACTTATATATAGATGGATGGTATCATGGAAGCCAAAAGGCATCTCTTCAGTTGATGACCATTTGAAGTGCTTTGAAAGGATTGTCGAGTGAATCGTCACTTACGTATGGATGGATAATATTATCGAGTACAAAAAGCATCACCTTTGTTTTATAAAGTTTGTAGTGCTTTGGAAGATGTGTTGAGTAAGTCATAACTTACATAAAGATACTGAGTATTATGAAGGAAAAAAAGCATCATCTTTTTTCATGACAAATTGTAATGCTTTAGAAGAAGTGTTGAGTAAATCGTAACTTACATATAGGTAGATGGCATTATGAAGGATAAAAAGCATCATCTTGGTTTATGACGGTCTGTATTTTTTTAGAAAAAAGTGTTGAGTGAATCGTAACTTACATATAGATAGATGGTATCGTGAAAGCCAAAAGGCATCTTCTCAGTTGATGACCGTTTGAAGTGCTTTGAAAGGATTGTTGAGTGAATCGTAACTTAAATGTGAATAGAGTCTATAATGAAGGAGAAAAAGCGTCATCTTTCTTCATGACAATTTGTAGTCCTTTAAAAGATGTGTTGAGTAAATCTTAGCTACGTATTGATGGATAGTATCATGAAGGACAAAAAGCATCACCATTGTTCATGACAGCTTGTAGTGATTTAGAAGAAGTGTTGAGTAAATCATATCTCACATAGAGATATAGTCCATTATGAAGGACAAAAACCATCATCTTGGTTTATGACGAATTGTAAAGCATTAAAAGAAAGTTGAAATAAATCGTAATTTACATATATATAGGTAGTATTAGGTAAGACAAAAAGCATCATCTTGGTTTATGACTGTTTGAAGTACTTTAGAAGAAGTGTCGAGTAAATCATAACTTACATATTGATGGATCGTATTATGAATGACAAAAAGAATTATCCTGGTTTATGACACACTGTAGTGCTTTAGAAAAAGTGTTTAGTAAATTGTAACTCATATATAGATAGATGGTATCTTGAAGCCAAAATGCATCGTCTTGGTTTATGACAGTTTGTAGTGGTATGATAAAAGTGTTGAGTGAATCGTATCTTTAATGTAAAAAGAGTCTATTATGAAGGACAAAGAGCATCATCTTCGTTTATGACAGTTTGTAGTGATTTAGAATAATTGATGGGTAAATCATAACTTACATATAGATTGATAGTATCATGAATGACAAAAAGCATTATCTTAGTTTATGACGGTTTGTAGTGATTTAGAAGAAGTGTTTAGTAAATTGAAAATTTCATATGGATGAATAGTTTTAAGAAGGAAAAAAATAATATCTTGGTTTATGACAGTTAGTAGTGCTTTAGAATAAGTGTTGAGTAAATCATAAGATAGAAGGTATCATGAAAGCCCAAAGGCATCGTCTTGGTTTATGACAGTTTATTGTGCTATAAAAGATGTGTTGAGTAAATGGTAACTTGAATGTAAAAAAGTCTACTATGAAGGACAAAAAGCATCATTTGTGTTTGAGACAGTTTGTAATGCTTTAGAAGATGTGTTGAATAAATTGTAACTTACAAAAAGATAGATAGTATTATGGAAGACAATCAGCATCATCTTGGTTTATAACAGTTTGTAGTGCTTCAGAAGAATTGTCAAGTGAATCGTAATTCACATATAGATAGATAATATTATAGAGGACAAAAAGCACCGTCTTTGCTTATGAAAGACTGTACTGTTTTAAAAGAAGTGTTGAGTAAGTCATACCTAGCATAAAGATAGAAAGTATGAGGGGGAACAAAAAGCATCATCTTGGTTTATGACAAATTGTAATGCTTCGAAAAAAGTGTTGAATAAATCGTTACTTACATATAGATAAAAAGTATTATAGAAGACAAAAAGCATCATTTTTGTTTATGACAGTTTGTAAAGCTGTAGAAAAAATGTTGAATAAATAGTAATTTACTTAGAGATATATAGTATAATGAAGGAGGGAAAGCATCATTTTGTTTATGTCAGTCTGGAGTGCTTTAAAAGGAGTGATGAATAAATCTTAACTTACATATAGATAGATAGTATGATGAAGGACAAAAAGCATCATTTTAGTTTACGACAGTTTGTAGTGCTTCAGAAAAAGTGTTGAGTTAATCGAAACTTACATTACAGATCGATATTATTATGAAAGACAAAAAGCATCACCATTGGTAATGACAGTTTATAGTGACTTATAAGAAGTGATGAGTAAATCGTGATTTACATATACATATATGATATTATGATGGACAGAAAGCATCATCTTTGTTTATGACAGTTTGTAGTGCCTTAGAAGGAGTGTTGAAAAAATATTAACTTACATATAGATAACAAAGGACAAAAAGCATCATCTTGGTTTATGACGGTTTATAGTGCTTTAGAAGGAGTGTTGAATAAATCTCAACTTACATATAGATAACAAAGGACAAAAAGCATCATCTTGGTTTATGACAGTTTATAGTGCTTTAGAAGAAGTGATGAGTAAATTGTAACTTACATGAAGATGAATAGTATCATGAAGGACAAAAAGCATCATTTTAGCTTACGACAGTTTGTAGTGCTTTAGAAAAAATATTAAGTAAATCGAAACATACATTATAGCTGGATAGTATTATGGAGGACAAAAAGCATCATTTTGGTTTATGACAGATTGTAGTGCTTTGAAAGAAAGAGTTGAGTAAATCGTAACTTACATATGGATCGAAAGTACTATGGAGGACGGAAAGCATCATCTTTGTTTATGACAGTTTGTTGCCTTTTAGGAAAAGTGTTGAGTAAATTGTAAACTACATATAGATATATAGTATTATGAAGGACAAAAAGCATCATCTTGGTTCATGACAGTCTGTAAAGCTTTAGGAGAAGTGTTGAATGACTTGCAACTTACATATAGATCAATAGTACTATGAAGGACAAAAAGCATCATCTTTGTTTATGACAGTTTATGTGCTTTAGGAGAAGTGTTGAGTAAATTGTAACTCACATATAGATGAATAGTATCATGAAGGACAAAAAAAACATAATTTCAGCTTACGACAGTTTGTAGTGATTTAGAAAAAATGATAAGTAAATCCAAACTTACATTATAGCTAGATAGTATTATGGAAGACAAAAAGTATCATCTTGGTTTATGACAGTTTGTAGTGCTTTAAAGGAAGTGTTGATTAAATGGTAACTTGCATATAGATGGATAGCATCATGAAAGACAAAAAGCATCATTTTGGCTTATGACAGTTTGTAGTGCTTCAGAAGAAGTGTTGAGTAAATTGTAACTTGTAAAAAGATGATATTTCGAAGGACAAAAAGCATCATCTTTGTTTATGACAGTTTGTAAAGCTTCAGAAGTGTTAAGAAAATTTTAACTTACATATAGATTGATAGTAATATGGAGGATAAGAAGCATCATCTTATTCTATACCAGTTTGTAGTACTTCAAAATTTAACTCACATAGAGATAGATTGTATTATAAACGACAAAAAGCGTCATCTTGGTTTATGAGACATTGTAATCCTTTGGAAGAAGTGTCGATTATATTGTAACTTGCATATAGATGGATAGTACTATGAAGGACAAAAAGCATCAGCTTCGTTTAGGACAATTTGTAGTACTTTAGGAGGAGAGTTGAGTAAATCGTAACTTACATAAAGATGGATAGTATTATGAAAGACAAACAACATCATATTGGTTTATGACCGTTGGTAGTGCTTTAGAAGAATTGTTGAGTGAATCGTGACTTGGATAGATAATATTATGGAGGACAAAAAGCATCCCCTTTGTCAATTTAAGTTTGTAGTGCTTCAGAAGATGTGATGAGTAAGTCATAACTAACATAAAGATACGCAGTATTATGAAGGATAAAAAGCATCATCTTGGTCTATGACAAATTGTAAAGTTTTAGATGAAGTGTTGAGTAAATCATAGTTTACATATAGATAGATGGTATCATGAAGGATAGGAGGCATCATCTTGGTTTATGATACATTGCAGTGCTTTAGAAAAAGTGTAAAGTGAATTGTAACTTACACATAGAAAGATGGTATTATGAAAGCTAAAAGTCATTTGCTCGGTTGATGACTGTTTGTACTTCTTTGAAAGGCGTGTTGAGTGACTTAATTTAAGTTAGCTGGTTTAATGTAAATAGAGTCTATTATGAAGGAGAAAAAAGCATCCTCTTTCTTCACGACAGTTTGTAGTCCTTTAAAAGATGTGTTGAATAAATCGTAAGCTACGTATTGATAGATAGTATCATGAAGGACAAAAAGCATCACCATTGTTCATGACAGCTTGTAGTGATTTAGAAGAAGTGTTGAGTAAATCATATCCCACATAGAAATATAGTCCATTATGAAGGACAAAAACCATCATCTTGGTTTATGACAAATTGTAAAGCATAAATCTCAATCTACATATATATAGGTAGTATTAAAAAAGACAAAAAGCATCATCTTGATTTATGACAGTTCAAAGTACTTTAGAAGAAGTGTTGAGTAAATCATAACTTACATATTGATAAATAGTATTATGAATGACTAAAAGAATCATCCTGGCTTATGACAGTTTGTAGCGCTTTAGAAAAAGTGTTGAGTAAATTGTAACTTATATATAGATAGATGGTATCTTGAAGCCAAAATGCATCGTCTTGGTTTATGACAGTTTGTAGTGATATGATAAAAGTGTTGAGTAAATTGTATCTTGAATGTAAAAAGAGTCTATTATGAAGGACAAAAAGCATCATCTTTGTTTATGACAGTTTTTAGTGATCTAGAAGGATTGTTGAGTAAATTGTAACTTACATACACATAGATTGTATTGTGAAGGACGAAAAGTATCATCTTTGTTTATGACACTTTTTAGTGCTTTGGGAGAAGTGTTGAGTAAATTGTAACTTACATATGGATGGATAGTTTTACGAAGGACAAAAAGCAATATCTTGGTTTATGACAGTTAGTAGTGCTTTAGGAAATGTGTTGAGTATATCATAACTTACATATAGATAGAAGGTATCTTGAAAGCCCAAAGGTTTTTTCTTGGTTTATGACAGTTCATTGTGCTATGAAAGATGTGTTGAGTAAATGGTAATTTAAATGTAAAAAGAGTCTACTATGAAGGACAAAAAGCATCTTCTGCGTTTAAGACAGTTTGTACTGCTTTAGAAGATGTGTTGAATAAATTGTAACATACATAAAGATAGATAGTATCATGATTGACAAAAAGCATTCTCTTGGTTTATGACAAATTGTAATACTTCAAAAGGAGTGTGTAAATCGTAACTCATATATTTATACTCAATATTGTGAAAGACAAACTGTATCATCTTGCTTTATGACAGTTTGTAGTGCTTTCCAACGGGCGGTGAGCAAATTTCAACTTGCATACAAAAACATGGTATCATGAAGGCAAAAAAGCATCCTCTTCGTTGTAGACTGTTTGCAGTGCTTTAAAAGAAGAGCAGCTTCTTCGTTTATGACATTTTTTAGTGCTTTAAAAGATGTGATGAGTAAATTGTAACTTACATATGGATAAATAGTATTATGAAGGACAAAAAGCATCAACTTTAATTATGACAGTTCGTAGTGATTCAGAAGAAGTGTTGAGTAAATTGTATCTCACTTAGAGATGTAGTCTATTATGACGGATTGTAATGCGTTTAAAGAAGTGTTGAGTAAATTTAATTTACATATAGATAAGTAGTATCACGAAGGACAAAAAGCATCATCTTGGTTTACGACGGTTTGTAGTACTTTAGAAGATGTGTTGAGTAAATCGTAACTTAATTATAGAAAGTTAGTATTATGAATGACAAAAACTATCAACTTTGTTTACGACAGTTTCCAGTGATTCATGGGAAGTGTTGAGTGAATCGTGACTTACATATACATAGATAGTATTATGAAGGACGAAAAGCATCATCTCGGTTTATGACAGTTTGTACTGCTTTAGGAGAAGTACTGAGTAAATCGTAACTAAATATAGATAAGTAGTATTATGAAGGACAGAAAGCATCGTTTTTGTATATGACAGTTTGTGGCACTTCACGAAAAGTGTTGAGTAAATTGTAACTCACATAAAGATAGATAGTATTATGAAGGACAAAAAGCATCATTATGGTTCATGACAAGTTTTAATTCTTCAAAATGAGTGTTGAGTAAATTGTTAACTTACATATAGATAGATTGTATTATGAAGGACAAAAATCATCATCTTGGTTCATGACAGTTATTGTTCTTCAGAAAAAGTGTTAAGTGCATCATAGTATTACATATAGATGGATGGTATCATGAAGGCAAAGAGGCATCATCCTGGTTTACGACAGTTTGTAGTACTTTACAAGAAGTGTTGAGTAAATTGTAACTTACATATAGATAGATAGTATTATGAAAAACAAAAAGTATGATCTCGGTTTATGACGGATTGTAAAGCATTAATAGAAATGTAGAGTGGATATTAACTCACATATCGATAGATAATATTATGAAAGACAAAAAGCCTCATTTTAATTTACAACAGTTTGTAGTGATTCATAAGAAGTGTTGAGTAAATCGTAACTTCCATATAGATAGTATTATGAAGGATGAAAAGCATCATCTTGCTCCATGACAGTCTGTAGTGCTTTAAAAAAAGGTGTTGAGTAGTTAGTAAATTACATTATAGATATATAGTATTATAAAGGACAAAAAGCATCATCTTGGTTTATGACAGTTGCTAGTGATTTATAAGAAGTGTTGAGTAAATTGTAACTCAGATATAGATATAAAAAACAACGAAGGGCAATAAGCATCACCTTTGTTCATGACAGTATGCAGTGCTTTACAAGGAGTGTTGAATAAATCGTAACTTACATATACATACATAGCATTATAAAGGATAAAAAGCATCATCTTTGTTTATGATAGTTTGTAGTGCTTTTGAAAAAAAGTGTTCAGTAAATTGTAACTCACATATGGATAGATAGTATTATGAAAGACGAATAGGATCCTATTTGTTCATTACAGTTTGGAGGGATCTAGAAAGTGTGGAGTAAATCGTAACTTACATATAGATAGATAGTACTATGACAAAAAGCATCAATGTCGTTTTTGACGAAAGATTGTTGAGTAAATCATAACTTACATATGGATGGCTACAATTATGAAGGACGAAAAGCATCTTAGTTTATGACAGTTTGTAGTGCTTTAGGAAAAAAATATAGTAAATTGTATTTTACATATAGACAGATAGTATTATGAAGGACAAAAAGCATCGTTCTTGTTTATGACAGTTTGTAGTGCATCAGAAGTGTTGAGTAAATCGTAACTTACATACATATGGATAACATCATGAAGGAGAAAAAGCATCGTCTTTATTCACGACTGTTTATGGTGATTCACAAAATGTGTTGAGTTAATCGTAACTTGCATATATTGAGATAGGATTATGAAAGACAAAAAGCATCATCGTGGTTCATGACGGATAATAATGTTTTAAAACGAGTGTTAAGTAAATTGTAACATACATATAGATGGCTTGAATTATGAAGGACAAAAAGTATCATCTTCGTTTACAACTTTAGTAGTTTTTTGTAGTGCTTTAGAAAAAGTGTTGAGTAAATCGTATCTCACATATAGATAGATAGTATTATGATGGAGAAAAAGTATCATCTTTGTTCATGACAGTTTGTAATGCTTTAGAAATTTTGAGTAGATCGTAACTTACATATAGATAGATTATATCATAAATGACAAGAGTAAATCGTAACTTACATTTAAATCGATAGTATCATAGAGGACAAAAAGTATCATCTTCGTTCATGACAGGTTGTAATGCTTTGAAAGAAGTGTTGAGTAAATCGTAACTCACATATTGATAGATTGTATTACGAAGGACAAAACCATCGTCCCTGTTTATGACAGTTTTTTAGTGCTTTAGAAGAAGTGTTGAGTAAATTTCAACTAACATATAGATAGATAGTATTATGAAAGACAAAAAGCATCATCTTGGTTTATGACAGTTTGTAAAACTTTACAAGTGTTGAGTAAATCGTAACTTACATATGGATGGATAGTATTATGAAGGGAAAAAAGCATCATCTTGGTTTATTACAGTTTGTGGTGATTGTGATGAAGTGTTGATTAACTCGTAACTTACATATAGATAGAGTGTATTATGACGGATAATAAGCATCATCTTGGTTTATGACATTTTGTAGTGCTTTAAAATAAGTATTTCTATTGATATTCGGACCATCCTCATCTTTGTCGTTTTTCATACATTTCTGCCGTTGCACTCTACGGCCTTCGTCTGGTATCATCTGGTAGATTTGGGATGTAACGAACCGAACCCTTTATTCATCCGACAGTGGTATATTGGCCGTACTCCCCTCTTAAGCGTTAATAGTATTGTTATACTGTCTCGCACCAGGATTGAACCTAGAACCATCAGATTACTTACAGTAATTTGTCTGATGCTGTAACCAATGTGCTGTGTGTCCATGTGGTCAGTAGAGTGCAACAGCCTAAACGTTGTATGAAAACCTACAAAGCTGAGGATGGTCCGAATATCAATAGAAATAATAATAATAATACCTCATCTCGAAAATTCTAAGATATTTAAAAGAAGTGTCGAGTAAATCATAACTTACATAAATATAGATATAATCATGATGGAAAAAAAGCATAATCTTCGTTCATGACAGTTTGTAGTGCTTTAGAAGTGTTGAATAAATCGTAACTTACATATGGATAGATAGTATTGAGAAGGACAAAAAGTTTCATCATGGTTTATTACAGCTTGTGGTGATTGGGATGAAGTGTTGATTAAATCTTAACTTACGTATACATAGAGTCTATCATGAATAGCATCATTTTGGTTTATGACATTTTGTAGTGCTTTAAAAGAAGTGTTTAGTAAATTGTTAGTTACATGAATATAGATACTATTATGAAGGAAAAAAAGTATCATCTTGGTTTATAATATTTGAAATGTCTCAAAAAAATTTTGAGTTAATCGTAACTTATATATAGATAGATAGTATTATGGAAGACAAGAACCATCATCTTGGTTCATGACAGTTCGTAGTGCTACAGAAGAAGTGTTGAGTAAATCGTAACTTACAAAAAGATAGATAGTATTATGAAGGACAAAAAGTATCATCTTGTTTTATGACAAATAGTGATGCTTTGAAAAAAGTGTTGAGTAAATCACAACTTAAATATACATAGAGTTTATGATGAAGGACAAAAAGCATCAGCACTTTTTTGACAGTTTTTAGTGCTTTACAAGAAGTGTTGAGTAAATCATAACTTACATATACATATATAGTATCATGAAGGACAAAAAGTATTATCTTGGTTTATGATAGTTTGTGGTGCGCTCAAAAAAGTTTTGAGTATATTACAATTTACATATAGATAGATGGTATCATGAAATAAGAACAAAAAACATCATCTTATTTATGACAGTTTGTAGTGCTTTAGAGGAAGTGTTGGGTAAATCATAACTTACATATGGATGGATACTTTTATGAATGACAAGAAGCATCATCTTAGTTTATGACATTTTGTAGTGTTTTGAAAGGAGTGTTTAGTAAATCCTAACTACATATAAATATATAGTATTATGAAGGACAAAACTTATCGTATTGTTTATAATAGTTTGTAGTGCTTTAGAAGTATTGTTGAGTAAATCGTAACTCACATACAGATAGATTGTATTATGGAGGACAAAATCATCATCTTTATGACAGTTTGCAGTGCTTTTGAAGAAGTGCATAGTATATGGTACTTTACATCTAGATAGGTAGTAATATGAAGGACAAAAAGTATCATCTTTTTAATGACAGTTTATAGAGCTTCATGATATGTGTTGAATAATCCTAACTTTTATATTGATAGATAGTATTATGAAAAACACAAAGCATCATCTTGGTTCATTTCAGTTTGTAGTGATTTGGAAGGAGTGTTGAGTAAATCCTGACTCTCATACAGATAGAGTGTATAATGAAGGACAAAAAGCATCACTTTGATTTATGACATATTGTTATGCTTCATCATCTCTGTTCATCAGTTTTTAGTGCTTTAGAAGAAGTGTTAAGTAAATTGTAACTGACGTATAGATAGTATTATGAAAGACAAGAATCATCATCTTGATTTATAACAGTTTGTAATGCTCCAAAAGAAGTGTTGATGGAATTGTAACTTACATACAGATAGATAGTATTATGAAGGACAAAAAGCATCATTTTGGTTTATGACAGTCTGTGATGCTTTGAAAGAAGTGTTGAATAAATCGTAATTTACATATTGGTAGTTAGTATTATGAAGGACAAAAAGCATTATCTCTGTTCATGACAGTTTGTTGTGCTTTTGAAGAGAGTATTGAGTAAATTGTAACATGTAGATAGATCTCATTTTTCTTCCTGAGAGTTTGTAGTGCATTAGGAGAAATGTTAATATATCATAGCTTACATGAAAGTAGTTAATATTATGGAGGACAAAATGCATGAACTTGGTTTATGACAGTTTGTAGTGCTTTAGAAGAAGTGTTGGCTCATTTGTAGCTTACATGAAGATAGGTAGTATCATTTTTCAAAAAAAAACTCCTTTTATGTCTGTTGGTATTGTTCTAGTAGAAGTGATGAGATAATAGTAGTTTACATAAAGATAAGAAACATTTTGGTTCATTAGAGTGTTGAGTTAATCGTAGTTTACATAAATATAGATAGTATTTTTAAGGACAAAAAACATTGTCTTGGTTTATGACTATTTGTAAAGCTTTGGAAAAATTGTACAGTAAAGCGTAGCATATATAAAGATATATAGTAATATGAGAGACAAGAAGCATCATCTTGGTTTATCAGAGTTCATATTGCTTCAGAAAAACTGTTCAGTGAATAATAGCTTACATAAAGATGGATAGTATTATAAACCCCCAAAAGCATCATCTTGGTTTATGACAGTCTGTAGTGTTTTAGAAAAAGTGATTTGTATATCATAGTTTACATAGAGATAAATGGTATTATAAAGGATAGAAAGCAATTTTGGTATATGACGGTTTGTTGTGCTTTTGAAGAAGTTTTCAGTTCATCATAGCTTACATGAAGATATATAGTAACATAAGGGACAAAAAACATCATCTTGGATTTTGACAGTTTGTATAGCTTTAGGAGATGTGTTGCGTGAATTGTAGCTTACATAAAGATATATAGTATTATAAAAGACAAAAAACATTTTCTTGGTTTTTGGCTATTTGTAGTTGCTTCAGAAAATGTGCTGAGTAAATTTTGACTTACATAAAGATGAATAGTATAGTAGAAGACAAAAAGCATCATCTTGGTTCTTGATCATTTAGCATCATTTTGTAGTGCTTCAGAAGAAATGTTGAGTAAACGGTAGCTAAAATGAAGATATATAGTATTATAAAGGACAAAAAGCATCATTTTGGTTTATGACATTTTTTGGGCTTTAGAAGAAGTGTTAAGTAAATCGTAGCTTACATAAAGATGAGAATTATTTCAAAGGACAAAAAGCATCATCGATGTCTTTGATAGTTTGTAGTGGTTTAGAAGAAGTGTTGAGTAGATTGTAGCTTACATAAAGATAGATAATATCATAAATTGCAAGGAACATTATCTTGGTTTATGACAGTTTGTACTGCTCTGGAAGAAGTGTTCTGTAATCGTAGTATACATAAAGATAAATAGTATTATAAAGAATAAAAAGCATCATTTTGGTTCATGAGAGTGTGTAGTACTCAAGAAAAAGTGTTGAATAAACCCTAGCTTATGTAAAATTACGTAGAATTATAAAGGACAAAAAGCATCATCCCTGTTTATGACAGTTTGTTGTGTTTTAAAAGAAGTGTTGAGTAGATTGCAGCTTACATACAGATAGATAATATTATAAATTTGAAAAAGCATCATCTGTGTTCATGACATTTTGTAATGCTTTAGAAAAAGTGTTGAGTAAATCGTAGTTCACATAAAGACGGAAAGTATTATAAAGGACAAAAAGTATCATCTTGGTTTATGACAGTTTTTAGTGCTGTAAAAGAAGTGATGAATTAATCGTAGGTCACATAAAGATAGGTAGAGTTATAAAGGACAAAAAACATCATTTCGAGTTTTGACAGTTTGTAGTGATATAGGAAGAGTCTTGTGTAAATCATAGCTTACAGAAAGGTAGTTAGTACAATAAAGGACGAAAGGCATCATGTCTGTTTATGACAATTTGTAATGCTTTTGAATTGAGTAAATAGTAGCATAGATAGAAATAGATAATATTATAAACAACAAAAAGCATCATTTTTTTTATGACAGTATGTTGTGCTTTAAAAAAGTTTTGAACAAATTGTAGTTCACATAAAGATGAATTGCTTATTATAAAGGACAAAATGCATAATCTTAATTTGGGACGCTTCGTTGTGCTTTAGAAGAAGTGTTATGTTAATTATAGCTTACATAAAGATAGATATTATTATGAAGGACAAAAAGCATTATCTTGGTTTTTAACAGTTTCTATGTTTTAGAAAAAGAGTTGTATGAATCGTACCTCACATTAATTTAGATATTATTATAAGGGACAAATAGCATCATCATGGTTTATGACAGTTCGTAGTGCTTTAAAAGAAGTTTTTTTATATATGGTACCTTACATAAATGTAGATAGTTTTATAAAGGACAAAAAGCATCAACTTGGTTCATGACAGTTTTTATTTCTTTAGAAGAAGTGTTGAGAAAATTGTGCCTCTCATCAAGATGGATAGTATTATAAAGGGCAAAAAGCATCATCTTAGTTTTTAGTGCTTTAAAATAGTGTTGTGTAAATCGTAGTTTACATGAAGATAGACAAAAATATGAAGCACAAGAAGCATCATACTGGGTTACGACAATTTGTGGTGTTTCAGAAAAAGTGTTGAGTAATTGTAGCTTATATGATCATAGATAGTAATATAAAGGATAAAAAGCATCATTTTGGTTCATCACAGTCGGTAGTGCTTTAGAATAAGCGTTGATGTAATCATAGATCACATAAAGATCGGAAGTATTATAGAGGACAAAAAGCATCATTTTGGTTCATGACAGACTGTAGTGCTTTAGAAGAAGTTTTGAGGTAACGGTAGCTCACATAAAGATTGATAGTAATATAAAGGACAAAATGCATTATCTTGGTTTATCAGAGTTTGTTGTGCTTTAGGACAAGTGTTGTGGAAATTGTAGCTAACATAAAGGTAGATAATATCATAAAGGACAATGCTTGGTTTATGACAGTTTGTTGTGCTTTAGAATAATAAGTTTTGAGTAAATCTTGGCTTACATGAAAAAAGATAGTATCATAAAAAACAAAAAGCATGATCTTATTTTATGACGGTCTGTAGTGCTTTGGAAGAAATGTTGAGTAAATTGTAGCCCAAATAAAGTTAGATAGTATTATAAATGTGAATAATAATCATCTTGGTTCATGACAGTTTGTAGTGCCTCATACGAAGTGTTGAGATAATCGTAGTTCACATGAAGATATATGGTATTATAAAGGACAAAAAGCATCATCATCGTTTATGACAGTTTGTGGTGCTCTCCAGAAGGTGTTGCAGAAGCGTAGTGTACAAAAAGATAGATATTATAAAGGACAAAAATGATCATGTTGATTTATTACAGTTTGTAGTGCTTTGGAAGAATTATTGATCTAATTGTAGCTTACGTAAAGATAGATAGTATTATGAAGGAAAAAAAGCATCATTATGGTTTATGACAGTTTGTACTGCTTTAGAGAAGCGTTGAGTAAATTGTAGCTCACTTAAAGATAGATGGTATATTGAAGGACAAAAAGCATCACCTTCATTTATGGCAATTTGTTGTGTTTCAGGAGAAATGTTGAGTAAATCGTAGCTAACATGAAGATAGATAGAAATATAAAGGACAAAAAGCATCATCTTTGTATAAGACAGTTTATGCTGCTTTAAGAGAAATGTTGAGTAAATTGTAGCTAATATATAGAGGGGTAGCAGTAAAAATTTGAAAAAGCGTCCTTGGTTTTGACAGTTCGTAGTGCTTTCGGAAAAAGTCTTGAGTTAATCGTAGCTTATATAAATATAAGTAGAATTATGAATGACAATATAATAATCTTAATTTATGACAGTTTGTCGTGCTTAAAAAATAGTGTTGAGTAAACCCTAGCTTAAATAAGGACAAAAAGCATCATCATGTTTATACCAGTTTCAATGCGTCAAAAGATGTGTTGTGTAAATAATAGCTCACATAAAGATAGATAGTACTATAAGGGAGAAAAAGCATCATCTTGCTTCATGACAGTTTTTTTGTGTTTTAGAAGATGTGTTTAGTGAATATTAGCTTACATAAATATGGATAGTATTACAAAAAACAAAAAGCATCATTTTGGTTTATGACGGATTGTTGTGCTCAAAAAGATGTGTTGAGTAAATTGTAGTTTACTTAGAGATAGATAGTATTATAAATGGTAAAATGTATCATCTAGGTTTATAACGGTTTGTAGTATTTAAGAAAAACTGTTGAATAAATTGTAGCTTATATAAAGATAGATAATATTATAACAAACAAAAAGCATCATTTTGAGTTACATAAAGATGAGTAGCATTATAAATGGGAAAAAGCATCATTTCCGTTTACGACAGTTTGTAGTGCTTTAGAAAAAGTGTTGAGTAAATCGTAGTCTACATGAAGAATGATAGTATTATAAAGGACAAAAAGCATCATATTGTTTTATGACAGTTTTTAGTGCTCTAGAAAAAGTGTTGAGTTAACATAGTTTACATAAAGATAGATATTATTACACAGGACAAAGAGCATCATGTTGGTTTTTTGACAGTTTCATAGAGCTTTGGAAGAATTATTGATCAAATAGTACCTTACATAAAGATAGATAGTATTATGAAGGACAAAAAGCATTATCTCAGTTTATGACAGTTGGTCGTACTCAAAGATATATGTTGAGTAAATCATAACTAACATAGAGATAGATAGTGTTATAAAGGACAAAAAGCATCATATTTGTTTATGACGATTTGTAGTGCTTAAGAAAAAGTGTTGAGAGAATCATAGTTTACAAAAAGACCGATAATATTATGAAAGACATAAAGCATCAGTTTTGTTTATGACGGTTTGTATTGCTCTAAGGAAAGTGTTGAGTAAACGTAGTGTACATGAAGATAGATATTATCATAATGGTCAAAAAGCATCATTTTGGTTTTGACAGTTTTTGGTTCCTGATGTAAAGCGTTTAGCAAATCGTAGCTCAAATAAAGATCGATAGTATTATAAAGGACAAAAAGCATCATATTGTTTTATGACAGTTTTTTGTGCTCCAGAGAAAGTGTTGAGTAAACATAGTTTACATAAAGATAGATATTATTACAAACAAAAAGCATTATGTTGCTTTTTGACAGTTTTATAGAGCTTTGGAGGAATTATTGATGCAGTAATACATTCAGGAAAATAGATACTATTATAAAGCACAAAAAGCATCATCATGATCTATGACAGTTTGTAGTTCATTAGAAAAAGTGTTGACTAAATTTTAGCTTACATGAAGATAGATAGTATTATGAGGGACAAAAAGCATCATCTCGATTTATGACAGTTTGTCATGCTTAAGGATATATGTTGAGTAAATCGTAACTAACATAAAGATAGATAGTATCATCTTGGTTTATGATAGTCTATAGTGCTTTGGAAAAAGTGCTGAGTAAATCATAGTTCACATAAAGACTGATAATATTATAAACGACTAAAAGCATTCTTTTGGTTTATGACAGTTATTAGTGCTTCAGAAGAATTATTGATCATATAGTAGCTTACACAATGATAGATAGTATTATAAAGGACAAAATACACCATCTTTGATTATGACAGTTTGTAGTGCTATAGATGAAGTGTTGAGTAAATCGTGGCTTACATAAAGATAGATTGTATTATGAAGGACAAAAAGCATCATTTTTGTTTATGACAGTTTTTGGTACTTTAGAAGAAATGTTGAGTAAATTGTAGCTTACATAAAGATAGATAGTACCATAAAAGACAAAAAGCATCATTCTATTCTATGACAGTTATTAGAGTTTTAGAAGAAGTATTGATTAAATAGTAGCTTACACAAAGATTGATAGTATTATGAACGACGAAATACATCATCTTGGATTATGACAGTTCGTCGTGCTATAGAAAAAGTGTTGAATAAATCGTAGTTCACATAAAAATAGATAATATTATAAAGGACAAAAAGCATCAACTTGGTTTATGACAGTTTGTAGTGCTTTTCAAACTGTCATAAACCAAGATGATGCTTTTTGATATTTTCCGTCCCAAATATCAATTAAATAGTAGCTTACATCAAGGATACACAGTATTATAAAGGACAAAAAGCATCGTTTCGGTTTATGAAGGTTTGTAGTGCTTTAGAAGAAGTTTTGGGTAAATTGTAGCTTACATAAAGATAGATAATATTATAAATTGCTAAAAGCATCCTCTTGGTTTATAACAGTTTGTAGTTCTTTAGAAGAATTGTTGAGTGAATTATACCTTACATAAAGATAGATACTAGTTTAAAGGACAAAAAGCATCATCTTGGTTAAAAAAAAATGAGACATTTGAAAAATTATTTATACCGTTTTTGGCCAGCTTTTTTCACCTGAATTTTCTTAGGTACAATCATATTTTCCTTTCTTGAAATCTGGTTTGTAAACGACACATTGATGACTGTGTGAAGGTGCCCTCCATGAGCCATCATATTGGAATAAGTGAAAATTGTTGTTATACGGAAGAAATGAAATTGATGGTGAAGCTTTTCACAATTTATAGAAAACTCTAGCACTAAGCAAGAAATATTAACTGCATTGCATTTTTGGATATTAAAAACTGGCGATTTGTGTTTTTTTTCTTATTTTAGCTCTTTACTGTTTGTCTTTTAGATGCACAGGTATCTCTAGTACCGATTGTCGTTACTGACCGACTGATTGACTCACAGGCTGACATACCGAGTGATTCCCTCAACCTCTCATTTCATCCCACTCGTATATACGTCTGACAATGTAAGGGAAAGCACTCGCACATCTTGCGTTCATACTTGTTTTTTCTCCTACGACGTTTTATATTTTTTATTCAGGATTTATTTGATTTGTCATTTGATGTAGACACTTCAAATTTCAAACGTAAGCTATCATCTTTGATTTTTTGCAGAAGCCTGACTCATACACGTAGATTGATTTTTCCTTCATCTAAAATCTTTTGGCATGTTACAGCTTTCGTTTGAAAATATGTCGATATGTCATTATAATGCAAATTTAAAACGTATGCCACGATTAATTCTTGACCATCGATTTCTTTATTCTAACTGTAGTTGCCCCACCCCAGTGCAACAACCCACACCGTCAATCTATGGCCATTAGTGAACAGTGTAGATTGGAAATAGATAAAAGGTTTCTGGTGAGACTCGAACTTGCATTCCTTTTACCTTGGGGAGTCTGGTTATTCGTATCAGCTGCTTTGTTGCTCGAGCTGCAAAAACCTTCGCGACTGAAAGAAAAATAAATCTAGCCATTAGAAATTTCCCTCAGGTATCAAACTTCAGCCGCATGGACATAACAGGCCATTCAAAGGAGGGTATGAAAATTGTTTTTAGTTGGGGTTGTTTTTGGGCAATGCTTTTCTTTTTTTTTCTTACTTTCTTTCTTTCTGTTTCTTCCTTACTTTCTTTCTCTGTTTCTTCCTTTCTGTCTTTCACTATAAGTCTTTCATTACTCTTAGCTTCTCTTTCTTTTCCTCTGCTTCTCTATCTGACTCACTGTCTCTCTTTCAGTCTCTCTTCTCCCCTCTCTCTCTCTTTGTTTCTCTGTTTCTCTTTCTGTTCTGCTTCTCTTTTTCTCTCTGCTCCTCCCTCTCTCGATTTTTTCTCTCTCTTTCAGTGCCTTTCTTTCAGTCTCTCTCTCCCTTCTCTCTTTCTTTTTCTCAGGTTCTCTCGATCTTTCCCACTCTGGTCTCTCTCTCTATCTCTCAGATTCTCTCTCTGTGTCTCACTTTGTCTGTCAGTCTTAGTTTCTCTCTGCTTCTCCCTCTCACTCTATCTCAGTTTCTCTCTCATCGTCAACGTCTCGGTTTCTCTCTCTTCTTCGGTTTCTATTCCTCTCTTTCGGTCTGTCCCTCTCTTTGTTTTCTCTCCCTTGGTTTCTCTCTCTTGGTTTCTCTCTCTTACTCTCTCTCTCTCTCTTGGTTTCTTTCGCTCTTACTCTTTCTAGGTTTCTCTCTATATATCCTTTTCTCAGTTTCTCTTCCTCTCTTTCTTTCTCTCTCTAAGTTTCTCTCTTTCTCTCACTTTCTCCCCCTCTCTGTCTCAGTCACTCTCTGCTTCTCTCTTTTCAGCTTTCTCGGTTTCTCTCTCTGTCTCTCTCGTTTTTTTACTCTATCTCTCTCTGTTTGTGCTTCTCTCTCTTTCTCTCTGGTGTCCTTTCTCTCTCCCTCTCTCTCTCTCTCTTTCTCCCTGGTTTCCCTTGTCTCTTCCCCCTCTCCCCCTCTGTTTCTTAACTTCTTTCTCAATTTTTCGGTTTCATTCTCTCTTTCTCTCTCTAATCCAGGCAAAGGGCTCTTTTATGGTCAGCTAATCACGTACTTATCACGTACCTTGATTAATTGAACATAGTCAATCAATCTGTTGCTCATTAGTTCATTCTATCAAGGCTCAACGGGAGTAATGAGTGAGTACACAATTATAAGTGTGTAGCATTTCTAACAGGGCTGCACCACGGGTCTTGTCCGCCGATAGGCATAATCGGAACGCTCACTATTGATTCGTTTAACTTCAGACGAACAAAGAACGAGAAATGTTTGCCGTAAATTCATGTGTATGCCGACCGCCAGCACGATGTCTTTTTTTTCCCCTCCCTGTACTTTATCTCCAGCGAATGTAAAATTGGATATGTACAACATCCAAAATGAAGGGGAAGTCGGAAAGGAAGGCCTAGCATTTAATCGAATTATAGTCAAAGGTTGGCCTGAGGTGAAGAAAATTAGTTGCAGTGAGATAAAGACGGAGGAGCAGATTTATAAGTCTGAGTAGTTGTGGAGAAAATGCAGTAAGAAAGTAAACGGCGAGATAGGCATCATGGCGGGTGGTTTGGATTGGAGTATCAGAAAAAAAAATACACGGAATCGAGATAAAATTGTAAGGAGGCAATGGTGAAGAAGAAGAAGAGAATGGGGGAGATGATTGCAGAAACTAAAAGAAAGAAGAGGAGTAACTGAATGGGGGAGGGAAGAGAGAGAGATAGAGATAGAGATAGATAAGAGCTAGAACGAAAAGGCTTGATAGTGTTTTGGAGGGAGAGAAGAGAGGAAGGTGGAAATAGGATTGAATAAAAACAGATGGGTGGGGTTTGTCTCTAGAAGTGAATAATATTTTTGGTTGGAGAGGCATTGGCGTAAAATGCCGATAGGGAGGGTGGTACGAGCCGCGTCCCGAAGTAGAAGAGCAGGGTGCAAATCTTGAATAAATGGAAGATTGAAGAAAGAACCAGGAAGAATAACTGGACGGAAGCTTATATTTAAACTGTGTCTGCTTTGGTCAATACTCATAAAAAGGCATGAACTCAATAATCCTGAATCTCCACTTAATCATAAACCATCTTCTTCGATTTTTATATCTTGGTTTACTGACATGGCACTACTGGCCCCGGAGGGAAAAAAGCCTCAACTTCATGGGTAATGCATTTTATTACATCTTTCTTTAGACACAAAAGGTGCACTATCTTTAGGTTTGTATAGATTAAATGGCATGAGTTTCATACATCATCATCATTAGTCGTTTGGCCTCCCCAAGATTCATTAGACCTCTCTATCATGAGTGTCGCAGAACCAGTAGTTTCTGAACTTGTCTAGTTTATTACGCAATCTTATTTTTCACCGGCCATTGTTTCTCGTATTATATGTGGAGGTCCAGGTTATGAGTCGTATTATCCAGCGGTTGTCTGATATTCTTGCAACATGACGAGCCCATTGCCATTTGAGTTGTCTGATGGATACCTGTTTTCTCCCTGATATATCAAGCTTGTGATCTCTCTATGTGAAGTTGAGTGTGATTCAACCCATTGCCATTTGAGTTTTTTTTCTTTCGATTCTATGATATCTCCCTTTTCTCTAATATATTGAGCTGTCTTGTGAGATCTCCGTGTGAAGTCTAGCATGATTGACTCGTGCACGTTGCATGGTTCTCACTCAGTTCGAGGGTCAGTTTCTTGGTTCGGTTCCACGTTTCAGACCCTTAGATGTCTATCAGGAGGATGCATTGGTTGTATACCCTTCTTTTTAGGACTAACGTGATCTTCTTATTCTTGAAGCTTTAGCTTGCTCTACCGAAAGCCTGCCAACCTAGAATGATTCTTTGTCTGCTTTCTTCTTGTGAAGTGTTCAGAAACGGGAAGAATTTGCCACCTGGGGTTGGAATTTCCCAAGGGAGGGGGGTTAATCCTGGTGAGGAATTTAACCTGCGCGAAGAATTCGGGGATCATTTCAATCAAAGGGGAACTCATAATGGAAAGTATAATAGTGAAAAAAAAAATTACTTCATGACTATACAAACTGAAGGGTACTGTGACCTGGGACCCGGGAAACCATCGGCTAAGTATTACTTTTCGTCGTCTAACGGAAAACCGGGGTCGATTTGCTACGAAAGTTAGGAAGCAAAAAGAGAAAATTAGAAAACAAAAAACAAAAAGAGGTGAGTGAATTTCATGAAACACCGACTAAATCTTGGAAATTATCAGACGATCGTCAGATTAGCTTCGTAGACCGAAAAAAAAAAAATTCCCAAACACGTCTCATTCAATAATCGATATTAACTGATTGTGATTTGACCCCAAATGAATGTAACAAAATACTTGATATTTTGAGGTCGGTGATCTCTTTCTCTCCAGTGGTAGGAAAGTAGAAATACAACTCTGCCGTCGTGGGTGGCAGTTCCCGAAATCTTAATTGAACCCCGTTTCGTCTGACCACCTCCGACTACTTGGGAAGCCGACAGAACGCAGGTGGAATCTTTTTTTCCCTGACTCCTTTTTCTTTGGCTTGGTTCCCCTGATTACCGTGGCTTGCTGGTCGTTTAAAAAAAATAGGTTTCAATGGTGAAAGCCAAGAAATCATACGTTTACATAAATCATGTGACCTGATTACGAGCTCTTCCTTCACTCGAACACGTGTACAATTATGATCTTCTGTGATCAAGCTATCATACTAAATAAATATAACACAAGCTTTCGTTTAGTGCGGCGCAAGGCCTGGTTTCATAAATAAATTAGCAACCAATGAAGTAACGTAATATTGATTCAAGTTCATTTTAGAAGCGGTTGTATTTTTGTAGCTAGAAATATAGCAACAATTGTAAAAGGTTCTTACCACCTTTTGCAGTAATGATTAACAAACTAGCCTAAGAGATCAATAGAATGCATCGCTCTGTATGGCCCTAGGCCAAATTAAGATAAGCGTAGTAAATATCTATAACTAGTTGCTCTAGAAAAGTTTTGTTGATTTTTCTTTCAAATACCACGCAGCAAAATACTACTCAGTTTGAAAGCATACATTGGAACTGTAAAGATGTTTTCTAAGCGTAATATGGTCGGGCTCATAGCCAAATGGGAACGATTATGGAAGGAATATTGATGCAACAGAATTTACCGTTATGGGTACTTTGCTAGTGTTGTAATAAGACGCAAATTGAATCGAGGAAAATAGACGGGGTAACAAAACATGGTGTGAAGAAATCTGAGAAATTAGGAGGAAAGAGATCCCTGAGAAAAGGAAAGACGAGAGGGAAAAATAGATCATATGCAGGGAAAGGAAAGAACGAAAGAGAGGGAATATAGCTGGAAAAAGATTATAAGATATGTACGTGGGTTTAGGGAAGTGAAACACAGCGTAGAAGGACTGGAGTCAGTTAGCGAGGATGTAAATAACTAGGATGGAAGAGATTTTGATTTTCCTCCAGAAAATAGACCCGCTGAATAAATTGGGTTTGCAAAAACTATAAAGTTCAAGTGGGAAATTGGAAGAAAAATATTTGATGGGGAAAAAAATAGCTTATGTGAATGAAGGCGATACAACCAACCAGAAGAAACTGCTCCCCAATCTGATCAATAATTGGTCGGGATGAGCGGTAGGAATCCTGATTTACAAACCAAAGCGATGATTTATCGCCCTGCGGACGTTTTAATATGGTGAATGGCGCTTCACACTCCTACTCACTGAATTGAATGATTCAGTACACTGACACACGCCGACACAAATATGCTGTAAAATAATGAAAACGGTTCATAAGATTAAGACCCTACTCGAAAAAACAGTAACAATAGAAAACATTTGAATTCTTTCACTGGAAAGAAAAGCATGATTTCCATCCGAAGTTTCGGATTTGATTTCGAGCAACGATGCATTCACTTGATAGGAACACTATTTAAGATCACTTGATTTGTTTTAATTTCAGCTCATCTTTTTCCTTTTCGTCGAGTGTTTTTGTATGGTCGTCTGTCGAAATGACCCAGGGAAGCCAAGATGTTGAATCACCTTGTCGATTATTGAATAACTTGAAATATTCCATTAGAGCAAGAAATAAATAGATAAAACTGAAATTATTCATCGCATTTGAACTAGAAAAAGATTAGGTTTATTTCAATTTTTTTCTCTCTATCTTTTATTTCTCATGTACATAAATTCCTTTTTTTTTTTTTAACTTCAAACATTTGTGAACATTTGTCACTTTGGGTCTCTGACTACGAGAAAAATCACGACCGACGGACAGGGTAGAAAAAAATGACTAATCTTGTTGGAAATTTCAAGAATTTTTGCTAGGTGTGGGTATCATTTCGATTAATAACCGTTGGTTCCCACGTGTGAACAGAATGTTGCAGCCTAAAATGAAGGAATGAATGAAATAAAAGATACAAAACCCTTAGTTTTGTAATAATTCTCGATCTTTTATCAAAAGAACAAAGAATTAGACGGGTTTGCAGAAAATTTATTGTTTTCGCAGGAAGCCTAAGTGATTCTAGTTAACAGTTCTTTGAAATTGTCGTTCTGTGGGTTGGTGTGCATGCATGTGCGTGAGTGAGAGTAACACAATTTCTGTGAGTTGGTTGTTGATCTGCGGAGATCGCAAATTTGAATATCATTGTGCGTTTCGAAAGATTGTAGCGTGTTCTTTGTATTTTGAGTGCGCGTAAAAATGTGAAAGGTCTCTAGTGCAAGTCCACGCAAAGACGTCCATCTGTGAAGATAACAGGTGTTACGTTTCAATTTTTTTCAGTTGTCACGTGGGCATGCTCTGGTGCATTTCGACGGTTGCAAACCATATTTTTCAGAGAAACCTGCAGCGGTTGCAGAGAAGACTATGCTGCTTACATGTTCGATATTTGGGGAATGGAGTGAGATATCTGTGTCGTGAGTATTTAGTGTGGGTATGGATATTTGTATCTATGTAGGTGATTCAGGTTTGGTCTGAGATAAGGAGGGTGTGTGGTAGGAGAGGTCAGGATGTGTGTATACATGTGTCTGAGTATCAGGCTCCTTTGAGATTAGGATCAGTGAGAGATGAAGATTAAGATGAAGATTTATGTATCATCGCTCTCCACTAACACCTTAATCGAGGGTATCGTGGGGTAAGGTACACACAGGTAATTTCTGAGGAAGATCCGACTTTCTAGGCCTGTCGAAGCTTCGATCCGTTTACAGCACTCGGTATATCTCAATAGTCTTTCTTCTAGCTTAAGTTTCTTACGAGGACCGGTGTACCCAACGTGATCTGGTAGTGACCCCTTTTCCCAAGGAAAAGGTTTCTCAATCTCAGTCCTTGTGCACAGAGCTCAGTAAACATGCATTGAGTACCATTTTTAAAGTCTTCCGTATGACTTGGCAGTGCATAGAACCACCGCCCACTTAATTGGAGCAGAGCATCTGTACCACTGGGCCACGGTGATTGTTCATTTAATATATAAACACCTGTACAGTCGGTGAAGATCGCCTTCAAGCTACGCCCCTTAGGTTTAGAAATGAAGTATTGAATTTTCAAGTAAACTTCGGAAAGAAAAAACTGTTTTTTGTTCGTTTTTTAATTTTTCACGACATTTACTAAGTTTGGCTTAATACGGAACAACACTGGGTAGTGATAGGAGGATATTGGCGTATCACAATCTTACCAGGTGGGGAAAGGTGATGTCTGCTAGAAAGATTACTATTCGAAATCATGGCCTTTTACTTTGCTTTGAACAATGACCTTTGGAGCCTGTGGCAAATGCAAAAGTTTTTAATTCACGAAGCAGACAACTATATAGCTGTAATCAAAATCTCCCTCAAATTTGAATACGCATGTATGTGCATTCTATATTATTAGATTTATTTCTTATAAGATTCTATTATTAGATTTATATTTGTCTAGGTGACTTTTTTCCCCTAAAACGTAATTTGAAGCCCCTTCTTCAATAAACAACCTTTTCCTTCTAATTTCCGCTTCACACCCTGGTCAATATTTTCTTTAAATGTGTCTCTAGTTTTTTTTTGTCTTTTTTTTCTCTCTTGACTTCTTTTGCTGGACTTGTTACACTAAGAAGCTTTATAACAGTTCCACTTCCGATTCGCCCTCTTAAGAAGCAAGTCATTTTTCTATAATGAATGTCGATCGATGTATGAGGTGGCCGTCGCCACAAACTTAGATACGTACCAACAGCAAGTTGCACGTGACTAATTGCCAACAGTACGATCTAAAAATGTTACATACTAGCTAGGTGAACCGGTGTTGAAGACTAACCAATCGGATCCATAAGATTATCCTTTATAGATGTTTATATCATTTGGATATTCCAGATTTAATCTAGAATGCACTCACTGCGCTCATACCTCTGCCAACACCATTGTCACAAAAAAATATTAATGGAAACGTAGCTCCTATGCAGGGGAGGTAATTGAAAAATTCCTCCCCCCCCCCCAATTGATTCTTCCGTAGCTCATGGCTAACCCTTTCAAAAAATATCATTGAGATTCATTGAAAACTATTGGATATATTGTTTGGACGAACATGATGAATACGTGAAAGTACGAAATGAAGTGAACATACCTCATTCAGAAAAATAAATCCTGTATCCATCCCAAAATTAAAAGAATTCTGCTTAACCACATGGTTCCTTTCAGAAAATCTAATCGAAATTCATGGTGGGATTTGGTTATAGTATGTGGACATACAGTTACTTCCCGTGTATCATAACTATGAGAAAAGTCTGAATCCCCCGAATATTTAATCAGTTCTTTCTTATTCAATGGCCAATCCTTTCACAAAATATTATTTGCATTCATTGATAACTTTGTGAGATATTGTATGGACAGATGGACAGACACACGAGTGATTATATATATATATATATATATATATATATATATATATATATATATATATATATATATATATATATGATACGTTTACTAACTTCGTTGTTAGAGGTAAGAAATTCACGGACGTTCTCCCATGACAAGGTCCAAGCTCACTTTGATAGTTGGTATAGCAGACTTGATACTTATTGACAAGTTGAAATTAAACGAATGAAAATCGGATGCTTATTTTAAAATCAACAATAACACATGTTTATTTTCTTCACATGGCACAAACTCTTATAGTACAGTCTTCGTCGTAGTACAATAATATTACAAGAACTTGAAGAATTCAATGTTCTCGGGGTTCCCCCCCCCCCGGGTCGATTTCGCCGACTTTCTCTGGCGGCAAGCTGGTGATTCTTTCCACGACTCTCTACCAATCTCTCCAAACTTGAGACATTTATGGAGTAAGAGTTTTACAGTGATTAATAAAAATTACACTAACTTACTCATAGTATAAAACATTGCAATATGTTTTTTCCCCTTTTCCTGTACGCCATCATGGAAAAAATCTGATTGAGAAAGTGTATATAGTCACACAATTTATTCACTTACATCAACAAGTCCTTGGCGCCTGTTGATGGACAAGTTACATAAAAACTATTCATAGTTTTCCGCCCAAAGTTCATACGGCAAATCTGATGATTCTAACATCTAAAACTCAGATTGCCAATGTAAATTAATTTTTTACTTCGGATGCCAATGTAAATTCTATGTCAAATTCTCTGTGATACTCATTATGATAATATCGTAACGGAGGGCATTACTACCCGCTTGTTGATTCGTTACTTGGTCTTATTCAATGGACAAGTGTTTACACGACTGATGTTCGTATCCATAAGTTCATGTAGATCCCATTTTTCTTGCATTTGAAAATCATGTAGACTTGTGAACAATGAATTGAAGTTGAACTTGGAAAAGTGGACGCTGGTGACTTGAGCAGCTTTCTAATAATACAATAACAATGACATAATCGCATCTGCTTTCATTTCTCACAGTTGATTTGAAAATATAACCTCATTATGTTCTAACGACGAAAACTGAAGCGAAAGAAGAGGATGCCTGTAATACATCTCAAAAATGGTAATGGTTTGGAATAGGTTCGCCATCATTGAAAGGAGATAGCTAGTGGTAGATGTAATATATGATAAATAGATGAAGTGAACTCACAAAAAGCCGAAGATCTGTGGAAGCGCGCAAAGCGTAAATTACGAAGACGATTTAGAACGAAAAAGAAACTATATACTCATTGTTTACGTGCGGAAATACTTTTAGAAATGACAGAAATGTTATTCAATATTTCTTTCGTACTAATTTCAACTGTATATTCATTTTACAGTTACAAATAGGGAAATAAATTAATCTTTTATTTTTTGTTGTTAATTGTATAAACCTTTAAGCGCCCATCGTTAGACATAGAGATTTCTTGCAAATCATGGGGAAGGTCTATCAATTCTTCCTGATCTCCATACTTTATCTCATTTTTCCGGCCACAGTTTCCCATATCACGTCTCAGGATTCACGCTGTGAGTCGTTATGATTTTACAAAATGGCCAGCTTATTGCCATTTGAGTTTTTCAATAGATTCCATAATATGTCTGACTCCTGTTGATAACTGTCTACTGAAGACATCTTTCATTGCAAACTTATTCCAAACAGTAAAAACTTTAATTTTGTTCTTTATTCTGTCATAGCGCTAGAATTGCCAATTAAGATGATGTATCCATGAATAAAGAGCCCATGCATGAGACAATATTTTATTTCTATTTACACGTCCACGCCCACGCTGGACGATGCTACTCACAGCTCACAAAATAAGTGCGTTCTCTGTTCAATGCTGCAAAGCAGAAAATGAGTCTAGCATCTTGTCGTAGCGATTTATATTGCGTTAAATGAAAGCATGGACCTGACGCACATGGGCAGAGTAGGTACGCAACGAACCACAGCACCCACATGGGGTCGGTGTGCCAAATAGCGCGTTAAGTTCTTTATGCTTGAGGATTCCTTTACATCTGCCAACAAAATGCAGCTGTTCTTTCAACCATTCAGTCATTGGTGCTAGTTTGAGAGCTCCCAAAGTCCTCTTCACCCTTGTTCCATGTCAATTTTCTCAGACTGAGACTATTATCATGTTCACCATCATTTCAAATTACGAATACTAGAAGCGATGGACTGGTTAAGTGCCTGTCTTCTAGGGTCTTTTAAGTGTTATGTCTCTCTGAAATATCTGACCTTATCCACTAGGTAATTTTTACGGTCTTCAATGCTTATTATTTTTAAGTCATTGTGGAGATAGATCTGCATTTTATTCAGTAAATTAAGCTCTTTCTATTCCTATAGACCTTTAAACGACCAACCATGACAAAAATGTTAAAATTCTCTTCCATCATCGGAAAGTTATTCTATGCCTTTTTTCGTGTCTTCATGCTGTTAGAGAGGAAACCCTTAATTTGGATCGCTTTGGGACAGGATATTTTCGATGACAATCAGTTAATCCCCGAGGAAAAAAAATGAATTTCTATTAGCTGATTGATCGAAAAGAAATTACTGCACTCGTCTCAGTGGAAGTGTCCATTGTTTCATATTGTGGGTAGAGGATATTATTTTCAGCAACATCGTTACTTTCATGTCGAATTGTCCATTGCTATGGACAGAAAAATTCACTGCCAAGGCATTAATATCCAACCGGCAGATAAGATTAAGCGAAGTATATATAGATGAAGCGGCTTATTGTGATCACTTCATATAGAATACATTAGACAGTCTGATGTTGATAACGGTAACAGTTCGATGATATCATCCGTGAACGTAAATGTTTTCCTTTGTGTATGAAAATTAAGTAGCACTACACTCAGACTACACGAATGAAATAAAGCTAGCCTCTACGGTTGACCGTCGGGTAGATTACTTGGTCCTATGTTGACTACTGAGTAAATAACTTGGCCCTATTAGTCTTATTGTCAGTAAGCCTTACATCCCTTCGTTAACCCAGAAATTTCCATTCTCCCGATGTTCAAAGCACATTATGCAGACCAAGTGCCAAGACTTGCTAAAAACATTTTTGGCCAAACATTGTAAAATTCAACGGTTGAATTATCAAATTAACCTTTAAAGTGTCAAGGTTACTGTAGATACTGTTTTGCATTAAGAATCTTTCCACCAACTTACACATTTCTGCGAAAAGCAACACTCACAAAGAGTTGATTATAGTCAATTTTCGGATGGGGGAAGTATTTTAATCTTCGATTCTCTCAGCAAGCCTCTGGAGGTAATAATCTGCATAAGTTTGTTTGTTAGCAGAACGCAGCATTAAAAAATAACTTTTAAAATGTTTAATAATTCAAATCTAATTCGCCGTATCTATTCACAGTCTTTGCTAATTTTGGCAAGTTTATACATACATACATACATACATACATACATATATATATATATATATATATATATATATATATATATATATATATATATATATATATATATACACACGTTCATTTAGTATTTTCTCTCTCTATTATGGAAGTTTTTGACGAATTTATTTTATAAATCCCACTTTTGATATTATTGTGTACTCAAACAACTGGTTTTAGTTAGAGTGGTAAACTCAATATTCGCGTTCAATGCTTATTCGAAACGACTATTAGCGTTTAGTATAAATCTTGTGACAAATTCGCTCTTGCAAGACAAATACTCATTATCCCGAACCCTTTCCTCAACATGGCGTACTTCCCACGGCCAACTGTCATTTTCCACCATGTTCCTTGGTTTTCTCATTCCACCATGTTTGTTTTGATAGGCCCGCTTGTCTGCACAATTTAAACCATCACTCAGATAGATTATCCCTACGAGCAAGTTGGTCTGTTTTCTTATTATTTCCCGTCATTCGTACGATGCGGCGTAGTTACTGGATTTGTTTGTATTCACCATTTCCCTGATCTCACTTCATCGTCTTTCATCAGCTTCTATTTTCTTGATTTCACAAATCTCCCACTCACAAAGATTGGCATAAACTCGAGATTTTCCTATTTCACACCATTTTTTGAGGGTGGGGGATCTTTTATACTTTGGAAGATGTCTTTTTTCATCTTCCCTTGACCAATATTCATTTGCCAAGATAAAAAGTGACTGAATATTATTCTCAATATTTGACACGGAGAAGTTTCTTTTCTTTTTGTTTGTTTTTTTTAAGACAATTGATTATCCTACTGGATTACATCAAATGACGAGTCATCAAAAATAGTTTTACCGACAGCCGTTTACTACATGTTTTCTTTCTAAAAACCAAATGAATATACGTTATTTCGTTACTTTTATCATCTTTACCAATTTTTTTTTTGTAAAGCCTTGATTGTCAATGGTTGGTGCGGACTAGTTGTACCTGGTCAACAATTAATACGTTGAATTGTCTCTACTTCTGGATGTTATATCCTATGTCCGCGTCTTTAGAAGTTATCTTTTGAGTTGGACAAATCCATTATTTGTAGCACAATCATGTCGTACTTGGGATGCTTTTCGAATGCGTTTTATTTGTTTGATACTAAAATTTGTGTTCTGAATAGTCCCACTTTGGTATCATCATCATAATCAGCCTGTTAGAGTCCGTCGTTGGACATAGACTTTCCCGTAAGATTCGCCAGATCTCAATCATGGGTATCGCCGAGCCAGTATTTCCTGAATTTATTTAACTCATCACGCTATCTTGCTCTCCATCGGCCACTGTTTCACATATGATATCTTGGTATCCATGTTGTGAGTTATGATATCCTGTGGTTGTCTGGCATTCTTTTGATATGTCCAGCCTGTTGCTGTTTGAGTTTTCTAACAGTTTCAATGATATCTTTCAAGTTAATCTCCTTTGTAAAATGATCATCTCATCAATACCATCCCGGTGATATATACAGCATGACCATGTTTGGCGTTATATAACTTCGGCTTCCAGGAGCCTGAAGCCAAATTTCAATCGATGCTCAAGTATAGTAAACAGTGTAAAAAGAATACCAAACATGTTCTTCACTTGTATACTAATGAAGATGATCAATAAAAAATACGTGGAACTGCAAATACACAAGAGAAAGGAATTGCGCCCTCGCTACGTGTCATAAATGCAAGTCTCGTATTATCTTGAAAGATGCGTAGTTCACATAGAAACTGATGAAATACCTAAAACCAGGGTCGGATTAACACCTTGGGACCTGGCCACGCCCAGCACTTTCCATTTTTACACTCATTTGGATGTGTATTAATACAGGTAGTAGGATAATGATATCAACGTATCCGGTAATAACCTAACTCTTTGACAATAGCTAAAAATATGAACAACTGTAAATAGAAGAGCATATTGGAGTAATTAAGTAGATCAACACTAATATCAAGATTCTCATAAATAAAAATTTGAACTTCTTATAAATGAAATAACGTCTTTATGCAATCAGGTACTATAGGAATGCTGTCACTAAAAGAATGCATTGTGAATGCCATCACTGGAGGAATTCGTAGCAAATACCATCACTAAAAGAATACATAGCAAATGCCTTCATCAAAGGAATTCATTACGATTGCCTTCACTAAAGGAATGCATTACAAATGCTTTCACTAAAGGAATGCATTGCGAACGCCTCCAGTAAAGGAATGCATTACTAATGCTTTCACTAAAGGAATGCATTGCGAATGCCGTCTCGGAAGGGATGCATTACGAATGCTTTCACTATAGGAATGCATTGAAAATGATGTCACAAAAGGAATGTATTAGAAATGTCGCCAGTAAAGGAATGCATTGCAAATGCCTTCACTAAAAGAATGCATTGCAAACGTTGGTACCAAAGGAATGCATTACGAATACCATCACTGACAGAATGCACTGCAAATGCTGTCACAACACGATTGCACTGCAAATGCTGTCACCCTGCCAATGCACAGCGAATTATTCTAACCGTAGCTGTTTATGCAACGCCTGATATGGCAGATGGATTTTTATTAAAGAAACACTTGAAAATTCAACCTTTAAGGATTGCATGTGTAGAAGCAGAGCAAACTTTGGCAGTTGAGGAAAAATATAACAGTTAGTGACAGTTATACGTATAAATCGCCGACAGCATCTCAGGAGGGGAGGGATCGTCAATGGTCAGGAATTATTGCAAACATTACTGACAGAATCTGGCTGATATACGTATCGTACTTTTGTCTAATTCGAAAGTACAGACATTTTATTCTTTTGGGAAACTTCCTTCATTGCCGATTTAGTCACTTGCAAGGTCACCGATTTAGAGATCACAAGTTCAATGTAAGCAAAGAGAGCGGTAAAAAAAGGAACCAGATGATTCTCTTTTGAGAGCCAAGTCAATGACCAGTAGAACAATTTTGTAGAGGATATGGTGGGAACGCTGAGCCTGAACGCTTTCAAAAACCGCCTTGACGGACTGTGGGAGCAATCAGGAATTATCTACGACCCTGATGTAGATCTATATCCAATATCATCTGATCACCGTACAAGATACGAAGCGATAGACACATTTTAGAACTATAGACCATAACTAAGACCTTATCCCAGAATATCATCATTATTATTACAATAATAATAATTACTATTATTAATACTACTATTGTTATTATTACTATAATTATTATTGGCATTATTACTATTATTACAAATTTTGAACCCAATATCAACCCTTATATTTGTTTTTAAATACCAATATCTTTTTGTAAACTTGCACGTTACTTTCCCTCATAAAAGGTAACGATTATTTCGTACGAAAAACACATTGAATAAAACGTGCACAAAGTTGATTCAAACTGACTGAACTGATACCTAAAATGCCAGTTCATTCTCATTTCCTTCCCTCGCATCTTATTTTTCAATCAATGATTGCTTTCGAGTCTACCTGTGTAACGTGTGTTCATTTAAATGTGCAAATGAGTTATACCGTATGTTTGGCTGACTTCAAGCTCTCCAAGTCTCGTGTTAATGTATATCTATGTAAGCTTACTTTGTCTAGTGTGCGTGAGAATTTAGATCTATACGTCAGTTACGTTGTTTACAGTCGGCGGAAAGTCAATCAATATTGATTTCTTCACACGGTATTTGAAAAATTAATGTAAAATTTTCCTTTTCTGTATGGAAAGGCAGTTTGCTGGATATTTTTTCAAGGAGAGTATAAAGCCGACCTCTGTTGAAAGGATTCCATTGTTTGAGGGAGAGGAAAAAGAAGAAAATGACTCACAGGAAAGTGAGTAAAATAACACGTTGTTTAATGTTTTGGTTCTGTGAAGAATCAGCAAACGGAAAAAAGCTAAAGTGAAATTCTAAGACAGGTACCCCACCGATTCTGAAGCACTCTTTATTTAACAGTCGAGCCGGACAATCGATTTTTCCAGACCAACAGAGGTCCAATACTGGTAATTAGAAGATACACTTGTAACCCACTAGTTATGCAGACCTTGTATCTTTAATGTATTAGGACGGATAGAAAATTGAATTAAAAATTAAATAGGAATGAAATGGTTAAATATAATACATCAATACATTTTACCCGAGTTAATTTATTGATGAAAATGGCATAGATACAGATATATTAATTAAAGAGATAAAAATATCATATACGGATGATGAGCCAATGACGTACGCTTCTAGTATACAGGTATATTAATTGAACACGTATAAACATCATATAGAGTTGATGAGCCAAGGACGTATGTCTCTAGTATACAGGTATATTAATTGAACACATATGAATATCATATACGGTTAATAAGCCAATGGCATACGTGTCAGGTATACAAATATATTGATTGAACAAACATATATATATATATATCATATACGGTGGTTGAGCCAATGACATACGTGTCAGGTATACAGGTATATTAATTGAACAAATAAAAGTATCATATACGGTTGATGAGCAAATGGCAAACATCTCAGGTATAAAGGTATATTAATTGAACAAATAAAAAATATATACGGTTGATGTGCCAATGACATACGTCTCTGGTATACAGATATATTGATTGAACACATATAAATATCATATATGGTTGATGAGCCAATAGCATACATCTCAAAAAGATTTTATATCAAAACACCATGGCCGAATTTTCTGGTGTTTTCGCTTTACACCAGCTCTGTATACAATGATAACCACATCCGTATGAACAAGTAAGAGATGACTTCACAAACAACGCCACCAGTGGCCACTCAGTGAAGTATCATGTGAGATGCAAGAAGTTCGTGTCCGCCCATGATTTTGTCCGTATTGAAAGGGTTGCAAATCATGCGTTGCCGGAAAATTGGTGGTCTATATTGTAACCCTCTTGATTATACTCCTCACCATAAATTTGCTCGTTGAGGGTTATCTCCAACAAACCCCTCGTAACTTTGGAGAAACTATGTTGGAAGGTTTTGTCAGATTTTGAGATGAGCAGATGATATTGAATGACGTTTTTTTTCCTCATACCGTCATCTTTACTTTTCAAGAGTGCAGTGGCCGGTGCAGAGATTTTACAGTCTTGTTCTGCCTCAATGGAGAGAAAAAAGGGTCCAAAGGGAGTCGATTGCTGTACGAAAGGGGGGAGGCTGAAATGTTCTCGACCCGACTTAAAAGAGAAAGACATAGAAACAATTTAAAAAGAATAAGCAAAAGGACATTGTAAATTGGCACTTTAAAATACTAAAGAACACTGTTTCCAGCTACGATGACAAAATAATTCTCAGATTTTAAAGGGCGCCCAATAGAACTTCGTTGGTCGGTCAAAGGTGGAACAAAATAATTAGTCATTTTCAGGCGAACAATCTGAAACGCTATAACTTGGCTCCAACAACTTTATTGGTCGAAGTAGGCACCATTGGTATTGACGCGATGTTGGCAACAATCTGACAGGGAATTTATTACCATAAAAACTTGGATCACTGGAGTCGACTTCGTCTGCATACGTATACACTTGCCGGTGCGTGTATGCATCTAAGCTTGGAAAAGTGTTAATCGTTAGGGGACAGGCTCAATGAATTGGGAGGGGTGAGCAGGATCCCCATGCCCCACGGCATTAGTTTTTCTCGTGTGGTTTATGAAGTATGAACTATTGAGTTATCCTGTAGTGGGATAAGCCTCTTTCTGATCACTGCTGCTGGCCAAAATGTTTGCAACTTTTAATGCAATAGGATTCTGCTGAAATGGTTCGTTGACCAGGTTGCAAGAGGCTGTAATGGATTGCTCCATCATAGTTTCACCAGTAACCATTTATTTCTGGGAAGGTCGAGGTCAAGTGGCAAGTTTGTCGACTCAAAGATAGCCACATTTTAGATCATCATACTGACCGCACTTTTCATCGACAGTAATCATATGATTAATGAAAAGGTAATTTTTGAAACCAAAGAGGCAAACTGCAGGGAGTATCGAACCCTGCACGATGCTGATCATTAGCTGAATCCCAAGGTATCCACAGCCTTTTCTTCCCTTTGCTGATTCGTGCAAAATATCTTTCAACTTTTGTGTTACCCTGTTTTGCTCCCAAACCCCCTGATATTTGTTTCTGGGAATTCTATTCTAACATTTTTCTTCTCGATTTTCTGAGAAGAATCTTTTTAATCCAAAATACTGTCCTAATTTGAATAATTATTGTAAGAAGATTCTTTTCACTCAAGAGCAGTTTTCGATGTCAATCGCTGCATCCTTCCTATTCCCGTAAAAAATTACAGATATGCATTCTTTAGATTTTGTATATTTCATTTGTCATAATAAAAACTTACCTTTTTTTTAAAGAAGCTATGAATTGAAGATTAGCGGAAACGCAAAAAATATTTTCAATACATGAAGAATGTTGAATTATTAAAAAATGATATAAAATAATGGGAAACACCCTGAATATTTCGAGGACATTTCAGAGAGATAATCTTCGTAGAATGATAGAATAAAAAATTCAAAATAAAAATGAACTTATACATGCATGAAGATGTATCGTTATTATAAGTGGATTTTGGTATTTTCTTTCTCCCTTGGTATTGTTTCCGTTTTTCTCTCGCTTTCTCACCGTCTATACACCAGCCCTTCACATTGTCTGTTCCCTTCTCTTTCTCTTACTTACTTTTCCCTACTTCCTTCCTGCTTAATATTGTTATGTAGTTTTCTCGGTGAGAAATCGTAAATGATACAAGTTCAGAAGGGTTGATGGTCGGGCATAGATTACATTCTGATTCTAAGTGGAAAGGCGTTATGGTCTCATATTCTGCACTAAGTAGCTTGCGTTAGACTCCAAATATCTAGAAAGCGAAATGTAGTAAAAAAAGCTCACTAGCTTCCCTTAGACCCGTCACAAACCAAATAGTCGGTAAAATTTAAAAGAAAGGCAACAAACAGATTTGATCCACTCACATACACAGCTAGAAAGAGTCAACGTGACCTTTGGCCTTCAAAAGATGCATCTAAAGATCAAATTTCAGCTTTCTAGTTGAAAAATTTACCTACCTTTCATTTTATCAAGTAATCTAGGTACATAAACGTAGATGTGCTTATCTTCAACTTGTAGTAATTGAAGATACATATATCCATCTTTATTTATCTATATAACTTGATGAAACAATTGATAGGTAAGTATATACCCTTCATCAGGTAACCATGAGTCTTGGAGATCACCGTCAACTACGATAGTCTTGAGAGCAAACTAATAGTTTCTCCAAGTACTTGTACAATCATGCAACCAATCGTTAGTATTTGTTCGATCATTCCTATTTATCAAACTTATCTTACAAGTAATCGATCCGTCTTTGTTTTCAAATTAAAACTTACGAGTCGATCTGGGCTTCGATTACATACCAGGTGGCGAAAGACTAACCACGAAGGAGAAATTCATTTTGATTGATCTGAAACATTAATTATCCTTAATTTGAGGTAACGAGACATTTACAGGTCAAAATAGCTAAATCAATCTCGAACTCGGCCAAGAAAATGTCAAAACTGATTTCAGGGAGAAAAAAATATATCAGTTTCTCAAGGGGTATATAGATACTCACTAAAAAGAGTTGGGTCTCTTTGCTTTAATTTAGAATTAATTTTTTTTGCTTCATTTCCTTAAATTGAACAAATTATAGCTTATTGTCAGGGAAATTTAGATCTCATACAGCATTTGTTTTTGAACGTTTATAAAGGTGAAATAGAATTATTTACTTGATTGCTTGGAATCAGTTATTTTGAGAGAATCAGTATGCCCGGATGAACCGGGTGTCGTCGGCATCTTTTTTTAAAGAATTTGATACTAAGTAGAGTGTATTCATGTGATTACATTCATTTTAGGTATTTTTAAATCTGGGCAAGACTGTGTACCTCTATTACTTTTATTTCAAAAAAAGAAACTATTGAACTCATATCCTTCCTTCGAAGAACTACAGCATACAAGCAGTGGTGAAAACAGGGGTTTAAAAGTGGATATGGCGTATACCTAATTCTCAACATATCCCCCGAGGATATAGGTGTATTACTGTATTAAAAATACTGAACTCGAAATTATTTGTTGCCGTTGTTGATTGTCAATTACCGGTATGAAAGTGAAGTAGCGATAATTAAGAAAAGTTTTTCCATCTCTAAATCTCTTTTTTTCTTTTGTCTTTGCAGAAACTGATGGAGATGAGTGAGAAAGACGCCGAGAAAATCCGCCTCATCCAGGGCCGAATCGGTACAGTGTGGACAGGTCTAATGAAAGGCTCTAGGTTCTACCGTAAAAACGACCTTCAAATGCACGTAAGTAAACCGCACTTCTTTCTCTCAATATTTTGAACTGCCATTTTATTTGCAAAACCCTCTGTTGTTTCCGACGGTCAACAATCAAAATAAAGGCCTTGCCCTGCAATACTTAAATAATATCCTCTATTTCATTATTTTTTCTCTCCGTTATCAAATTAGAATTTCTAAAAGGCTCCCTCCTTTTCTCCTTTCATCTTATGATCATAATTGATAGCTCTATTCACTTTGTCAGTATCAATCGAATTAATTGATCACTCTTGACAATTCCATTTCCCTGATTTATAGTGTGAATTATGCCAGTTGGGTGCCTAAAATTAATCAAATTGTTACTCAAATTCAGGAAAATTCAGGTCTCACACAATCCCAATTCTTTCGGTTTTAAATACATTTTTGGTTATCATCATATCATCTTTGAATATATCATCAATTAAACAGAAAAAATTCGTTGGTCTTTAAAGAGTAGGTAAATATTTATAAGTCAAGTAAATTCAGACAGAAGGTGATTACGTTGGAAAACAGATATTTGTAGCGGGAAAAAATGTTTTTTCCCTCATTGGACGGATACCTTCCGACCAGACCTCGTGTAGCTGAATTAATTTTGAATACGCTTACTCTTCGTACTGAATGTGTGATATTTTTGTGAATGGTAATAGTTGTACCGATGGATACTTTTCTATGAATGGAATAATGTTGTGTGCCTGGGCCGCGACAGAGATTTGCTGAGACTAAACCAAGCTCAGTCCATATCCATCCTCAGGCCTTGTGCGATACTTACAATTATGCATCCTTCTATAAATGGAAGTAAACAACCTTTTATCTCTGGATTTAGAATTTATATTCAAGTATTCACTTGGAAAAGATAAGTTCCTCTCGTAAAGCCATGCATAGCCTGAAACATACGGACGAAGAATAGTGAAGGCAATAAAACATATTGTATTATTAGAAAGTTGCCTGGATGAGGCTGTAAACTTTGACAATACAGGCTTCTCGTCAGCAACAACCAGTCATTAAATATACCAGAGACATAAATTTCCCAAATGTTGTTTTTCTTGGTCGACAACTTTAGTCATGAAATAGGCAGGCATTCAGCAAAACTTTTTCGTTCCAATGTTATGGAGGAAATAATTTAAAACTGAATCATTTTCTCATCATTTTGCCTCATATAATGTCATTTTTGCCTCAAATGATGTCATTTTTGCCTTTGTTGATGTCATTTTTCTCCGGTTAATGTCATTTTGATCCAGCTGCTGTCATTTTTGATTCTGTTGATGTAATTCTTGACATTTTATCATTTTTGACTATTATCGTCATCTTGTCTGTTTCTCTCTCTCTCTCTCTCTCTCTCTCTCTCTTTCTCTCTCTCTCTCTCTCTCTCTCTCTATATATATATATATATATATATATATGTATACACACACACACATACACTCACAAACACACACACACACACACACATATATATATATATATATATATATATATATATATATGTATATATAATGAATAGTAGAATTCTACAATCTATTTCCTGCTCTACTCTAAAACAACCTAACTTCAATACTAAAAAGTTGTATGCATCGAGCACTCTATGAAATAAATCCATTACATATCAGTAGTGGCTTTATATTATCAATATATTAGTATATTATGCTATACTGCGAGCCTAATCTGTACCATATATATATATATATATATATATATATATATATATATATATATATATATATATATATGTATATATATATATATATATATATATATATATATATATATATATATATATATTATTTTCGCACTTAAACACTCCAGAAACGCATGGATCCGTTTCTATTCGATCTCTGTCCCATTTTGACACAATATTTATTCACTGGATGGTTGAACAGTGACTGAGTGGGTTAACATAACGACCTTACCTGTAGAAGGAAAAATGTTACTCTCACTCGGGAAGATGCATCGGTTGTATACCCTTCTTTTTAGGACTATTGGGATCTTTTTGTTTTTGAACATGCTCTGAAGGAGGCTTGCCACCCTACAGAGATTCTTTACTTGATTTCTTCTTTTGAGTATATATATATATATATATATATATATATATATATATATATATATATATATATATATATATATATATATATATTTTTAAATGTCTTGTTTTCAGATGATTACACATGTTTAGCGCATAGTTTACCGAGACAGGAGTTGAAGAAGAGGGTTAATTTGCTTTATTCCGTTGCTTCACTTTGATTAATCTCACCAAATACGCTTGAGAATAGTCAAAATGATTTTCTTTGCTCTTTATAGCCAGAGAGAATAGATGCATGATAAGGAAATGTACTAAATAGTCTTGAAAATTTCTGCTGCTAAAATCTTTCCCCAACGATTGCCAATAATCAAGTATTTTTTTCTTCACGTTTTTTTTCTTTTTCTTCCAAAAAAAAATTAACCTAGAACCCCTGTAAAGAAACCGAAACAAATACGAGAGAGATAAAAAAAGATAGAAAAAAGAATATTTAATTTCAACTTCAATCAAACATGAAACAATAATGGTGACTACTAGGCGCCAATTTTTAATCTAATGCAACGCCTTTTCAAGTTTTGGGCGGTGAAAATAAACTCTATCTATTCTGTTCAGGCAGACGTTCAACATTCAGAAAGGTAAGTGGAAGAGAAGGACATTTTGGAGACACATAGTCGACAACATACACGCATGCGCATTTGCATAAATCTCGTTTATTTTTTGAAATTGTGTCAGCACAGCATGTATAAAATAGATTTCTCCTCCCTTTTATTTGTTCAATCTTGTTCCCCTTTAGCCCCACTCCAACTATTAAGCAAAAAAGAAAAAAGACTAACTGAAAGCGAGTAGATCAAAAACAGGAATGGCTCAACTTTCATCGTTAAGATGCATCAACATTGTGTAAGCAAATTGAGAATTTTTTTGATTCATGGTCTGAAGCTCAACAATTTAAAGATTACTTCATTGCCTGAGATAATGCAGTCGTTTATTAATTGGTACATTGCAAGTGAGTTCGACGAAAAAAATTAGTTGATGTGCGGTCCCAATTGCCACCTGACCCCCCAAAAATCTCTCAGCAAAATATGTTTAGCTTGTAGGAAAAATGAAATGATGGAATTTCTTGGAATTATTTACAATCATCTAGAATTGATTTATAATTATCTAGATTTTTTTGAATGTAGTATTCAGGCGTTTATTTCCGACGGAAATTTGGTGAACAATCATGAGATTATTTATTCTATTACATTATTTACATGTTTTTGCTTTTTTTAAAAAATTTATAAATCATTTAAGAAATAATTAGTAGATAATGCATCATTTTACAAGGTTCATCATTAGGGTTTGAGATTCTGATTAGGAACGATTGCAGAAATTCCATAGATTTGAATCTTGACGAAATTTGCTTCTAACTTTCATGAAACGGAATTGTATTCATTAAGGAACTCACCATTGTATACGTACCCATGCCAGACAAAGCGTTGTTCATTTCTAACTTTCCATTCATCTCTTGAAATTAACGAAGATATATGCAGGCAAGGTAGTTTCATTTTCAAGAGATTTGAAGGTTGAAGAAAGTCTTAAAGAGTTCAGTAAACAGACAACAGAAAAAAAGAGTTGTTTCGCAATGATAATACATTTTGTCACAGAGAAAAGTCTTTAATCTTCTCTCCTGGAAAGGCTTATCGACTCGATGACATGACCAGGAAACAGTCCAGATCTCAATCCGAATGAAAATTTATGGTGAATTCAAAGAGAACATGCTCCATGACAAGGCTCTATTCTGCGAAGCTGATCTGTCAACCGCTAAGAAATTTGGAACCAGCAGGATTAAGTCCATACTTCAAATATTCTGGTCGTCATAAAAGCTCTGTGAGGAAAAACGAAGTATTAACTGTGATTTTGTTGTTGTTGTTGTTGACGATTCTATATTTCCTCTGTAACGTTGAAAAATATCGTACTTGTTCCTTTATTTTATTTGGGAAAAATATCCCATTATTCAAGGTAATTGAATTTGCTTGGAGCATGTCTCTCGAAGCCAGAATCTTCAGCCGTTAAACAAAAATGTTTTGTGTCTTATCTATGATTTGTTTATCTGCCATGAAGTGAAAAAGCTTAATGGCCATCCTCTAAATGTGCTGTTTCCATAATCTTTCCGAGAGGTTGTTAACATCTTTGACCTCCAATCCTCCGGGCAAAATGGTTAATTGACTGGCCCACTACATTACCAAAGCCTAATCTATTTTGTTAGTTTCTCAGCCCTCCTTTTCCCCATCCTTTCTTAGCCTATTCACCTATAGCTCATAGATCCCGGTTCTCTTTTTTCTTTCTTTGAATTTTCTGAAACAAATACTATCGCTGTTTTAGAAACTTTCTAACACGGAGCGTTTCTTTCTCCCTTGAACTTTATGCCCCTCTTTGCGATTGAAACTGTCCGTTAAACTGTCAACTTTCTTCATTTTTTCAAGTTGCTGTGGCTGGCTATGTATGTATAGTGCATCCAAACCGTGCATACGGAGCAAGACGGCTGAAAAGTTTTAAGTATTGATTCCTTACTATTGATGTACGACCACGAAGAAAAGCTATTGTAAATTGAACATATTGGTCGTCCAAAAAAACAAGGACGAAAACATCATGCTAAAAAGAGACAAACAAAGATTTTAGAATGGAAAGGTTCAAATTTTGACAGAAATAGAATATGTTGAACGAAGTTTCTTCAACGTAAAATTCAAACTCATTAGACACTGACTTCTCTGTCTACTTACTGTAGGGCTCCACTTTTCTACTCTCGCCAGCCGACGGAGATATGACCACTCCAGTGTCTTTTCCCTAACTCCACTACAATTCTAAATCTCTCTTCTCTCCCCATCTGTCATCATGGCGTCTTTGTTTGAAGCGTCAACCGATGAAAGGGAAGGAATCCGTTTAAACTGTACACTGATTGGCTAGTCGAATCAAAACTCTTCGTAAGGGAGACTGTGATTGGCCTATTGACCTCACAACTAATTTACGCTACAACTTCCTTTGTTCGATGTTTCCAACACATGTTTTAAACATTATATCTAAAACAGTTCAAGTAAAGTATTCATTCATCACCCCTTTTCCCATTTTAATTGATCATGCCTAACATGACATGCTGCCAACAGACATTAGTCACGTGACGGTTCTTATTAACCAGGCCTGTTTTTCTTTTTATTTTCTCATAATTTCTGCATCTCCCTTGGTTATCGTCGAATTCTCTCTTTATATTTTCATTTTCTTTGAGTTTTTTTTCCTGTCTGTCTGTCTGTCTGTCTTTATAGCTTTTATGATTAAATTGCTTGTTTTTCGAACCGAAACATGTCGGGAACGCAAACTTTTACTCTTTGTGTTTGTAAAATATCCATATTCAACAAGCCCGGGCCCACGACACACCTAGTAAATTCTGCATTTGGTGATGTTTCCCTATGCAAAGGATAACTTCAAAATTTAGGAATGCATCCATAAATACACCTCTTCTTTACTCCGTTGACAGGGGTAATTAGTCTTACCCAAAGTTCGTTGAGACCCGTCGGTACTTGGCAATGTGGGTCACGTGTGGAATGTATAATCAATTTTAAGAGTTTCAGAAAAGAAGAACATGTTACTTCCTTATCTTTCTTCGAGGTGCAAGTCACTTGTTATGAATTTGTGCTCACTTGACGTTTGCCACTGGAGTCTGAATCGGTTTATTTCAGCTTTCGTCTTTTTTTTTTCCATTGATTTTTTTCCTTTCAAGACGCAGGGAGTGCCTTTATATGTCGTTTTCGCTAGTCAGCAGATCAAAGATGATTATTTTGGGTTCATTGCTCATGACTGTGGTCAAACTCGTTGGATTGAGTTTTGAGTTTTGATTTTATTTTCATACTCTCGTCAATAATCATGGCCTAACCAAAAACAAACAAACTCCCAAAACCTCAAAAAAAACAAAAAAACAAAAACAACAAAAAACAGTGACGCCATGAAGGCACGAATGAGGGTTGCAAACGCCAAAATTGATGACGAATTCACTCTGTTTCTCAACTCAGGTCGACTTTATTACATGAACTACTAATAAAGGAGTTGAAATGGGACTCGTAGTTTTGGAATAATATGGAATGAATAAATGAATTCTGCTCTGTTCACTTTTTTAGATTTAAATGAAGCAAAGAGATTTGACCCTAGCGCAGCTAAGCCTCTCCTTCAATTCTCCCCCCCCTCTCAACCTTTGCAATCTGCGCTAATGTATTTTATGAAACTCTTGGCATTCCATACAATGTGACAAACTTGCGAAATCCTTCTCTGGCTATTTCTCCACATTAAGGAGGACATCTCGTGCTAACGGATATGCTAATATAAAAGAAATATGGGATTATGCACGTGCGTCTCCATCTACCCGTTTATATACGTCTCCAGTTTTATATATGCATATTCTAGGGAAAATTTCGATCCATCAACGGCAGAAACATTGGGCATGTGCCTCCATCTCAGCTTTCCTACTTAGGAACGCCACAGCCCGGCCGTTAATGCGATAAATCTCTCTATATGACCTTTCCATTTATCTATTAACTTCTCTTCTGACATGCTATAACGCACACGCAAGACCACACCCAACATCCTATTTCTGATGGTCGACAGTAATTTCCTCACTCGATGAAGATTCCTTCATCTCGGCCATTATCAGATTCCTGCATTATATTTGACTCTATGGGTGTATTTAAAGACTTTGCTGATCTTAGTTCCATTCCTTTACGCGAAATTACAAAGGAATGGTCCGTTTATTAACCGTAACGTGATCGATTTTATAAAGACACCGCAGAGATTGAACGGGTCAAAGACTAAATCACCCCCGGGCAAAATCCCTGCCTATACCGGACAAAAAAATCCACATCGTAAAAAAAAAATTTCACAATTAGTTTAAAGTTTTCAATAATTCTCTTACAAATCCACCTTGGCGGTACGGACAACACAAATTACAATGTTAATTGGTCTAACGGCACCAATCAAGAATGTCAACACTGTAGTACGAGTATTCTAATTGAATTTGTACTAATTAAGTAATTTAGTTTTTTGTCCGATAGGATTGGGGGATTTTGTCCAGGAGGGTTTTTGTCCGTATCCTAGACCGATTATATCAGAAGAATGTAAGAGGTGAAATTCGCCGTAAGTGATAACGAACTTCCTCCAAGTTGGAAAAAGACGTTGACATTTCTCGACTAAATGCAGTCTTAGAAGTGGAAATGATTCCGGGAAAATCTTATAATATTTTATTATACAAATGTATATATTTGTATTTTCATTTCGTCCTGCTACTGAATGAAAATATTTACGAAAGTATTTTTGAAACTTTAAAAAAAATTCCTGGAAAGTACGATGATGATGATGATGATGATGATGATGATGATGAGCAAACTATGCTGTGATGGGCACCTTTCCTCCCTTTGATAGATTCAAGATAAGCAGATTTCCTGATGGGCCTTTCTCCAGATACAGGCCACATGTGTAGGGGACCCAATGGGAATCAAACTCATCAAAGAAGTAATGGTGTGAGAGAATAGATTGCTAATCTATAATCTACTGTGAGGTACCTGAGCTTAAATTAGTACGGTATAAGGCCAAAGGTGTGGAGCACCATGTGGAAAACGAACACTGCAAGGATAATGGCCTACAAGACTAACTTGCTGAGTACTACTCTACAGTGAAATGTCTTATCTTAGCTCAGCACAGCTCAAGATCAAAGATTGAACTCACTATATAGTAATCATCTGAGAGATTTAGTAAGTTGCCTTTCAAAATATGTAAGTATTATCTTTTTTTTGCTTTGTGGCACAAGAACAAATCTGATATATTCTTCCAACACCCACCTGAAGAAGGCCGTAAGGTACAACGACCGAAATGCTGTATTCAGAAGATTAACAAAAATGAAGAAAATAGTTTGAAAAAATCTTTACATATCAATGATCACTCATCTAAAAAAAAATCAGACAGAAAGTACTGTTTAGCTTAGTCTGTCACAAGGCCATACGTGTAGGGTACCAAGTGATGATCGAACTTAATAGTAATGATAAGACTGTCTCGCTAATCATTGCAACTTTGCCAGGTGGTAACATATTGTATTTTCTATACTAGTGCATGGTATCCCAAAGTCAAAGAAAATTTAAAAATCAGATATTCATAATATGTTTTCTGAATGAAATTTACTAACCTGAGAATTTTTTGATAGAGTATGTAAAATTGATATCAACGTTATGACCTCTATTTCAGTTTTGATTCTCGCATTTGTGCATACCGTATGGAATGCCTTTTCTCTATTCTCGTGTTTGTGCGTACCCCACAAGGGGCATTTTTTTATTCTTGGGTTTGTGTATACCCCACGAAACGCCTGCTTTTATTCTTTTTTTGTGCGCACCCCACGAAACACCTTTTTTTTATTCTCGGGTTTGTGCATATCCCACAAAGCGCCGTTTTTATTCTCATGTTAGTGCGTACCCAACGAAGCATCTTTTTTTTTCATTCTTGTGTTTGTACGTACCCTATGAAACGCCCTGTTTTTCATTCTCGTGTTCATGCGTTTTATTTCGGGTCGGAGTACCCTACAAAGTGCTTCTTCCCCCTTTTTTTTATCTAACCCTACAATACGCGTCTTCTTTTTCATGGCAAGTTTGGGAGTCCCTTACAAGCACCTTTTTGTTTTATTTTCGTGTTGGAGCGTGCCCTACAAAACGTCTCATCGCCTTTCTCTCATCATCTCTCTCATGATATTGTAAATTTCAATTTCATTAGGAATTGATTCGAACAATACTTTCACAAAAATCCTCCTGTATATTTGCTCTCGATTACGAAACTCTCTTGTAATAAATCCTGGTTCCGGTAATGCAAATGGCTTCATACTAGTTTTAAGTAAGTTTTGTTACTATTAAGATTAATATGTGAAATATAAAATTGAAATATTCTACTAGCACACACACACAATGTATACGAGAACATAATTTACAATCCGTTGAGAAAAATGAAGATTGGAGACACGTTCGGGCTGGATGTCTATGAATACGCCCACCTCATCCGGGTAACCAATTCGAATTTACTCGATATTACTTAACTAATCAATCAGCCTGAAAAAAAAAAAAACACTCACGAGATTCTTTATAAATCTATCTTCCAATGCGTACACATTGTGTGTGCCAAGAAGATATTGTACGATGACAAAGGTAGATCAAAGCTGACGTTAAGTGGACTTTAAAATGTTTGGTGGTGTTGTCGGAGGCGACTAGTGCGGTGGTTGGCTTAGGATGGGGAGAAGGGCGATCATCTCAAAGAATTAATAAAGCTACGATATATAAAGACAGCAAATATAGATCGATAATTTTTATTGGCCTTTAAAAGAAATGCTGAGAAATTATTCAGTCTTGGTGAAGAATGATCTCAGAAGAAACATCAGTAATGCGAACACTAATATCACAAGTTATGTTACACAATGTTAGAATATCATAATTTAAAACTAAAGGGTCCAGTTTCGAATCCAACATGAATATCGCTTGTCTCATGTATTCACTACAATGTCCCCTCGTAAAGGTCTGAACTCATGCCGATCAGGGCAAGATCTCAAAGAATAGGAATCCCCTGTCATACACAAAGATGGTTGAACATTGCATTGGAGCAACTGAAACATTTACTAATGGGCCTGGTAACTCTGATAAAGGCATATAAGTTTTTTTTCAATTCCAACCAGGTGCTCTGCTTCTGTTGCCCTGTGTCAGACTAAGCAAGAATATCAATGGTTTATTATAGAAAAAATGTCTTTCACGTCTAAAGCTAAGAGCAATTTTTTTCCTTCAAAGTACAGATTAACATCATCGAAAACACCAATTAGATTCAATTCATTTTTTCAACTCGCTAAAAAAGAAAGATTCTATCAAATTAAAGGAATTTTGTTGAAAAGGTTTCAAGCTGTTTCTAAAAAGCAAATGAGTTTTGAAATTTGCATCTCTATACAAAAAGAAATCTTTGAAAAAAATTATTGAAATGTACTTGGTGGCTTTTAAAACACGCACAGATGCTGTGAAAATGTTTACGTTTTTCACATAATTTCTATCTGCGTATTTATATACCAATTTGAAATTATAGTACCACCATTTTTACTTTTTTGAAACTGGCTTTTGGTTATAGCGTGTTAGCTTTAGACGTTTTTAAAATTCTTGAGAGAGAATAAAACCATGTATTTTCAATCCAGTGTGTTATGAAAGAATAACTGTACATGCCAGCGTACAAGTCGATGCCTAAAATTCTGAAATGATGAATCAAAGTTACGGTTACATTCGCTCGAGGAGTTGTGCACATCTTCCTTCAGATGAACAACTCAACAACAGACGAATTAATGTATTTGACAGTTGTAGGACTTCCATTTCGGTTTTGCTTTTGTTTTGTAAAGAAAATGACTATATAGATATTTTTTATGTGCTTCAGTCTTTTTTCCATGCATTATTTATTTCTTCTCATTCATATGCCATTTTGACATCGAGTGTGCACAGACGTGAAATTTTCACATTCATTTGTGAAAAAACATTTTCCGAAAATTGGGAAAAGAAGAGAATCTCACCATGTTTCCTTTGGCCTGTTATGCAAAATGAGAATCTAACACAAATCAGCAATAAAAAGTTTATAAAAAAACTAAACAAAATACATTCTATGGATCCTGGTCCCATTTTATGTGAGTTACATGAAGTTAGTCATTTCCTCATTTTAAAATCAAAACGAAGCCGAAATATCCACTGCCTAAAACCTCCAGGCTGAAACGTCCGGTCACAATATTTGACGTATATTGGCTGTGGACCCTTTTTGGTTTCGAATAGTTTCAGTTTGTGAGGAATGATATCATTCGCCAACGAAGCAAACAGGTCCTCGCTTTAGCATTGATCGCTAACTGAAGGCTAAAATGGTTTCATCGTCTAATAAAGCGAGGGCCTGTTGATCCTGCAAAGGGCTGTTATGAAGTGCATGGGCGTTCTAGGGATGTAAGTTACTTTAGAAAACAAGAGTCTTTTCCTATGGCTGAAAATGTGAAAAGGGAATATATCTTACCCCTTTTCGTAGCATCGCTGCAGTTGTAATTTTCGCCCAGCTTGAAAGTAAACTAGATATGATGCAAAGTTACCCATAGTGTAAAACTGACGCACATGTTAGTGAGCATCCAATGCCCGTAAGTTATTTTAAAGATAAATCCCGTTCGACATTTTGACGGGAAAGGGATGAATACCCTTGGTTTTCAAAAAAGCTGTGACGCATAAAACCAGTCGTATTTTAAAGATACAAGGACTTTTGCAGTTATTGGCATGGACATACTACTGTCTCTAACTTGTTTCTCCCTCTCCGATTTCGGCCACTTTCGTTTGACCGTCTGGATCTGATTTGGGCTCTCTTAGTCAATAACTATACAAGCGATTGGAGGCTTATGCAGAGCGCGTAAATGCAAGTACATGCAGCTGCAACGTTACAGGACGTCTTGTTGAAATTACTTGGTAGGAAAAGTTCAAAAAGCTAACCAAGACAACACTAGCTGAACACTAATGCGTAGGACCTGGGTCATATCAACATGGCCCTGAATCAAGCCTGGAAACATGCAATAAACAGACACAAATCGAAAAGGGTCTGTTGGTGTTTACTCACTACGTTGGAACTTCAACAGAACCATAAATAAAACACAAAAACAAAATAAAAACAAATAGAACCTCTATCTCATAATAGTTGTTACATTTGCAAGTGACGGATAATTCTAAATGCAATAGCTATAATGGAACGGATGTGGTGAAATGGGTTTAGGAAATTTTTAGTAAGTATTTCGCATAATTTAAAACGATAATTCTGGATGATTGAATAATAATAGATTTTCTCTTTCTATAAGTATGCCTGATGGAAAGACTGGGATGTCATTTATTTTCCACTTTTCTATCGCTACAATGGCCACTCTTAAAACGGCAGTAAAAGTAACGGCAATAATTCACTTAGCTGTCACCCTTTTCTTCCTTTTTTTAATCAAGTGAGCTCCGGAAATAAATTGTAGTTGTTGGATATTTTGCAAATATTTTCCCTTTTCATTTCCTTTAATTTATTTTTGGGTCGATAGTGCTATCTTGTTTGACACAGGGGACAGGTGCTAAGACGACTCGCTCGAGAGACTTGAATAATAGACATTTTTCTCCTTCTCTCATTTGTTTTTTACTCCTTTTTACTTTCTCTCAGGTGTCCTTTTTCTCTCTTTCTCTAGTGACCCTCTCTCTCACTGCTCACACTGCTATCCTCTCTCTATCTCTCTTTCTTTCACTATCCCCCCCTAGCGTCCCTTCTTTCTCCTCCTGGTGTCCGTCTCTCTCTCTCTGGAATCCCTTCTCTCTCTTTTCTTTCTCTTTCTATCATATGTGTGTCTCTCTCTCGTGTCTCTATTTTCTCCCTCTCACTCTCGTATGTGTGTCTCTCCCCTCCTCCTCTGTCACGTGTCCTGTTCGTCTCTTTCCCTGTCTTATCATGACGATGCAACTGATGTCGTTCCAAGAAGAGAACTTAGATGAATGTTTTCAAAAGCGGAAGGAACGCTTTGATAAGTGCGGGACGTTGCACAGATATTACTTTGAAGTGGAATTGCGTGCCATTGCCCTAGGTGGGCTATTATTTTTTTCCGTTAATATTAAATGGCTGGTTACTTTCCGGACATAGATACACACACGCACACACACACACACACACACACACACACATATATATGAATATATATATATATATATATATATATATATATATATATATATTGATAGAGAGATTTTTATTGCAATGAATTTGAATTGGAATTGATCTTTTTCAACCTTTTCAGTGTTCGTCCGGGATCATTTCATAAAATATCGACAATAAAACTACCATAATCTGAGCTAAGAACATTTTTTCTATACTCAAAATATTCCATTTATTGTCAACATTGATCAAGTCATAAAAGAAATATTTTTCAAAGTCTATTTTTACCAAATCAGCGTACGTTCATTTGTATTGTCAGAATCTTTTTCAATGGGAATTTTATGGCGGACAAGAACAATGAAAGGAGAATAAGATGCAATTGTATTTTTGTTTGTTTTCCTCGTCTAGCAAGAATAAGATTATGAAAAGACGGAAAATATCACTTTAATTTCAGTCTGTGCATCGAAAGCTTATTTCTATTTTCAGATTGAGCGAAAAAAAACATCGAAAGTGGACGAAATGATTTTATTCGAACGCAATATTTTTCTGTAATAACATTCTTTGTTACCTCTTTTTTTACAGAGCGAATGTGTACGTATGAAAGGGGTGATCGCATTATTTTATGATTGTTTGGAAGTTAAAGGTCACTTCTTTGCTGTTTCAATTCAGGAAACCATCCGGCATTTTTAAAGGGAAAAAAGATTTTATGGAATAGATTAGCCATTCAAGGTCACTGCAATTATTCTTCGTACGAATTGTTATGTAATGGTGGCTTTCAATGGAGATCATGTGATAGTAGAACCCCACATCTCTCCCGTTCTCCAGCACTATGTTCAGTATTCTTATTGATTTTTAATGATACTGTTGTCTGGAGGGTTCAGTTTCTTCCATGGATTTTACATACATGCAATCTTTTTCAAAAAGATTTCCGGGAATGCTCTAAGTGTGTGACTAATACTAGTTATAACTTTCATCTTGATATCCCGCATTCTTTTCAGTTTTCTGACAAAAATACTTAGACTTAGGTGTTTCTTTGGCTTTTTACTCTTCCTATTTCAATAAGTTCACAAATTTCTGTTTACAATATTTTTGACGTAACAGAAATTATATTTTGATTTAAAAAGAAATATTTTGATAACAAAGCAAAAATTATTCCTTTCACTACAGAATAAGTAGTGAACTTCCGAGTAGAGCTCTGTATATAGTGACTTTATTGTCATTCATTAGATTGTCGAGTTGGTACTGTTCGTCAGATTTCCCAGTGCCGGGAAAAGTGAATGAAAATACATTTTTTTTCACTCAAAAAATCTTTTTCCAACCAGAGATCTCCTTCCTTGTCAATGCTCTTAATTCAGTGACGAATATTATTCAAATAGTTCAAACATATTACAGTGGAAATTATTGATCAAAATCATGCAATTGATAACATGTCAGGCTATGAACTTATGATCTACACCCGAATATCATATTATATAACAATACAATTGAACGTACTGATGACATCACTAGCGTTTTCCACTCGAAAACATACAAAATAGAGTAAACAAATTCTAAATTCTCCAGAATCTAGTTTTCTGTAGATGTTTTTTTTTATAAGCCCAATAAAATAAGGCCCTCCAAAGTAAAAAAACAAAACAAAACAAAAAAAAACAACAAAAAAACTGTGTCCCCCAAATTAAAAAAAAAACGGTATGTGTAGGGCTGGAACACGCAAATTGATAAAACCGTCAGGCGAAGACCCCAAAAGCTTTTTTCCCGTGAAAAAAAGCTAAGAACTAGCGTAGTACCAATGCTAATTTTCAAGTCAGTATAAAAAATGGCGCGTACAAAAAACGTATACTACTATTCACCATCTTTATATGGCTACAGTAGTTCAATTATTAAGTATAAAAAGGAAGAAATAAGAAATGACTAAACCATAAAGGCTAGACTGAACAGTAGAAATCTAATAAAAAAAAGTACACAAGCATTATGTACAGAGAGGTTATTTATTTCACTCCTGTTATCATGTGTGATTAGTACCAGTCACAACACAATCAAGTGGAGAAAATGCGATTGATTTTTTGGTCTTCCTATTCAAAGTTAGTGATTAAACTTGCATTGCAGACCATTGTTTTTATTGTAATTGACCTCGTACCATAAAAATTGAGCGTCGTTAATATCTATAATGTTTAATTTTTGTAATTTTAAAACTTTTGTTTTACAGGTGAATGTTTCTGAGTGGATCAACTATTGGATCGATTTTCGGGAGGCAGCAAAGGCCGGAAACGATTGGCCAACTTCTTCTCTGTCTGGCAATGTAGACTACCGGTGGCACTCAGAATTTGTTGATCTTATATTTGATGTGATGGATGGAAATGGTGAGACATCATTTTAATTGGCTGTTTTTTTTTTTTCAATTTTATACGACTGTATTTTAGATATTATTGTATATTAACTGTTTGTGTAACCAACATGGAAGAGAGGGTGGCCTAACGGTAGACAGCACAGAGAATAGAATCAGCTGACCCAGTTCAAACTCTGGTTGAGACAGTTTGCATTCCCTTTGCACTAATGTTCTTGATAAAATGATTCCATCTTTTTTCCCTTTGACGATAGGGTAATGGCAGGGCAAACTGGGCTCTTTAGTCTCTGTGGAAGACGGACAGCTCTAATACCAATCAAGGGAAGGAAGTTCCCTTAAACTTCTTGTTCAAGCTAATCCGTTTTCCTTCTGACTACAGAGAGAGTTCTCGGGGAAGGTGTTACATCTCTTCTATTCTTATTTTTGAATGAATATTTTAAGCCAAAATCTTGAAAGCCATGATTTCCTTTACAAGATTAGGCTGGGTATTTGTGAACATCAAGTTCCTCTGGAAAGAATTAATATGATTTGGGAATATAATCAAATTATTAAAATGTAGGATACCTTGTAGACCCACGAAGTCAAAAATTAATCATCATGGTGTTCCTTTATCCTGACTTTGGATTTTCTCTAGGGTCCTTTGGTGATCTATTACCATCCTTCCAGTATCAGATTTTAGAAGAATACCTAAACGCAGCGGAGGCAAAATTTGTTTCATCATTACGAGATAGGATATTGAGCTATCGCATTGGCAGGAAATTAAATCTGACACAAGAATTCACTCAGGCGTGAGATAAATCGATTTTTGTAGTCATTTTTCTTAGGGTGCTCTTTATGTCTTTTTACCAGATTAACTTCCAAGTTTAAACACTTTTTGGATCACTTTAATATCCTTCCGCCCCAGACTGGTTTAGGGGGATGTTCCATCATAATTGACAACACGTTCCAAGAGATCATTCTTCCTCTTCTTGCGAAGGAACTTTTTCCAGCGAAGGACTAACAATGTGTCTTTCACAATCCTTAGTTCCCTTTGAAGTAGTCCCCTTGAGACTGCACACACGAAACCCAGCTTTGCTTCCACCTCTCAAAGGTGTCTGTGCTGTTCACTTTTCTCCTAAATCTTGTCCCCGATCTGACGCCCTCTTTTCAACAGCAAAAAGCCGGAAATCACAGGCAGCTAAATCTGGACTGGTTCGGAGAGGGGGGAACGACTGGTCGAATAGATGCTATATTTTGCCCAACAAAAAATCCTGCACAAGACGTGAAGAATGGACAGATTCGGTTATTGTGAATGCAGTGGTCACTCAGTACATAATGGCGTCTCAATGCCGACTGATTAACTCATTGGGAGAGTTTTCTCACATCCGTATTAAGGTATTCTCTGATTGGTTACAAAGTCTCTCCAAGGCCACTTGACCGGTTCTCGAAATGGATGGAATACCTGAGAAGTTTCTGGACAGACCTCGTACTTATCCAAATGTTTCAGGGACTAATCTGTTTTCATGATTTTGTTTTCTGGGCCACTTATGTTCTTCTGAAAACTTATTCTCCACAATAGTCATCGTATCTTTCTGCAACGTCGGCTTTTTTCTAATCTGATTACGATCTTTTCTTCCCCGTGCACTTAGAAATAATGTTTTTATAGTCTTTTCCCCGTGTAAGACAATATCCATTTAACAGTGTCTATAGTCTGATACTCTTGTCCTTGTCAATATCTCAAAATACCACCACTGTATTATTCTCCTAATTCGATTTTTAAAAAAAAAGAAAGAAAACATTATTTGATTACTTGATCATTTCTGTCAGATTGTTATTTTCACTTATGCAGGGAAGGTTCTAATCATTCTCAGCACGAATCTGTCAGCGGTATTAAACGTACAAAAATAATTCAATTATAGAAATGACTGGTGTATCACTTGGAAAGAAAAAAATCTTGCTGGCTCAGAAAAAAACAGCGAAGAATAGTTCTGGTTGCACAATCGGATAAAAATACATTTGAAAATCAAATAATGAAAAATAAAGATGTTTTTTCTATAGATAGTGAGAAACCCTCGACCCGGAACTGTCAACATAGTTTTTTTTTTTTTTTTCCAGTTTTCGAGGTTGGTTCGACTGGCTATGTATGTATTTATTACGTGTACATAGAGGGATGAGAATTTCAACATTATCTCCTAGAAAAAAAACACTTTTTTTTGTTATTTGAAAATCCCACCTAAATAGTTTTTTTTCGCAGGTGGGGTTCAATTTGCAAATATAAGTTTAATTGATCCAGCAGCTTTTAAGTTTGATTAAAAAAAAAAAAACAGACCTTTTAGTGATCACTGTCTAACAAAATGCGAGAGATGGCTCTTATTCATTGATCAATCCTTTTCTTCCATTTTTTAAATTGATCACCCTAAACACAGTATGCTTCCAATAGATTCTGGTCACTTGACGGTTTCTATTGAGTGACTAACCAAACCTGATTTTTTTTATGATTTCATTTTCATTCTTTAAAAAAATTCAATTATCATCTCGTGGGACTTGCCTAAAGAGTGTATTAGATCTAAATCTGAAAATTTGCCATTCAATTCCCATTTTAGAAGTAACATCTTGAACTTTTCGGCCATCACTTTACAGAGTACAACTCGCTCCCCCCCCCCCCCGGCAACAGATTGACACCATAATTGTTACAGCATTCTGGAAATGACGGGCGTTGATTATGATCGCCAGTCCCCCCCTCCAGGTAAATGAGTAGAATTTTAATGAAGGCCCAGCTTGTTTTGAATGTTGAAATGGCGACAGCGAATGCAACATTTTTTTATCATTTTAGAAAGTTTCAAATGAGAAAAATGTTGATGGACATCCGTCAAACGAAGTAAAATGTTTTACTTAACTCTACTGGGACCCCACTTTTCTCTCTCTCTCTCCATCTACTTGGACATATCTTTTCCCCTGTACATGGACCTCTCTCTCTCGACTGGTACATTTTTTACTTGAACCCCCCACTACTGGAACATCTCTCCTTTTCTCTACCTAGACCTCTCTTACCCTCTCTAACTGGACCCCTTCTCCTTCTCTCTCTGTCTTGCTTTCCCAACTTGTATCTCCCTTGCTGCCCCAACCTGAGTCTCCCTTACTCCCCAAGCTGAATCTCTCTCTCCTTCAAAGTAAATCTCTTCCCCTCTCCCTAAATCTCTTCCTCCACGTAAATCTCTTCCTCCACGTAAATCTCTCCCTCCACGTAAATCTCTCCCTCCACGTAAATCTCTCCCTCCACATAAATCTCTCCCTCCATCTAAATCAATCCCTCTACCTAAATCTCTCGCTTTAACTAAATGTCACTCTACTAAAACCTCTCTTTTCCTTTACCTAAATCTCACTCTCAATCTGCCTTGATATCTCTCTTTCTACCTAAATCACTCTCCCCTTCTACCTATATCTCTCTTCCAACCTAAATGTTTCTCTCTTTCTACCTAAATCTCTCTTTCTCCCCCATACAACTGTATCTCTCACTCTCTTAATCTTCCCAAATCTCTCCAACTACCTAGGCCTCTCTTTCCTTCTACCTAAATCTCTATCTCCTTCCAACTAAACTTCTCTCCCCCCACTTCATTCTGTCCACCTAAACTTTTTTTCCCTTCACCTGAACCTTTCTCTTTGCTTAAATCTCTCTCGTACCCTCTACCTAAGTATTTCCCTTTCTCTCACCCTCTCTACCTAAATCTTTGTCTCTTGCAATCTCTCCCTGAATCTCTCTTTTACCCTGCCTAAATCTCCCTCTCTTCCCCTCAACCTAAATCTCCCTCTATCTCTCGCTCCTTCTACTTAAATCTCTCTCTATCTCACTCCTTCAACCTAAATTACTCCCAGGCTCCGTCTACCTAAATTTCTCTCTCCCGACCTCTCTCTCTCTCTCTCTTTCTACCTTAACCTCTCTCTTCCTCTACTTACATAAAACTCTCTCTCTCTCTTTTCACTCTTACATGAAGCTCTCCCTCTCCACCTCGATATGAAACTCCCCCCTCTCTCTCCTCACATGTAGATGAACCACACACTCTCTCTACTTGAACCCCCACTTCTTGGACATCTCTACATCTCTGTGTACGAGGGGCCTCTCTCTCCCTCTCTATCTGAACTTCTCACAATCGTTCCCATAACCTGAATCTCTCTCGTTATCCCAACCCGAATATCTCTCGATGCCCGAACTTGAATCTATTTCTCTCTTTTGCGTAAATCTCTCTCTCAACCTAAACATCTCTCTTTACTTAAATCTTTCTATCCCTTTACATAAATTTTTCTTTCTTTTTACTTAAATCTCTCTCTCTCTCTCCTTCTGCCTAAAAGTCTCTTTCGCTCCCTCATTTCTCTCTTCCTCTACCAAAACCAATCTCTCTCACCTAAACTTTCTCATTCCCTCTTCTCTAACTTCTCTCTTTCCTTTTACCTAGAACTCCTTTCCCCCTCAATCTAAACCCCTCTCCTCCTTTACCTAAACCTCTCTCTACCTCTGTCTAAACATCTCTCTCCATCTTAATCTCTTTCACTCACTCTACCTAAATCTCTCTTTCTCTCGCTTGCTTCACCTAAATTTCTCTCTCACTCCCTCTAACTGAATCTCACTCTCTCGCCCCTTACGTAAATCTTTATCTCTCCTACAACCTAAATCTCTTTCGCACCTTCAACCTGGATCTCTCTCTCTCTCTCTCTCTCTCTCTCTCTCTCTCTCTCTCTCCATTTAAATCCCTCTATCTAAATCTCTTTTTAGCGCTCTGTCTACCTTGTATCTCTCTCCCACTCTCTACGTAATTCTCTCGTGCTCTCTACTTAAATCCCTCTCTGTCTCGCCCTCTCTAACTAAATCTCTATCATGCTCCCTCTATATAAAACTCTCTCTCTCTCTCTCCATCCATATAAATCTCTCCTTCTCTCTGACCTTCTCTACCTAAATCCTTCTCTTTAGCTCTCTTTACCTAAATCTCTCTCCTTTTTTCGCTCCCTATACCTAAATCTCTTTTGCTCCCCCTACCCAAATCTTTCTCTCTCGCTCTCTACTTAAACTCTCTCTCTCTCACTCCCTCTATCAAAATCTCTCTCTTGCTCCCTTTACCAAAATCTCTTTCTTTCTCACACCCCTCAACCAAAATCATCCTCTTTCTCTCACCCCTCCTCCAAAATCTCTCTTTCTCTATCTTGCTCTAACTACCTGAATGTCTCTCTATTTCTCGCTGTCTGAACTTAAATCTTGCTCCTTCCTCTCTTCCTCCCTATCTCCTCTCTGCCTTCTCTACCTAAATTTCTCCGTCTAAAATCATGATATGAGAAATAATTTTGCTCTTATTCACCCTGACTAGTGTCCTCATCTTGGTTGTTATTGTCACAAAATTTTGACCTTTGGCCTTCTTGAAGTGCCTATCGTACTTGTTGACTCTTCTAGGAAATTCGAACCGAATGAATCATTCAATTAGTTATCGTCATTACGCCAGATGATATCTCGTATCTGTTAATTATTCCTAGTTAAAGTAAATCAGTGTATAATAATTTCTCTCTCTCTTCCTCAACTTATCTAAACATTTTGGTTTCTCTCTCTCATGCTCTCACTTTTTACCGACTTTGCTCTCTCTCTCTCTCTATCTCTCTCTCTCTCTCTCCCTCTTTCTCTTCATCTACCTATCGAAATATTTCCTATCTCCTAACCAATCATAACAGTCCGCTCACTCGATTTCTCTCTTCGTACCATCCTACCTACCTAAACATTTTGCAGTCTATCTGTCTATCTATCTCCCTCACTCTGTTTCTTTCCTGCCTTCTCACTAACCTAAACATTTCTCTCTCTTTTCTGAAAAGAAGGTTTTATACTCTCATAAATCCGCCAACAAAAATGTCAGCGGAGTCTCATCTTTGAGATGAGATTTAGAGCTTATTGCCGGTGAGTTCCAAGTGCCCATCAGTCTCTTATCGCCTAACGGGCGAAATGTTTTCATTCGCTTATGGATGACATAAAAAACATCACCTGATATGGAAAAGAAATAAAATGTACGTCTCATACACGCATATACATAGGTATATCAATGTTGATAGTTCTAGGGAAAAAAAAATATTTTCTCAACATAATCTCTTTCCCTATCAATGCAATTAATTCAATAGTGAATATCAATCATACAGATCGGATACTATACAAGCAAACCATGATATAAAATCAAGCTGATACGTATGTACCAGCCTGGGGACCTTTGCTAGGGTAGTAATGCGAAGCAGATTGTCTCAGCCATAATCTGGAATATGTTTGCTGATTCCGTTTTCTGAGGACCTTTGTGCTATCTGCATCTATTGGTTTGTATTCAGTATAAGGTGATCTAATCTCTAATCTCACAAACCATTGCTGAATCTGAATTTGATGCCGACGGGAAACTTTGAAACTGACTTTTTGGCCAGACATTCCTAATTACTGTACTATATTTAAAATACAGCATTTTTTGTTTTCACTTTAATGAAAAATATCGGAACCAGTTTTAAACCGTCCGATGGAGAATATCAATGTACCTGTAATATCAATGAACAAAATTATCTAGAATTACCTTGTAAAATGGTCGCACATCAAATAATGTGCCTACAAGCAATACTTTGTGAAATGTTTTACAAATAACCGCACCTGGTTCGGCTTTTTTGATTGACAATAGAAGAAAAGATGCCCCAAGGAACATTGCTAAAAGTAGAAAGAAAAGCCTGGGATGTAAATGTCAAAATCTTCAAAAATAGACTCGAAATAGCGTAAACACTGAACAGGCCTCAAGTGAAAATTATATTTGTCATGAATTCTCTGTTAACAAAGATCGACGTCATTTTTTTTTCAACCGATGTATTTAAATCTAGAAAAAAAAATCAGTCTGCAAACCTCTGTTAACGCCTTTGTATCTAAAAACTGGATAAAGATCGGTTCATATATAGTTGCGATGCAATAGAAGTAACAGTAACAAAAATCCTGGATGTACTTCCCAAATTGATTGATTCTCCTTTCGACCGTGGTTCACCTTTCTACAAAATACTATTGAAATTCGTTTAGAACTTTTTTTTCTGTAAACAAACATGAGTGAGTACATGTATTCATTAAAAAAAACAACGGAAGAATATTTCTAAATCCTCGAAAGAAAAGAAAAATCTTGGATCCGCCCCTCAACATTAACCAATTGTTTTTTTAACTTCATCGCAAACCTCATCAGTTAATTTCATTTGACTTTTCTCTTAAATAACAAGAACTGAAGATGGATTAGTTTTACTTGAAAGAAATGTGTTCTTTCCATAAACGATCTCGACTATTCTTGGAAAACCTTTCTGTAAAATAAATTATACTTGAAAACGTTTTCTCGAAAACATTTAAATTCTCATCCTACTTAGAAACTCATTGTAGGATCACATGACAGTTGGAGAAATTAGTCTGAGCCGCCATGTTGGTTATCAGTTGGCGCCTGAAATAATCTTCGGGTTGCTGTACATGAAGCCAAAATATAATATCTCGGAAATAGATCGATAATTCACTGCTAGTTGATTGAATAGTTTTTTTTTTCATCTGGCATTTCTTTAATACAAATTATGAGTGGGTTGAAAATGTTCTTTTTTTTTTTTTTTTAGATATTTTGGAATAGGGATATGTACGTTTATTTTCATAAAATGAATGAATTCCGACTTTAAAAAACAAAAATAAAAACGGAAAGAAATTTTACCTAAGATTATTTTTTTTATGTCTGAATCTCTAGTAGACTGCTATCAATGTTTTTTGCTCTCCCAACTTGATTAGTACGAAGTCTTGCCCCACATTTCACAGAGTTCAACCACGGAAAAAAAAAATAAAGCAACAACAACAAAAAAAACACCATATTCGCCGAAGTCCCTTGACTATTATTTGTACACTTACTGACAAAGAGTACACTTTCTTCCTTCCTTCGTTTACCACTTATGGTATGAGATCGTTTAGTTCATAACAATGCATTCACTCCACATCTTCTAAAGAAAGAAGTGTTTGATTTATATAACATTTCCTGAAAATCTATCTAGTTTTAATCATAAACTCTGAAAGAAAATACTATTTTGTTTTGATTTTGACCGAATTAGACAGTAAAAAGGTAAATGTAATTTTTGCGCCAGTACTTTGACAAATATTATCCATTTCAATCAAACAATTGATTAACGAATTACTTTAGATTTGACAAAAGAAGAAACTGACGTCCATACACGCTCTAAGCAAAAATGCTAAAAGTCTTTAAAATATATATTGAAAATGATTTTTCTTATTTCTGTTAGAATTATGCATCATGTGTTAGCTTCGGTTCTATATTTAATGTATATGCCGAATTTTATTCTTCACTTGGTTACAAAACGGTAACGGAAAAAAATCACATCAAAATTTACACGATATCGGAGCTGGGCTTTTTTTGCATGTGTTATTTGAATGTTCTGAAATAAAGATGTTGACTATCTTTTCCCAGTGGCATCTGACCAGCGTAAAGATAATTAACACTGATGGAGAGATTAAAGAAGCCTATGTATTTGAACAGATAGGTCCAAAGCGGAAAATATGAGATTTGCACGGACAAGGTCAGATATATATAGACGAATACAAGCTTTGAAATGGGAAAAAAAATTTTTGAAAGTGGTGTCGTAATGGACACGCAAGCACACGTACCTACGAAATAAAGCTTACACACTTTTCTCTCCTTGTATACGTCGCTTCTCTTTCTGTTTGTGTTTTTTGAAAAAAAAGGAGTCACTGTCAGTCAACATACTATGAACGAGAGATTACATTTTTCTGTATATCAAACTGGCTTTGTTTTTTCAATTAAGATCTAAACAGGATCACATCTGCAGCTCACATGTATTTTCATTTGCGACCATTGTTCTCGACTGTCCTCTACCCCAAGAATTCGTCTTTTTAAGATTCAACACAATTCGATAACACCGAAAGTGAGTTCGATTTGACTAATGTAGGCTGAAATATATCAAGCCATTAGCAGAGAACTGACTGCGGATATTTACGCCACAAGAGAGTCGGACAGAAGTTCTAATCAGAAATTTTGAATGAATTCACAGAATAAACAGTTGTTTGATATTGAATTGGTTTTAGGAAAACAAAAGTGAATGGGCCTAAACAGAAAGTCTGGAAAAATTGGAGTGATAATGTGGAAAGGAGAAGAAAAACAACACTATTATACTGATCCGGGGAGAAAAAAAACTGAAGAACGAACTAATGAAGTATGAATTCTGTGTAAAATGAAACATTGACTCTGCGTCGGATATATGGCCAGGAAAAAAATACTGATGCATAATGAGACGTCATTGCGAGTCAGGAACTATTTTAGTCAAGGAAAAGGAAAACAATTATGAAAATCTAGACAGCCAGTCTAACATTTTTAGCTGCAGATATAGATAGGTTTTAAGATTTATAGAAATTATCACGAATGAAAAGCAATGATAAGGAACCCCCCCAAACACTTACCCCACTGCAAATGCAGTTAGGGCGTTGGTGTCTTGATATACAGAAAAATATACTTTTATTTTTTCTCTTTTTTTTACGCTTCCTCGATCTAAGTTGATGCAAGTGTGCGATTAAAATACCGGATTAGTTTGATATTTGACTTGAAAAATTTTTTTTTCTTATGAACATTTTTTTTTACTCTTCTAAACCATAATACAGTGTCTGGCTCATGCTGGAGTTTCTTAATATATGATAATTTAGTTCATGGGCCGTATTTCCGATGCAGAGTCCATGTCTCATTTTAGCAAATTCTCCAAATAGCATCAGGTTGAAGATAGAGGCAAGTGCTTTTGAAAAGCTGATGCAGACGCTGTTCAATTTCAATATCTTTTTAATCATTCAGACTCCTCTTAAAAAAAAAACTGCTCGATATATTTTCAATAAGGGTTGCAGTTTCGTTAAAACCGTCCGAAATAGAAGAATATTTACTCTTTCAACAGAAACGATAAACGAGATCATATTTTGAACGCCCTTTTCCTTGGTAACAGTCACAAAGGAGAACTTCTTTGAATATATTATAAGATATAATATATTATAAGATTATAAGATAAGTTTGGAAATTTCACGAGATTTCCGATAGGCCTTGGGGGGCTCATTTCCACTGCCAGTAACTCCGCTCAGCCCACTCAACAAATCTCGTAAGTGTCAAAAGACAGCCATAATATCATAAAGGGTTGCTTGCTAACCGCCCCCCCCCCCAAACGTTTCTACGACAAAATACTTCATATGAATATGAAATGATTTCGCTTTTGCCTCTCGACACTTTCTCTGCAATACTTCGTGTGAATAGCGACACATTCTATCAAGAGAATTAGTTCAACTGAAAAAAATATAATGTCTTGAGAAACTCTTGTTAAGATTCCTATAAAACATTTTTTTCATCTCACGAAATCACTGAAAATGAATTTTCTCCTTGATCACGGCTCTTTTCTTTGACCTGGCACTCAAGAGTCAAGAATTAAAATAATTCGCACGGAATGGCAAGAGTGAAATAAGGATGGAGTCATCGAGGACGCAAGAGTTAATTTAATCAAAGCGAAGGATGCTTGCAAGAAAGAGTAAAAATCGAAACAACGATAGAGAAAATTAGCTTACTTTTCATATCAGAACCCTAGAAAAGGAGTCCTCTGGGATATTTTATAATAATAAAGGGACAATGTTTATTTATGAAGCTCAATTTACGCATTGTTAATAAAAACCCAATCAGTAATCATATTTTATGCATTTTACTTTTTAAATAATAATGACGATAGCTACAACGAAAGCAATAACCTAACGTCTTTCCTGATGGGAAATGCTACCAAAAACGAAAAATATTGAACTTATTAATTATCAGATGCACAAGTTTCCAGCATTTTCGACAAAATATTCCATTCATATAAATCCATAGCATTCACCAATCGAAGTATTTCCCAGGTTTTCTATCATCATACGCTATCTTTCGGTTAAATCTTATTCTATAATAAAAGAAAGAATCTGGTTTGATTGGATGAATTCTTCGAGGAATGTTTCGATATCTTTAACTTGTTGGAACTGTTGTTAAGGAGTGCTGTATGGAACAAAAATGATAATTTTAAGGTGACAGATCTGGAGAATATGCCGTATATGGATCGATTTCCCATCTTGGTTCCATAATCGTTTACTACGTTCCATAAGCAACTTGGTTATGCCAGGCAGCAAAATCATCGGTTGACTTTCTTACCGAGGAATTTTTTTTCTCTTTTTCTATATACCACCAAATATGTCAATCACTCATTGTAGCGTTGTGTAGTAACAGATTGTCCAAGTTTCAGCAATTAATGATGAAAAATTCTATTAGAATACCACAAAATGGTGATCATATTCTCTCAGAGCATCAGATTACAGCTTCCTACCAAAAATACTATCATCATCGTAATCAGCCTTTGAGCATCCGTCGTTCCCCAGGATTCGCTAGATCTCTCTATCGTAGGCCACAGTTTCGCATATGATCTCTGGGGATCCACATTGTGAGTCGTGATGTCTATCGGTTATCTGCCATTCTTGCAACATGACCAGCCCATTGCCATTTGAGTTTTCTAATGAAATTATGATATCCCTCCAGATTTTTTCTCCGATATATTGTGCTGTTTTTGGATCTCTCCATGTAATGTTGAGCATGATTCTCTCATGTGCATGTTACACGGTTTTCTGTCTGAAGGTCAACTTTTTGGTTCAGTTCCGTGATTCATGTGATCATCGGGAGGATGCCTTGGTTGGAGACCCTTCTTTTTGAAACTAATGGGATTTTCTTGTTCTTAACGGTTGACCAAGCTGTACCAGAGTGATTCTTCACTTGATTCCTTCTCTTTTGATGGTGTATACAGATTTGTTGGCCTAAGTTGATATTCCACTAAAATGGACTGTAACCTTTATTTTCTCATTACAAGTATTACCGAATATTACTAGTATCTCCCGTCTCTTTCTGACCAGATCATCATTTTTTTGTTGGATGAATGGCCCGGTTTTTTTCTTACTAAGGAAGTAGGAGCCGAGATCAGTTCTGTCCCACTGCCAGTCATCTGTCCTATGATATTGTCACTGACACGCCATGATGACAGTCAGTGATGAGTGGGATATTGAGTACGTGTGTTATCCTTTATCCAGAATTAACGTACTTGCCGATGCAGTTTCAAGAAAATGGCTGACAGTCTTGATAGATATAGTGTAATAGAAGAGAGAGTGAATTTATTCCCTTTCGGTGTGCTATGTTATGTATTAACGTGAGTAATGCATGTTTTTCGTTTATATTCGCATTTCAAACAACTACATGATATTGGCAATAATATCACACTTGTTATTTACTTATCCGACCTCATCTAATAGACTGCACCGAGCGACAAGCTGCACATTTTTTTCTGCACTTGAAGAACATTTTTTATTTTTGCTCTTCTCTCTTCGTTCCATTTTCAATCATCACTCGCTTAGATCTGAGGTCTACGTATGTCCCTGTCAGGTAGATTTCTCTTCGTATGTTCTTTCCAATCAAACCTTTCGGCATAGGAGAGCTCTGATCTTTCCTTACTATTTTCGTTTTCCATCGATCGGTTCGACGTTGTTCAATTTTCGTACGAATATTTTCTGGATTGAACATGCTCTCACCTGAATCAATGCTTTCTTTTTCTGTCAGCCGCCACGCCGAAAATGTTTTTGGCATTAAGCCAACTACTCACTTAGTCCCTTTGTCTCTTACTTTCTTTCTCCTTCCCTTTGCCCCCAAGTTCTTGTCCCACTTTCTGACATTCTCTCTCTCTGTCCTCTTTGATCGTACATACGTGTTTCTCTCCGTGTCTCCTTTGTGACTCTCTCTCCTTATATATTTTTTGTGTCTCTCTTTGTGAATACTTTTGAATGATTATTCCAGCCAAAAGATAGTGCTAAAAGTTGCTTTTTTTGCCAGTGACGGCTATTTTCTCGCTCTTTTCCTCCCAGTATGTTGGAGATGCCGGTATCAAGTATCTGTGAATAGGATTGAATCGATCCCTTTCGTGGTTGTTACCAATTTTAGTTTGTAGCACTGTGTATGATTTGAGCAGTTACCGGGTAAATTTTTTTTTCAGTTTTGGGAGTGATTTTTTAAATCATTTCATAGTCAGCCAGTGGGATTCAGTTTGTCTCAGCACTTGAGTCGAAAAAGATAGTAGGTCGTGAGCAGAGACAGGATCATGGTATTTGACTGTGAAGTGATGAAGGCCAAAAAAATTACTGCGAGAAATTACCACGAGCTACCTGTGGGAAATTAGAGTGTTTAACAAGTCAAATCCTCCAGCGTCTTTGTTTTTAGGAAAAGTACGTACGATCGTTTGAAGCGTTACGTAAAACAAAATTACCGTTCACACAACACCTGTCTCGATTGATTTATTTACCAGTTCACGGGCATGAAAGAAGCTACTCTCTCTCCCCACTGGTATTCATCATTTTTACCTATCATCTTTCAACTTCTCCCTTCCGATCCATGTTTTTGGAAGCTTCCTTTGTAACCTCAACGTCGTCACCTGATGATGTGCATAAAATGTGCTCTGGTACTTAGCCGAGTCTAAAGCCAGATGTTGGAAACGTTTTGCTCCAGTGTCTCAAGTGGGGAAATCCTTTCAAAATCATTCAGAATAGGCATGGACACGGATCTTCAGCACCCTGAAAATGCCTAAATACCTTTCTTTCCATTCTATGAGATGATATGCCAGTGTATTTCTGATCAAAATTATGTAGCGCCCATTCCTTGAAAATATAAATGATATTTATGAATGTTTTATTTTTTATGTACATGTATAATTATAATTCATTCCCTTTTCTTATTTTAGGCGATGGAGTTATCGATGAAGACGAATATGTTGGATTCATGAAGTCTTTTGCCTACACCGATGACAACCCGGCAAACAATTTCACAAATATTTGTCAGGTAAGATAATTTGAAATTGCTGCTTTATGTCTACAAGTTGTAAAGACAGGTGCCAAAGAGCCAGGTCTCTGCTGCATTAGAACTTGATTGTCGAGTGTTTTCAATCATGCCGAACTCCGAATCAATATTGTGCATGTATTTCCTTTTTTGTAAAATAAAAAAGAAACAAAACAGCATCAGAAAAGAAAGTTCTTTTTGTGGCTGTACGCTTGTAACCGTACCACACCAGAAAATGTTACTGATTGGGGAGAAAAAAAGTCAGAACAGTCACGTTAAGCCTGTTTTTATTCACTTTTGCAAACGGAGTTAGAGATGTGTTTGATTCGGTCATGTTCAGCTCTCAGTCCAACCGTCTGTCTGTTGGTCCGTCAACAACATATCTCAGAGTACTCGAGGAATTTGATTGAAATTTTGTGGAAGGGTGGGCAATGGGGTGATCAAGGGTTGGTTATATTTTGGGACAGAATCAAGAATTTATTTCTGATTGAGAGATATTTTCTTTTCTTTTTTTCTGTACATTAATGTACACGCTCACGACGGTCCACATGGTATCTCGAAAAGCTCTCGATAGATTGCCAAGGAATCCTGTGAAGGAACGGGTGTTCGGGGGGGGGGGAGAACAGATTCATGCAGAGTTATTCCCCTCCGTTGTAGTTGTATCTACACGCCATATGATACCACCAAAAGTTCATCTCTTCCTACGGGTGTGAGCCATGGGTTATGGAAGAATTGAACGAGTTTGGGGGTGGATCCATGCACATATAATTCCCCCCCAAAATGGCGTTGGCAGAGGTATGTGCACTCTGATTGCTTTCCCTTTTTACAACCATTGCCGTTGGTGTAAAGCGATAGAAATCTCATCTCTTAGGCCCATTTTTCGTGTCAAAAATCAGATTCTCATTCGATACCCCACTTTTTTAGCTGTGAGCTTGTTAGTTTATGTTCGATATCAGCTATGGCATCCTGGTAAAAGATATGCACTGGCGTAACGTTTCAAGCCACTTCCTTTCTTCCTTGCAAACCTGAAAGCGATTTCATATGATCCCAGGGTTGCCTTAACCTGATTTCAGATTACTTTTGATACGTTTATCGAAGAATACCTAATCCCAAACTTAACTAGCGTAAGCATTTTTTTGTTTATCTATTAAAATCACACTCAGCTATTACCGTTTTTACTCCTTCAAAATAATTGAATGAAAATCTGAAATTGTTTGAGGGTATGCTGAACTCCCCTTCGAGTTACCCAAGGGGTAATTTGGAATATATTCTATTCTACTTCCCAGGAATCTGAATGCAGTTTCAAGTTACCGTGGGGTAAAGTGAAGCAGAGTTAATCTGAAATTTCTACCCCAGGTCTTTCACAAGACTTACATGGTGTAATTAGTGGGAAGTAATGAAAGTGAAACATATATTATGGGTGTCATAAGTTTAGGGAATAAAAGTAATGAATCTTTTACTACCAGAAAAATGTAGTCAACAGGTTTTTCTCTTTTTTGGTGTTCCTGGCATGACCCCCCCCCCAAAAAAAATTTTGTTCATAGGAAGGAACGCATGTTTCGGTGTGGGCACTGTTGCTGGACTGCTAAGTTCTCGCATGTTTCAGTATGCATGCCTTCAGCTATCATCATCATCATCATCACCACCAGTCGATAAACATCCGTCGTTGGACATAGACCTTCTCCAGGATTCGCCACACTTTCTATCATGAGCGTTGCGGAGCCGGTACTTTTTGAATTTGTCTAGCTCGTCCCTCCATCCAATATTCTGCCGACCTCGGTTGCGCATATGATCTCGGGGGATCCACGTCGTGAGTCACGATGTCCATTGGTTGTCTGCCATTCTTGCAACATGGCCAGCCCACTGCCTTCCGTCAGTAATGTGAAGGCTCAAACGACCAAAGTGAAAATAATGTTCAACGTTTGTTTTATAGGGAACCATTAAAGAGGCAGCGTGAACTCTCTAACTCCTCTCTCCTACATCCCAATCCGGTGTATCTCTCAATACCCCTAATTCCGAACACCTCAGTTTACATGTCACTGTTACCGTTTGTTTTTAGGTTTGAGAAGGCATACAGATTATTCCCATGTAAATTAATGGTAATCGCTTCTTCGCTTTTCGCCATTTCGGCTCGAGTGAGGCTCTACTTTTGGGTAGCGGAAGAAACCTGTATTCCGATCTCCTCAGAAATACTCCAGATTTCTTCAATCACACTATCACGTTTATTCATACGTTACCTGAAAGCTTCGATTTCCCCCGACAAGCTGCTCAGAGCACCCCAAGCAGACACTTTACTCGAGCGATATATCTGCTCGGATAAACATACACAACTAAATCATATTCCTTTAGCGTCCTATTCCCGAAACTGCAGAAGATAATTAAACTCTGAATTTCCCGACGCACCTTGGCAATATATCCCTCTAATAAATTATGTATCAGCTGTAAAAGTTTGTTGAGATCTGAATCCCTGATAATCAGAGCCTCTTCATTCCACAAAATATCGGAATTACTATCATTGCTAAACTGTTCAGCGCATAGATATCCTCTCCTCTCTGAGTTGAGAAGTGAGCACGGGTACGCGCGTGTGTGCATAACTTGTTTTGGAAAATGAAATCTTTTCCTATGGTTGAAAAAAAAAGGTGGGGAGATATGCACCCATCTTATCTTTTCATTAAGGCGTCACTGATTTTATGCCGTCATGATAGCGATAGAAGTAACTCAGGCGATCTTTTGTATATATATATATATATATATATATATATATATATATATATAACAGATATGAGTTGCAAATGAGCTATCAGTGTGAAATGTTTGAATTTGGAATCCTGAATTTCGATTGGTCAAAGTATTTGTGGTTTAAGAAGGAAAGGTTTTAGTGAAGGAAAGAAGATAGTTCACATTTTTGGACTGGAAGTAGTAGTTACCCTTTTTTCAGCCTCTAGGCCAAGATGGAAACCGAGGGAACTAACAAGACAGAGTGTAGGAAAGGGAAAGTCGCCAGTTGGAATATATCAGCAGCATCCTAGGTAATAATTGTGACCTGTTTACCCAGCTAAGAAGCGAAGCGAGAATAAGTTATGCATTGTGTGCTGCTTATGTCGGCAAAGTATCTTAGTGATGTAATCCGTCGGGCGTCTTTTATCTGAAGGTAATGAAGTACCCCCCGTTTTCAGAAAATAGCTGCAATTTATAAAATGACACGAGGACTTTTCGCGTTTGCATGGGTGCACTTTTTTTCGATTAAAAATACCGACAGCAGAAACACAAGTTGGTGTCACTTAATGTAATCAATCAGGGGGGACCTTAATGCACATGCATGAGCAGACTTTCTCCCATGTGGTCACTCAGTTGGTAATGGAACGCCATTGAGTGAGCATATTTACAATATGACTGCCACATCCATAATGACTGAGCGAGTAGATATTTAGTGTCGGGCAAAACATTGCATTGCCCAAGTCTGTCAGGCCTGACCCCCACAGTCCAGATATGGCTCCTTGTGACTTCTGGGGTTTTTGCTGTTGGTTGGGGAAGATTTCAGACCGGGGCTTGATTAAGGAGAACGTGGCGGAGTAACGTGACAAATATAACTGATATAATCGGTATATCATACAGGGTTTCACTCTAGAGATGCATTGGAAATGAGGAAGAAATGGATCACCAGGGCTCGAGAAGTAAGGAAAGTGTTACCAACGAAATATGTTATTAAAGTCCCCTTGTTTTAGTGTTTCTGGGCGCTTTATAAATGATAAGTCGATTCTAAAATACCATTAAACCCTTATTTGGACCGAAGTTAAAAAAGAAAGGAAACGTTAGTTTGTTTTCAAGTCTGGTTATTGTATACAGCGCGAGGTAGAAGTGAACAGTATCATTATCCCAGTACAAAATCAAGAAGAATGGGAGCTCTCTTGAGGTTAAACATCAAACTAGTAAGTTAAGTAACCGCTTTGCTTTACAATACTTGGATTCGATACCTGGGGTTTGTCTACGAACAGAACTTATCTCTAATTCGTCTATGAATGGAACTTTCAGCCGAGAAGAAAAGTTGCTCATCTCGCATGTTGTCAGTGTAGCACTATTGTTGCCAATTCAGCACTTTCCTCGATATGGCAGCGTGAAAATTTAACATTCAGCACTATTTTCCAGTAATTTCAGCTGATTGTAACTTTTTTTAACGGATTCAGATAAAGCAAGCTATTATTAGCAATTAAAATGACCATAAAAAAAGCTAAGAGTGTTTTTGAGCGCATTTTGGCAGTTTTTTGCGGTCGATTTGGCGCGAAATTTTTTTTTGAGTTGGCAACACTCTGTAGCACTTTGGCAGATATACACTACGGAGACGCATTTAAGCTGACAAAAAATGTTGATATTGTGACATAATCTTTTAATTGCAAAAACTAAAACGAATCTCTCTAGTATCAGTGAATAAGTCTTCACTTTCCAAGAATGAAAATAATTTCCCAGCTAAGAAAAAAAGAAAAGAAAAAGGAATAGACAGCTATTAAAAAGAGTTGAACACTCAAAAGTTCTATGTTTACGAATACAGTTTACACTGGTTATTGGCTTGCGATCACAGTCAATAAGTTAGTTAACCCGTCAGAATAAGGCTTTAAAAAGGTAAGAAAAAAAAAAGTTTTGAAAAAACAGCATTTTACAATTGGGCTTAGTGGTGGACTGATGCCAATTTTCAAGTATGTATACGAAACGGTATGGCCAGGAGCGCTAAAACATGTAAACACACGCACATTTAAAAAAAAGAGCTAACCCTCCGCCATCTTTGATAGCTAGGGTTCTTCAATTGTTCTCTTAATTTATGGTTTATTTGATTGGACTGAAGAATGACAATAGAACATTTCTTTTGGTACCACCTCCGATGAATTATGTCAGCTTCTAATGATTATTTCTTGCTTCTCACTAATGCACACTTTATCGGCTGCAAATTTGTCAGCGTCTCTCTTTTCTTTCGACTCATTTGATTTTTCTTAAACGCTTCTTTTCCCAACGTTTATTTTTCTACGTTCGCTTTTATGGCGTTCGTTCCTTACGCTCCTCCGGATTCGTCCAACCGATTTTCTTATTGTTCCTTATCCCTTCCTTTGTCTTTGAGTAGTATTATGGTCGTCTTTTCTCCTTTCTGAAGGACCAGGATTAATTGTCTCTTCTGCTCCTGTATTCTTCCATCTGCAGTCCCAGGATTAATTGTTTCTGCTGCCCCTCTAATGGTCTCTGGTGATCGGAATCCACCTAATCATTATAAAACTAACATTACCGCATCGCAAGATACAATTCGGCAGAACTAAATGAAAGCTAACACAAAATTTCTGCAATCAACCTCTCGAATTCCAATGTTGAAAAACTGGATTTCTCAGCAGTGAAAAAGGATATCAATTGCTTTAATCAAAAAACTACCTCATTTGAAAACGTGCTCTTTTGAGAATATGGCTGTCTGCTGAGCCTCTCAGTGTATTTTCTTCGCGCATGTTTCTCTCTCCTCGCTGGATATTTTCTATACAAGTATCTGTCGATCACTCTGTGTCTTTTCTACATCTGTGTTACTCTTATTTCCAGTGCCTTTTGTGTGCAATGATCTGTCTTTTGTCCTGTGTCCTTTTCTATGTTCGTGTCACTCTTTTTCTCAGTGTCTTTTGTATGCACATATCACTCTTACACCCATTATCCTTTGTATGCGCGTGTCATTCATTCTCACGGTGCTTTTTCTATGTACGTGCCACTAGTTTGTCCTGTGTCTTCCCCATGTTCGTGTCACTCTTCTTCCCAGTGTATTTTGTATGTGTGTGTCACCCTTTCGTCTTGTGTCTTTTATTTGTCCGTGTCACTCTTCTTCCCAGTGTCCTTTGTATGTTCGTGTCACTCTTTCGAACTGTGTCTTTTCTATGTCCATGTCACTCTACTTTTCAGTTTTTTCTCTATGTGCATATCTTGCTTACACCTTGTGTCTTTTTTGTCCGTGTCACTCTTCTTCACAGTCTTTTGTTTGCACGTGTCACTCTTTCACCTTCCGTCTTTTATATGTCCGTGTCACTCTTTTTTCCAGTGTCCTTTATATGCATGTGTCACTCCTCTGCCCTGTGTCTTTTTTCATGTCCATATCACCCTACTTCCCAGTGTCTCTCGTTTGCACGTGTCTCTCTTTCGCCCTGTGTCTTTTATATGCGCGTATCACTCGTTCCCTTGTATCTTTTGTATGTCCGTGTTACTCTTCCTCTTCTCTTGTATATGTACCTTTGTGTTCCTGTACTTGATACTATTTTTCAGTAATTGCAAATTCATTATAATATGCAATTTTAGCTCAACCATTTTGAATAAATTGTATTCGAATTTCCTCAGTAATTTTAACGAAACTCACGTTAAATATATTTCATAATATATAAATATGATAATGTTGAATACATTATACAACCTGTATTGCTGTTAACCAATTAGTTATTGAACATTCAAATCAAATATATCCTTCATACCAAAATTGAATTTAATCTAATTAAACATTTTGGTTATTATAATTTGTTATTATTTTCCAATGAGTTCTACATTTAGACAAGTAAACTGACCAAAATATATTCAAACAACTCTATTTGCCACATTAGTTAACAGCAATATCTCTGTACGGGAAGTAAGCATAACCATTTTGCGTCGTATTTTTAATTCAACAGGCTTCTATTTACACTTTTAAACATACTTGATAACGGAAACCTTCATAGCTCTAATATCACATTTACTCTCACCAGACCTTCACATGGAACAGTTACGTTAGCTAGAATGTCGTACTTCAACCATTTTACAAAACTTGAAATCTGTTTTTTTTTTTTTGTGTCTAAATTTAATTTTTTCCCCGTTTCAGAGAAATGGCGACAAAATTGACCGGACACATTTCAAGAAATTGTGGTACCAGTACCTAATGGATGAGAAAGCTGACGACTCGCCGGGAAATTTTCTTTTTGGAAATGTGCAGAGCTAAAGCCAAGTCAACCGCCCCACCTCCAACCTACTTCATTCACTCTACTGTCCACCCCTCCTTCTCTAAGGCATGAACTAACATGTCCTTCCCTACGCTCTTTTCCAAACAAAACACTATACTTTATAAACAAAAATTATATTTATATCTATTGGGTTATCATAAAGATAGATACGTATATGTATATACAATAGGCACACGCGCACAAAATTACTTACACACATATATAGAAAGTTGTTTGTCTGAGTGTCACTATTTTTTTTATTCAAGGATGCGTGGACTATTTTTTTCTAATGAATTTGTTGGTACTTTAAGTTGCAGAAATAACTTAATGTTTTTCATCTTTTGACCAGTGTATTAACTTGCTATCTCTTACAATAGTTTAACTGAATCGAACTTGGTCTTGCCAAGGAACAATTAGGAAAATTTGTCTTGGCCATTATTATATTCAATAATTTTACTAGAAGTTTAGTCAGTGCAATCTCATGCTTGTAAAATGCATCAAAAGGAATATATAGCTAAATTATCGAAACCAACAAGAAACTCGCCATTCTTAGGATAAACTTTTCCCTCTGATCTTATCTGATATTGTTATGATTCTCTATAGGTACTGATAGCTTTGAAGCAACCGTCCAGGAGGAGACGTTTAGTCTGAGAACTCTCATGGTTGAAAGAATCTATTTTGATCGAAAGTTGTAATTCTACTGACAAAAATCGCATTGTTTGGTTTTTTTTTCTTGGTAAAAAAGTCTCGATAAAAATACATCTGTCTTCCCAGGGATTATTGTATTGGATTCTTGGTCAAAGACACCTGAGAGTTATAACGTGAGTAACCTTAACCTTGGGGTCTGTCCTTCAGACAGTCTATCATTAAGAACAGATCAGAGTATTTCGAAGTTGTCAATAGGGTTGATTTTGCAATTTCTGACTGAGCTGTGAAAAGCTTGCATGTTAGAAATAAAGAAGTTATCTGATTTTTAGCATGGCTCTTAACACTAGTTGCCACAATTGTTTGGTTTATCTGAATGCAGGTGAAATCTTCCGTTTTTAAGGATATTCGTTGTTCATTAACTTGAAATTCTAACACAAAATCACGCTCACGGATTACTGGGTAATAAAAAACAGGAACACGTGATCAGTAGTTTGTGAGAACAGCAAGCATTTCACTGTACTACGAATATTATGTATATAAGAACGTTGCTTTTCATTACTTTCACCGTTAATACGTTTCATTAACAATTTACATTTCTTAAAAAATTGATTCGCTCTCCTCCTATCTACGCTGCGCTAATAAATTATTAGTTCAGCATAGATAGGAAGATTTAGGTAACAGCCTCTCGAGGGACACTCTTTAAAATAACCACAGATTATAATCAATAAATCAGTTTTTAATGTTCTGGCTGTTTTCAAAAACGGACCTATTACGACTTGATATTTATGAACTAAAAGCTTAATGTGTTTATGGATCATTAATCACTCTTCTCCTGTCTATTGACAGCTTAAAAATATCTCAGATCTGACGAGGAAAAGTTTCTCCAAAAGAATTTATATTTTAATAGTCTGCTTTGCATAGGCCCACGTTATCTGAGCCTTTGAATGCACGTTTGGCAAAAGTTTGATTTATTGTATAGTTGTGATTCTGTACCTTGACTGACGTCTTGAATGAAGTAGACATAAACTTAATTTTCGTAATGCATCGAAAGAATTTATTCCTGATCATTATCTATTTTTACTCAAACTAAAATTCCAAAAGTAGGTAAATAGAAAAGTATTTGTTTCTGGAAACTGAAGAATGAAAGACAACAACGACATTGGTAGATAAGTGTTATATTTTTTAAGATATACATGGCCGGAGGGAATGATAGACAGAGTGATAATGGGAATTTAATTCTGCCTGTACATACATTCAATACGACTATATAGTTTTTAATAGAACTTCATCGAGAAATCTATGACCATCGCCAAATGGTTATTTTTAAGATTGGTGAATTGTGGTCGGACAGCCTCATTAACAGACTTATGTTCATAGATTCTGTTTTAATCGGGGAGTAGAGAATATTGAAAAAAAAAAGGCATTTTTAAAGCCGTTTGTTCTATAAAATGAATCTTTCTCCCCACCCTTAAAAAAAAAAATATATATCAGCATACTGCTCCCCACGCTCGAAACCAGTTCCACTGAGTTTTTATACCTCATCTAGAATTTGATTTTCGTTTACAAGAAACGTCTTCAATCGAGGACTTGACACCACAAAAGATACAACGTAGTACACGAAAAGAAAGAAATAACCAGTCCAAAGTTGGCTCGAATCTCTCTCTCTCTCTCTCACCCACACTGTCACATTATTCCACACACGCAGCCAAGACCACCGTCTACAGAATATTTACTAAGCCTAATCTAGCACAGAGTCATAATTGTTGAGTATCCAGTGAGGACAGAACTTGATACTTTAACGAGACTAGCTTACTAACTAGAGCTCTACGTGAGTCACTCACCAGCCCACCGTCCATTATAGTGATCAGTTTGGAAATTCAGACATCACCTTGGTTTCAGGACACTCTGCATTGAAAAAGAGCACCTTACTTTTATGTACAGTTTCGTTTGTTTTTCTTTTGCATGTTTTTTTCTTCTTTTTTTTTCTTTTCCTAATCTTAAAAAAGCTGAGTGTAAATTTAATACCCGGAGTTCTTTCTGAATCTCACTTGCCTTTCATTTAATGCGAATAAGATAAATCCAAGTTGTAAGTTCACGTGAATCACTCAGCAAATTACATCGGTTTTTTCATATGCACTGCCTGGTCCCACTGACTTCATTTTCTTGAAAGATAAAAAAATAAAAATTAGCAAGTGCCTAACCTCATATTTAAATCTATTTTGAGGACATCGATTGACACGAGATGCTCTAACGTGCGCAAATGGAGAACAAGTTGCATCATCCTGGTAGACGAATGAAACCTTATATAACGAAGGCAGTTTGGGTTACTTCACTGTAGCAGACGATATCATAAGTTGATAGCCGTCAAGTCTGCTTCGTAATGATTATGTCTATATGACACGGAGACAATTTGGATGGTGACTGTCGTGAAATAATCAGCTTAATTCCAACTTGTGATGGAACTAATCGGAACCTTTCAAAAGCATATTTAGAATATGGGGTTAGCAGTAAAGGTTCTATTCAAACTGTAAAAAGTGGCAATGTTTTGAAGCAAATAAATCAATTTGGGTTTTAATTTTGTTCATTGTTATTTTTCTTATTGTTTATCGATTGAAATATGTGCTGACTTTAGAAAAGATTTTCAAATTATTGATTTTAAAAATCGATTTTAAAATTTTTTTCTTCTTGTTTTGGATATTTTATTCTAATTTTTCATTTTTTTTTTTGCAATAATTCAAGTGAACGACCGTAGCCATCAAAGTTTGGAAGGGTTCCATCCTTTTTTCTAAATATGTGCGTGTGTAGAGGTTTGTTTGGTCGTTTTTTTGTTCCAGCGCTCTTGGTCGTACAGTTTTGTCCACAGACTTGACAATTGGTACCCATAATCCATCAGATCCCCCTAAAGAAGTTTTTATTCTTATTTCATGAAAAAAGTACTTTTTAGACTATATTTTGCGTGTTCGATTTTTCTAGTACACCTTGCCACATAGTTTTGTCTACAGATTTGAACAATGGTATCAATATTAAAAAATATCCCTTCTAAAAATGTAATATTTTAATTTTTGGGAATAAGATGTTTCTAGATATTTCTAAAACCCTATTTTAGAAGTTTTACAGTAGAAAACATCAGTGATGTCATAAATAGAATTTATTCCGACCACATCTATTCTTGATGGTATTTTTTTTCATATGACTACGGTTGCTCAAATATTGATTGTGATGGCGAGCTTTTGATATTCTTTCTTTAACGTTGATTTATTTTTTAAATTTTTGTCTCAATTTAGTGTTTCCTCATTTGCTCTGTTGGTTTCAATTTACGTTTGTTCTTTCTTGGTCAGTTCTTGTCTTTCGGAAACTGTCCATCAAATCTGTTATTTAAAAAACTGTCATAACAGATTTCTTCACTTTTCATGTTGGTCCGGTCAGCTGGTTGGCTGGCTGGCTGGCTATGCATATACATATCACAGTGGAGTTAGAAGGCTAAAACTTTCAAATTTTACTCATTATCATGTCTAGAAAAAAAAATCAATTTTTAAACGCCCCTCCACGTAAATTCTAGTTCATTTGGGGGGAAGGGACTCGGGATATAAATTTCATGTTAAATTTATCCCTTACTTTGTGCCATCTTGGTTTTTTTTAACATTCAGGATTCTTAGTGATCACTATCCAACAAAAAGCGATAGTCATATATCATAAATTGTTCGCCCCCCCCTCTTTTCCCCCCATTCTTTAAAATTTATCACCCCCCCCCCATACAGTATGCTACCAAAAGATGTTGGTCAAGTGACTTGTAGTCTATTCACTGGTTATTTTTTTTGCTTTAGTTTTTACTCTTTTCTTTCTTAAGCTTTTTTTTTGTTTCAATTTAGTTTTGACTTTTTTTCACTTTCTATCATAAGTGGTGGAGAAGAGGAAGAAGAGAATGCTGGGATTAAAAGGTCGAAATTGAATTGACGTTCTTTAATATGGGTGGACGGTTTTGTTGTGATAATATTGAACGGCCTGTTAAGTTCCGTCCTATTTTTAGATTGGAGAAGTTTTCTACCTGAAACTAATCATCATGCACTTCAAAAGTTTGGTACTCAAGTTAAAAAGAAAAGTTTTCTTGCTTTCTTTCTTTTCTGGAAAAAATAATTACTTTCTATCAAACTAAGCGATCGGTCTGTTATGAACGTCAATTCCTAAAAATAAACACAAGCAAAGGTTGATGAGAATGTTTCTTAAACCATTGACTGTGAATTTATTACTCACTGGCTGCTCCATAGATGGTGTCTATTTGAAGAAAGCAGCTTACTACATCTGAACAAGATAACAGCTTTTTTGAAAATGAATTTTAGGTAATCCCAAAATGTCGATTTATAAGAAAATTGATAAAACCTAAAGTAAAACGTGTGATTCCGAAGCAACGAGAACATGTCTTTTTCGTATCATATCGCCGACCACTTTTCAATGTGTGCACTGACACTACACTATGATCCGATATTTGACCGTCTCCACACGGGGTAGAATATGGCACATAGTTGGTTAAACGTATGGGTTCTCATACATACGTAAGGGAAAACTTTGTCCCTTTCCAAGTCTCTGCGACTAATATCACAAAGGCGTCAGAATACCTCCCCAACTCGTGTAATCAGGAGATGCTGCATCTTGGTGGGAATCCATAAGACTAACCTTGGCTTGATAATGACAGGTCCTGTCCAAAGGTGAGAACAATACGGAAGAATAGATACTAAAAGTTTTGGGTGTCACCAATTTCATCCAAGACAAAGAACACAGATACTTAGGTCGTAGGCAGATGCGTACCGTGAATAATCCCGTTATTTCATGAGTACTATGCCAGTAGATTTATTATGTTTTTCTCTTTTAGAAATTCATTTTGAAAGGAAGGGAGACTAATTGCTTCTAAAATAACTCCATAAATAAAAGTCTGTCACTATTAATTGGATAAAATGAAAATATTGATTTTGATGTCAACAATTTAACTATGGTGTAATTATTGGGAATAGAGCGATATTCAACGAAAATAAAAGCCCAACATAAAGTAAGTATCTTCTTTGAAGTTTTAATTTCGGATAGTACTGACTCAAAGCTTCTTTTTTTTTGGTAGTAATTAGAAAAAAATATTCTAGTGCAATTGAATTACGTTTTAGACCATTTTTTTCAAAGCGATGTTTTGCATGAAAAGATAAGACTGATTGAACCATAAGTTAGAACGATCGACAGAGAAAATTGAAATCTGTAATTAAATTAATTTTGAAATAAGATAATAATCATTCAGAACAATAATTACGAGAATTAGTTAATTTAACGATTTCTTTACTGATGCATATATTACTGAACCAAGGAAAGGAGAGAAGAATTTTGAGATCTTAATTTGAGAGCTCTAACCAAAACGCAGCGGGTTGTTTATATTCTTGATTATTCTTAATTCCAGAATATATTCTTGGGTTTAAACAAGACTAAACATGAAAGCTACAGGTATTTTCTTTAAATATCTGTGGATTAAGAATAAATTAAAACTTGAAAAGAATGAAGGGGAGGTATGAACAGATAAACACCAGTCATCTAACTACTGGAGGATCCAAATGTGAAGGAAAAGTTAGGGATTCATTGAGTCCAAGGGGACGGAGAAGGGCAGGAAGAGAATTTAATTTTGAGTGTTCGAACAGGGACGAGTGATTCTCGGCAAGTCAATCCTATGAGAGAAGAATCGACTCTGATTAGTACTCAGATTTTCAAGTTTTTCTTGAACCTTTGTATTTGGAAAACGAAAACAAAGCAGAGTTGGTTTTCTTATTCATAAAGAACTCAAATGACAAACGTTGTAGCATTCAAAGCTCTAAACGAGGTACAAATTTAATATGATTCAAGTCTACGCTCTCCCTGTACAGTCAACTAAGGGTATATAAAACTCCTACGACGACTCAAATTATACTCTCATACATCAACATAATCGTGGAAGATTTCAACAGTAAAGGAGGAAAAGGTAGTGAAAGTTTGGATACAAAATGGGTAACAAAAGACGTGAAGATCTTGGTGATTTTACATCACCAAACGGGTTCAGAATCATGAACACCTTTTTCAAGAAGTAACCGAAAAGAAAATGAACTTGGAGGGGCTCCAATCACGAAACCCATAGCCAAATCGAACATCCTAGCAGTGACAATGTCAATATAAAAGGCTACAAAATAATAAGATGTAAAATTCAAATCAACAACAAGAAAAAACACGGAAAAACCTTCCACACCAAACTGCTATCACTAGGCAAACAAAAAGAGCTCACACGATCCTTCAAATTCAAACTGAAAAAGTTTATTATAAACTCACACCAAACCAGAAAAGAACAACAATAGCTAAAAAAACAAAGTCATAACGTCTCTAATTGAAGTTTCCAATGTTTAAGCCAAAGAGCAAACAATCCATCTGTAAACGATAAGAAAAAAACAAAAGTCTGATGGAAAAGCACAAAAATCTGGAGCCACTGACAATAACAAGAGCATAGATCGAAACAATTGAATTGAAAAATACCATCCAAAAGTAACAAAAAAAAGAAAAGATAAAAGAAAATACATAACAGCAGATATCGGAACATTTTTTTCGAGAAAAAGTAGTAATTCCCAAACTATCAATAAGACTCTCAGTACAGGAAGAGTGCAAATAACTATTGCAGTAGAAGAAAATGGATACCAAACAGTGGACAAAGACTGAATTTTCGAACGCATTCAATAATTCTACAAAAAATCTCTTCCCCCAAATAAGAGAAACTGAATAAGAATAAGAAATGAGTCACGAGTAACCAGTTCGAGGAGTTCGGAGAATTCACTCTATGGAAGGTGAAGCAAGCCATCAAACAAAGGGAAGACCCCAGGCACAAAAGTTCCTGAAGACTGGAAAACTGCAATCCCAATGTTGTTATATAAAAAAAGAATCCAGAAAGACTAAACTATTACCTGTCAACAAACTTACTCAACTGCATCTGCAAACTTCTTACAAAAATGATGAGCAACCAGATTACCAAAACACAAGATGGAAACCAACCATGGGACCAGCCTGATTTCTCAACATCACTAGACCATTGAAGGTCTCCATTCGTTAAATCAACTCAACGAAAAAGCAATAGAATATAAAAGCCGCTCGCTTTAGCACTTGTTGACCTTATGGAGGCTTTCCAATCGATGGAAATCCCAGGGGTCATTGATGCTATCATACAACAAAGCGTATGGTAGTCTTACAATATATCTACCGACTAAACAGTTCTTTCATCAGGCAGCATAAAAACTCGAAGCCCTTTCATCTCTAAGAATAGGTAAGACAAGACAACACCACCTCACCCAAACATTTCAAAGCCTGTCCCGAGCTGATCTTTGAAAATCTGGGCTGGGCGAACACATGAATCATGATATACGGCGAGTACCTGAGTAAACCCAGACTTGCAAACTTCTTGGTCCATTTTTCTGAGAACCATCATGATCTCTAGATGATACTAGATTAACTAAACGAGGAAGGCAGAAAAGTTGGTCCTCACATGAACTTCAGTAAAACAGATGTACCATAAACATGTTAAGGACGAAGACCCAACGATCGAAATTGACAAAACCAAACTGAAAAAAGCAGATTACGTCAAACCTAGGATCAAGAATCTCTATGGAATCCTCAAAAGGAGAAGAAAACTCACGAAGAGTTAGGTTGACAAGTCTTCGCTGATGCAAGCTTGATCTTCAAGAAAATCCAGTAATTCTGAGAAAGAAGGATATACAACCAGGCATCCTTCCGATTGTCTCATATGGAGTGGACACATGGAGCCTAACGAAAAATTGACACTCAAGCTGAGAACCATGGAATGCGTACAAGGGAAAATCCTACTCAATATCAAATTTAGAGATCAAGAGACGACAAACTATATCAAAGAAAAAAACAGGTATAAGAATATCGTGGAAACCATTAGAGAACTCAAATGGCGATGGGATGGACATGAGGCAAGAATGTCAGACAACCAGTGGACATCACGACTCACAACGTGGATCCCATGAGATCAGATTCAAAACGGTGGCTGGCAAAAAATAAGATGGTTTGACGAACTAGGTAAGTTCAGAAAGTATTGGTTCTTCAACACGCATGGGAGAGGTTGTGTAAAGCTTGGGAAAGGTCTATGTGTTACGACAGCTGCTAAAGTACTGATGACATTGTTGAAAGATTTGTTTTAAATTCTTACCTCTAAGACCAAGTTAACAAATAGCGGTACTTACTGGGAAAAAAACTTTTTCATACATCTATACTTGAAAAGCATATAAACGGTCCGATATGCTGATTCACCGATGGGAATTAAGATGGTGTTCATTTTGTTTGTCACACCTGACTTGATCTTTTCTGCGACGAGGACTAGTGCAAAAGACCCAGCATTTTAAACTTCTTTTTAGGCTCCCATACTTTAAAATTACGTTTTTGATGGGGACAATAGAAAATGACCAAAAACTTGATACAAGTTTTTGGATGTTTTGTTCTGGTACGGCGTCGGTGCACACGTATTGATAGGCAAGCCAAGCTGTAGTTCTTATAACTGTATTAGCAATATGTACAGACAGCCTTGAGGGGATTGGCAAGTAAGAAATCCGATATTGTTCCCGGATAACAAGAACTTGTCTATTTAGTCAGTTTTTGGGCGATGTCCAGTACAAACAGGCTGCAGTTCTTGCCATTGACAGAATCTAAAAGTAAACCAACGATTGTCCTGGCAAACAATAAGGAACCCGGATTACACAGTCTTGGACACTGCGGATATTTTATCCGCAATAGAGGTCAGTTAAAAAGGTGGTTAGTAAAAGTAGAGTTCTTGCCATTGGCCAAAGGGGGGGGGGCTGGTTTTAGAGAAGGAATGCGTGGGGAGGGTCAGGCCAAGTGAATCGTTGAAGCGACAGCACTATAGATAATCTGGCTTTTAGGCAGATAATTTATATTCGGACGTGCATGGATCAGAAATTCAACTTGGCTTTAACTCTGAGAGACGTTCAAGAACACACGCACCCACGCTTAGGCAGGAAGTCACACACACACACGCACACACACACACACACACACATACGCACACACACATACAAACACACACACACAGAGGGGAAATACGTGTAATGAATGTATATAAATATTTATCTACAATACTTACACATAGATGAATGAATGTTGTATTTGTGGTACAATGCGTATGAAGATGTTAAGCTGTGTACATTTTAGTGATATATAATCTGTATATATGAGTGGTGTCACACCGACTGGGTGCGTGTCTGTCAGGCTATATTGAATGCCTAAACATGGAAGCAGCCCGACCAAATTTGGCATGCATATTCATAGGAACTGAGAAAAGTATTTGAAGTAAAATATTTTGAGATATTTTACAAGGTTGCAGCTGGAGGTTCTATTTACGATCTAACTATGATACTAAAATGGAACCTCACTTTTCGTTCAGTACACACACACATACATATATATATATATATATATATATATATATATATATATATATATATATATATATATATATATATATATATATATATATATAATAGTAGAAAGTGGATTCGCTACACCAACTAGCTCATGTTTTTGCCCTCTTCGGGCCTCATCAGGCGAACTTAACAACTTAACTTAACTTCAAGAGTAAAAAGTTGTATCATCGAGCACTCTATGAAATAAATCCATTACATTTCAGAAGTTGCTTTACATTATTGATATATCATTGTATTATGTTATACTGCTTACCTGATTTGTACCACAGATACACACACACGCACACACATATATATACATATAATTTCACACTTATACATAATTCTTTAAGGATAGGAGTCTTTTCCCCACAGTAAGGCCCCCCCCCCAAACGAGGACTCTTTCCTCTCTCCAGGGGGTCTTATAGTAAAAGAAGACCTTCCCAACCACTTTGAGAAGTCAAAAGTGAAAGGGGATCTTTTTGTACATATTTGAAAGTTTAGTTCTTAGGACGGGTACTTTAGCTAGTATTTATCTGTTTTCATGATACAACAATTTTTACAACCACTTAATAGATACAGAACGCTTCAAACATACGTACGAAACCTCACGCCGTATATTCCAATTCCAAGGGAGGTAACTCTGTCCTTCTTATTAGATGCGATAGCATTGGAATACTGCATTGAGAACTTCTCTAGTTTTCTATAATATTCAAAAATGATGTTTATTTTGGAGATAATTAATGCCAAATCATAGCTTTTACTTGCATTTACTTAATGTTATGTTCAGTAGTTTAAAAAAAAAATACAAAACAGACATGTGCAGTGAGAGAAAGAGAAATTCACAACCAGGGTCTCAAATAACGGATGGAGACAGGGTTTCAGTTTAGCCTGATAGTTATATAGCGGAGAAACTCCCTCCAAAGCCTTTGAAAAATTACCCATAAACTGGCACATCTCCAGGAGGTTTGAACGTTTGATAGATTGAAAGCAGGAAAAAAAACAAAAAAAAACGTATCTTTCAATTTTTTTCTTTCGTGGTTAGAAAACGGTCCACCGATTTCATTTTAAGTGCTTCTAACCACCTGACCATTGATTAAAGAAAAAAAATCCCATAAATATATAAATTTTCAAATAGAAGATTATGAGCAAGGATGGAAAAATCAGTTTTTGACCATAAATTAACCTGTATGGGTCTGTGAAGTCAGTGCAGCCTATTCATATGCTAACCTTAGGGTCAAGTTACGATTATAGCAAAAGTCATAGCATCAAGGGTGCTGTCGTTTGGTCAGCTATAAAATCTCTCCTCCTACCATATTGAACGGAGAAGAGTATGGACTAGTGAGCACTTGGAATAACTGCATCACCGCCGAGGTAGTTGTAACGAAAAAGAGCTATTAAACCTCTTATAAAACTTGTCATGGGTCACTCACCATCTGCTATATCTTTATACAATACGAGATTCCTCAAGGTATATCATGAAAGTATCCAGACATTTAAGATGAACGGAAAATAGGATACCTGGAGCCTTAGTACGCTTCAAAATATCCCCTCGGGACATAACAAACCTATCCCAGCGTCCCCATCCCTTTCAAAGAGAGTCTGCAAAGTTTTCTTTTGGGATTGCCATCTGCTGCTTTGTCACGTTCCCCCTAATATTTTCCATGGAGTTTCGATGGCGATTCAGCTTTATTTTTAGCAGATCCATTGTTTGACTGTTGGAATGGAGAGGATAAAATCGGAATAAAGAAGTTCCTTCAGGGCAGGATTCACATCCCATGTCCTAAGAGTTTGTCATACATTACCTCGACAATTTTGGCCACAGTAGCTCGTCAGATCAGCCTCTACTCCTCAACTGTTATGACAGCCTATCCCAAGCCGTCACCTGTGGATAAAACGTATTCTATGCCTTTATTGTGGAGAAGCCGTTACCGGGTATTCGCTGGTTACAACACAACAGCCTCATAATGTTAAGTATTGCAAGTATGATGAAACAATGTAGTGGACCCGATACTCAGATTTATACAGCCATATGACTGAACAATGTCTTCTTTATGGATGAAATGAAGAATTTCTCCTCCAAGGCTGGGCAGAATGTTAAAATCCATATCAAGTCTACGATGATTATCAAATTTAAAAGTTAGGGAAAGTAGGTGTTGATTGTGTTGCTCCAATCTACAAAACGGGAAAATGGTTTTGCTTCGAAAACCAACTTCTGAAACCCTTATCTTTCACTTAGGTTTTAAATGCAACTGTTGATTTATAATTAAGCTTTGTATACCACGAGCCTAATTGGGAGAGAAAAGATTGTGCGACGCTACTTTTCCAAGAGAAAGTGTCCTGCTTATTAAGTAAAAGATCAACATTGAAAATAGTGGCTTTCATCTGGGCTCGAAAAGTGTAAATAAAAACGAGAAATATGTCAGCCACAAGACATGCCCTCACTTAACTCTTCTAACCTCCTAGGATATATATATATATATATATATATATATATATATATATATATATATATATATATATATATATATATATATAAATATAATGATAATAATTAGTAACTTGTGTCATCCACACACACCTGTTCTGTTGTAATACAACTCTTCAGTGTGGCTATAAGAGTATCCATTATCTCATCCAGGTAGGATCGAAACCTTCGCTTCAGACCTAGAGGCTAGCATCTTACTTCTGCCCTATGCAGAACTGGACGATCAGTTAGGTTGAATTTTAGCTATATACTTATAAATGCAGAGTTCCCCATCCACCAGAATGCTCTATTCCTAATTGGAAGAGCGTTGCATAAGCTTATGATGAACGAGTTACCTCACTTGATGAGTGATCAACCCTGAATAAGGGAGTGTTGATTATATATATATATATATATATATATATATATATATATATATCCCAATATACACACACACACACACACACACACACACACACACACACACACACACACACACATATATATATATATATATATATATATATATATATATATATATATATATATTGGGATATATATATATACGGCAAGGTTTTTAAGACTGCTGGGACTCAAATGTCACTTTTTATAAACCACTGGGACATACGTACCACTAAGAACGGAATAAATTAAATTTTCCTGTGATTCCCTCAGAGTCTTAAACCAACGCAGTTATCTGCTAGTTCCATATTTTTCAACTGTCCTAGAATAAATGTCTAGATAAATTTGAGAAAAGAACAGTTTTCTTTGATCATTACGTACAAATTGACGCATTTTTCGCCTCTTTTAATACTCTCTCAACTATACATGCATTTGGCACACCTTGATAAGTTTGTTTTGAAATGGTTAAAACTTACCAATTCAAATATACTCTGGAACAGAGATACCGAGATACAGCGAGCAGGGAAAGCATCTGATATATTTCAAAAAGTTTATTTCAACATATTACGCTTTCAATGTTAACAAGATTCTGACCAAAGATTTCCGATTTTTGTAGAGAAATTTTCAAAACTTAACCTCGTTTTAATATTTTTCAAAAGCTTTTGTATCTTCAAATATTTGGTCCGAATTCTTCCAATTTTTAAGCTGTATATGGATGTTAACATGTACTTTTTTTTAAAATGGGTCGGATATTTTTTGCACTCACTGTAAGATCGTATTAGTTCGAAGAGAGTTAAAATTTCTTGATTTCTCCTGTCGTTGGAAGTGATAATGAATTCGGAAAGAATTCTCAAAATAGGCTGTTTTTGCCCGAGCCTATGCAAGCGAAAATCGAAAATATCCATTTTGTAGACACTAACAATACACACTCGACCAAAAATGGCCGAGGGTCTGAAAAGAAAGTGTGATTATCGTAACAGACGAATTGGACATCGGAAGCTAGGTATGAAAGTTTGAATAACAAACTGTTTTAACACTATGAACAAAACAAAGATGGAAACGAAGGGGGGGGGGGTGAGCAGGAATAGTTCAAGAGAGATAAAGGTGTAAAAAGAGGTAAAAACTGAATTAGATTTTTGGTATGTCTGATTATTCGAACATTTTATCGTCACGTGACAGACCAGACGATGATTTTTGTCTCCATTTCTTGTACGGTCCATGTGGGATAAATCTCTCTTTCTCTGAAGAAATCATGATTTTTTTTTTAATTCACGGGGCCGGTTTGCCAACCCAACGCCCGAGATAAACTTCCTTACAGAGCAAAATGGTCCCATATGCCCTGCTATTTACTCATACCTGGGGTTCAGGGTAGAGAACTGGATTTATGCTTTTTCCTTGGGTACTAGTTTAAAACTTGGTTTCCCGCTTCTATTCTTCGTGCTGTCAACCGGTTGGCTATCCAAAAAGGAAAAGAAAGAAGATGAATGATTGAAAACCCAAGAAGCAGAAGAGAATAGAACTGAAGGAGCTTGAATGGAACGACACTGCAATGATGTTTGAATAGAATAAAATAAGAAGGAGAATGCAACCGGTAGTGGTAAAGAACAAATAAACTGAGAAGAAAGGAATGCAAACTAAACGAAATGACAAACTACTATAATAGAAAATGCTAGAAAAAAAAAGGGGAATACTAGAAAAAATATATATATCAGAAAGGGAAAAAAATGTTCAAATCTGACATTAACTTAGGAGTTCGATGCATCTTTTTCTTCTTTTCGATTGTTTAATCGATCAATCAATTAGGTCGAAAGAATACCGACGTCAGACAGATAATCGATCTCCATTATTGGTTTGGAGAGGAAGGTTTGGAATCAAGGTTTTGAGAAAAAGAAAACCACCAATAGGGACAGAATCTAAAAGAGCATCGGGCAAAAAAAAATTTCGTTGAAAGCAAATATGTACATTGATAATAAAGACTACAAAAGAGAAACGTAAAAAGACCGAGAAGCGACCAAATCTCTTTGAATAAAATGTAGAAAGGCCAGATAAATTGTACCTGAAAAATAAAAGAATTCTTTTAAAGTTGAAAAACTCATCATTATAGATATTGACAATGCTTAGCTTGGCCTAGAACAAGGTCACAAGTGTGTGGTGCTTAGTAAATATCCTATTCACCACACAGCGATAATAGTCCACAAGACTAGTTCGCTACCTGTGCCACCTAGCAAAAATAAATAAATAAATAAATAAATAAAAACAAAAAAAACTACAAAAAAATATCACATTAACTTAGATCAGCTTAATCTAGTAGAGAGGACAGAGGAAGAGAGAAATATTCTCATGCGTTGATAAACAGTTCGCGAAGCAAAGTATTTTATTACTACTACTACTACTACTACTACTACTACTACTATTACTACTGTCGTAGTAACGATAGTAGTAGTAGTAGTAGTAGTAGTAGTAGTAGTAACTAAAATATCTGATGGTAGCGTTACAGGATTACAGGGTTGGGTTAGGTACTGTTAGCGTCTGGGTAAAAGAAATTCGCCACCAAGATACTTGAATCGCATATAAGACCCAAGAGATCCGTTTGAGCCGGGGATTTTTTTTAAAGAAAATCAAATTCTCAAGTCATTTTAATTGTGTAAACAAAATACCCTGCAGCATCAGATGTATCAGCATAACGAAGGTGGGCGAGAAAAAATAATTTCAGATTTTGGTCAGGAAATTTTAAAAGCAGCACGAATGTCGATAAAATTCCTAATTTCCGTAAGCTGCCTTCTTAGTGTTAGGTCTGTCGAAATAGAACTAGGATTTCAATCATTCCGATTGTGGGCACTCGCTTTCGTGATGGTTGGAAAGGAAAGGAGAGGTTGAATGAGGTTGAACAGTATGAATATCAGACAAAACAAAGAACCCATTTACTGAGCACATTTGACTGCACAGAAGGGTGGGAAGGTTTCCACACCCACTTTCTGTTGCTTTCACTTCCCCTTTCGCTGATTTATGTGGCTAGCTGGTGACTTTTTTGTTTTCATGGTTAAAGTCACGTAATCATATATACGCATAAATCACTTCACCTGTTTGCGTGCTTTCTCTCTTTTGACCAAATATAACATTGACGTATACTACCAAGCCCAACTAGAGTCTTGCCATGCCATTGAATATGAGATATATATATATATATATATATATATATATATATTTATATATGCATATATATATACACACACACACACACACACACACACACACACATATATATATATATATATATATATATATATATATATATATATATATATATATATATATATATAGGCAGGCATACCCGGTTTTGCTCGGGAAAGCATAACTTTAAATTTGATGATACAATGGATAGTATGTTATTTAGTATATTCCTACATACACAGCACAACACAGCACAACATGGATTATCAGCAACGAAGACTTATTTTTTACTCACAAACTTAATGTAGTAAATTCATAGACTGAGTTAAGTTGTGATGAAAACGCCTAACATTCGATTAACCACTAAAAGCGAAAAACTTTATAAAAAAAATTCTTTCGGAAGAAATTTTAGTGCTTTCAACATTTGTTTAGTTTTGGAAAGTCTTAGTTTAGGAAAAAATCAAAATTTTTTATAGTAAGGTGAGATTCTATACACCCTATAACTTTAATGCTGAGATTAACCCTTACATTACTTCACCTATACGAAAGTACGACTTCGAAGTATTTGGATTACTTCTGATCCTAAATGAATTATTTTTCTAGATTTTCTATTTCTGATTATGTTCAGATAATTTTTCGTATTTTGAAAAATGATTTCAGACGGTCGTATAAGAGACGGAAAACAACTGTCCAGTTAGCGTTCTAGTTAAGTCGTAAATAGCATCCCCGAACCAAAAATTTATTTCTTAACAGCTGACACCCATCAAAAAGTGACTGTGGTATTCGTGATGATAATCATGACTTTAAATCAACTGAAATTTAAGGTAAATAGTAGTCAAAAATTAAAAATAAACGTTTACAGCGGGGCTTCTCAAACTTCGAAAAAAAATCGCAATCGATGAGATAAGTGTTTTTACGACCCCTTACTAAAAACGATCTTTACTACTAATGATCTTTATGTAAGGTTCAACCAAAACTGCTGCGGATGATTTGATACTTCCCCAATCCTCTCCAGCTTTGTATTTTGAGGTAAATTAATGGGGATTGTCCACTGTTTATTTCTTATTAATTTACCCAAGTAACAGATTTTAGATAAGACATAACTCAAAATAGTCGACGTTTTGCAAAATCATATCAAATCTTGATATTTCTCAACCCTGTATTCAGTTATTCGGCACTTCATTTAAAATATATGCAAACGAGCTAAACTCAGAAAGATGTCGATAACGTACACGTATGTTTATAATGCCAATTCTGTTGCTAATCGAAGCTTCGTGATTTGATGGCTTTGCGCCGGTGCAATGTCGTGGCCGATGATGGCTTACTGGGGGCTCGGTACTGCTAAGTGCAAGAGGCCAAGGGTTTGTTCTATGCCCCCCCTCCGCATGAAAAAAATGACACAGCCCAGTTTCAGGGGAGCAGTACTCCCCAGAGCTGCAGAGTCCCATCGCAATAAAAGGGATGGGTCGAGCTTACCCTATTATCTTCGCAACACTAGTTGCGGGAACTGGAGCAATTTTTACTGCTTCCCTGTAACTGAAACCCCACATTAAAAACGAACTTGTGTCACATCTTGCTCTCATGGGGAAGCAAGTAAATAGAATAACTTGCTGCACTTATAATTTGCTATAATTTGAACGAGGCATGGATCATATATTCTATATTTTTATTACTAGTGATCTTCATGCAAGACGTAATCAAAACTGTTCTGATAATATGATTCTTGCTCAATCCTTTCTACCTTTGTATTCTATGGAATACCATGGACACAGTTTCGATCCCTCATTAAGACTAAAACTCCATTTAGGACTTCCGTTATCATTGATTAATGCAATTAGTCTTTAATCGTAATCTTATTGTAATTGAACATAGATACAAATTACTCCTTTCTCCCTGAAGAAAAATAGCAAAATATCAGTTTTTTTTATTATAGAAAAATACCAATTTTTAAAAATTGATAAAATGTAAATGCAGCGAGACTCGTATTTATAAAATAATTGAATAGCATTGAAACTTTTCTATTAAGCAGCAATAGGAGCAAATATTTGTATAGAATTAAAAAAAAGTGGAGTTACACAATTATTCTCAACATTTCTGCGAATCCTATTATCCTTCACGCGATCACTGAAGATGTCTAAACCCGTTGATAAACAGTCGTTTGTCTATTATAAAAGTAGATAAGCCGGCTCTTGCTAGTTATTTCTGCTGAAGCTGCTACTGATGCCGAATTCATTTTTCTTATTTTGTTCTCAAACCGTTGCCATACGTGCACAAAAAAACATGATTACAGACAACCAAATTTATATACATAAAAAGATATGAGAGGGCGGACGGAGATTTCAGTTATTTGGGACAAATCCAGAAAAGAACAATTCGGCCAAATTAGGCAGTCAAAATGCTTATGTGGAACAACATATAATGCATTGGAATTCGTTTATTTTAATTTTTAATACATAGCATGTTTACTGATATAAATAAGATGATTTGGGGCGTCTAATCATGATATAATGTTTAACAAACTTCTTTCGGGAATCATTATTACCGTATCGTGGGTTCGAATGCCACTCAATATCTCATCCTTTCCCGTTTAAACAATTAAAAATCTTTTAACAAAAAACCTAGAACAAATTCGGTGAATACTTGTACAAAAACCCAAGAAAACTTGACTTTTTTCATATTACAAATTGAATGACGTACTGAACTACTTAATGGTCATCGACGTTTGAAGAATCGGTGTAGTCTTATTTGTTTTCAACATCAACGCAGATATGTTGTGAAAGTAGCAGACTGCCTTTGTTACATTCTTGCATGAAACCTAATATTTTATTGTTCCCCTGGAAAACAGCTTGGTGGCCTGAATAAGCAAAGTTAATCATCACACATATACGTCATTTGTTCTCATTTTTCAGCCCTTGGCTCCGATAAACGTGCATCCCAATTAACCGAAATATACCAATCTACTTATCTATATGTCTGTCTATCGGTCAGAGATTATCTTGAAACTGTTATCGCAGCTCTTTTATGATTGATCTTACACGCCGTGGAGTATAAAGAATATGGTGTTTTGTAAGTATGGTTGCAAATAAATAAGCAAAAATAAGTAAACACTTTTCACGTTTTTTTTTAAGGAATTGCAGATTCCTGTAAACACCTTCTTCAAGAAGGGACCCGATAGGAAATGGATTTGGAAGAGACCCAATCACAAAAATAAGAACGAAATAAACTACATTCTAACGGACGAAAACGATATCGTCAAGGATATCCAAGTTCTGAATCAAGTCAATGTAGGCAGCGACCACAGAATGGTACGATGTAAAATGCAAGTAAACACCAACAAAGAACGCGGGAAAATGTTCCACACAAAACTGCAACCTATAAACATACCAAAAGAGCACGGTTGATCTTTCAAGCTCGAACTGAAAAACAGATTCAAATTCTTACTGAACAAGCCGACACCGATATCAACGAACTAAGCAACAAAATGACATCATATTCAAACCGATGAGCACACAAACCACTAGAATAACCTCGGATGAAACCAGATATCTCATGGAAAGACACAGAAACCTCAAGCTACCGACAACAACAAGAGAGAAAATTGAAGAGATCGAACTTGATAAATTAATCAAGAAAAAACGAAGAGAAGACAGAAGAAATCATCGAATCGACTCTTGAAAGAGGTCGGGGCTTCAAAGCTATAAACAAAGGCCTCAACTAAGGACGGAAGCAAATAACCGGCACACTTGAGGAAAATGGAAACCTAACAATAGACAGAGACAGGATTGTCTAACGTGCCAAAGAATTCTACCAAAAACTCTATTCGTCCAAACAAGGACTACAAAACAATGAGCAGGATACGCAAGATGTGAGCAATCAACTCAAGGACTTCCCAAAAGTAACCCCGTGGGAGGTGAAACAAGCCATTAAACAGACAAAGAAAGGAACGGCCCCTGGACCAGATAACATCGCTATCGACTTACTCCGAAAAGTGGGTAAAATTATCACTTGGAAACTGGCCGTCCTCTTCAACTTGTGTCTAAAACACAGTAAAGTCCGAGACGATTGGGACACTGCTATCATAATGCTTTTATATAAAAAATGAAACCCAAAATACTTCAATAACTACAGGTCTATAAGCCTACTCAACTGTGTATACAAAACTTTTCATAAAGATCATCACCAACCAAATCACGAAAACACTCAATGAAAGCCAACCACGAGAGCGAGCTGGCTTTAGGAGAAGCTACTCGACCATGGACCACCTGCATTCGATAAATCAGCTGAAAGAAAAAGGAGCAAAATATAAACTTCCACTCGCCGTAGCATTTATCGACTTCAAAAAGGCATTCGACTCTGTAGAAATCCCTTAAGTCATGGGGGCCATCACTCGACAATGTGTAATTCCAGTATATGTTAAAGTGGTGAAACATATATACAATCACAGCAGCTCCTTTATCAGGCTACATAAAGACTTGGACCCTTCCCAGCCCCAGAAAGGAGTAAGACGAGGTGATACCAGCTCACCTAAACTCTTCACAGCCTGCCTCGAGATGATCTTCAGAAGACTAGACCGGGAGAGTAAAGGAATTAAAATAGATGGCGAGTATCTGAGCAACCTCAAATTTGCAGACGACATCGCCCTTTTCGCAGGCAACTTACACGACCTCCAACTAATGATAGATAAATTAAATGAAGGGAGCAAGAAAGTCGGCCAACACATAAACTTCAGCAAGATGAAGATCATGTGCAACAACCATATCGGAGATAAAAACATTAAGATCAAAATCACACAGAACTGGAGAAAGTAGATCACTACATCTACATAGGACAACGAATCTCCATGAGACGTTCAGAAGGAGAAGAAATCAAGTGAAAAATCACTCTTGGATGGCAAGCTTTTGACAGAGAAAGCTCAACCTTTAAAAATAAGAAGATCCCATTAATCCTAAAAATGAGGGTGTATAACCAATGCGTCCTCCCAATAGTCGCTTATGGAGCTGAAACATGGAATCTAATCGAGAGATAGATTTGCAAATTGGGAACCATGCAATGTGCACATGAAAGAATTATGATGTGCTTCACATGGAGAGACCACAAGACAGCGCAGTACATCTGAGAAAAGACAAGAGTCAGGGACATCATAGAATCCATCAAAAATCTCAAATGGCAATGGGCTGGCCATGTTGCAAGAATGGCAGACAACCGACGGACATCACGACTCATGGCATGGATCCTCCGAGATCATATTTGCAACCGAGGCCGGCAGAGTATTAAATGGAGAGACGAATTAGACAAATTCAGGAAGTATCGGCTCTGCAATGCCCATGATAGAGAAGTGTGGCGAATCCTGGGGAAGGTCTATGTCCAACGACAGACGTTAAAAGACTGAAGATGATGTCCAAAATAGGTACAGGGAGATTTGTATATTACACTTCTCTCTCAGAAAGATTTCCAAAAAGCTTTGTAATTAATGGCAATGCCAATTGGTTCACCGGAGACCGAGACAGCAAACTTCAACTAAGATGTCACTTCGGCCTGAAGTTATTTCCATTCATTTCAACTGAATTTGTAACTGTGAAGAAGCTATCAAATGGCGGTGAAGGTGCAAACAGGACCCACGAGAGGGGTGTGTGCAATCGGAGCGCTTCACCACGGGCTTGGGGAACGAGATAGCTCAGGAGTTTCGACGGTAGATCTGGGCATCCAAACTTGTAAGTCCATATGCTACGCTCATAATTAAAAAGAATGATTGTATCGTTCAACGAATATAGAATAATGTGCTAGAAGTGTTATAGCAGATGGGAAGGGTTTGGTCTAAGGATGCAGATGATTGTACTGTGTGTAAGGAGGGAAGGATCCAAACAGCTTTTCACAGTATTTCTATTATTATTCGGACTACCCTCATTTTGGTTGTTTTACATACAACGTTTCTGCCGTTGTAGCATAGTGTTTAGAGAATCATACAGAATTACTGTAAGTAATCTAATGGTTCTAGGTTCAATCCCAGTGTGAGACAATAATAAAAGGGGAGTGCAGTCTATATACCCTCGTCAGTTAAATAAAGGGTTCAGTTCGTTACCTCCCCCCACACCCACCAAAGTGATACCTGATGAAAGCCTTAGAATACAACGGCCGCAACGTTGTATGAAAAACAACCAATATGAGGATAGTCCGAATAATAATAAAATACTAATAATACCTTATCTCAAAAATTCAGAGAAACAGCTTTATAGAAATTCTGTAAGAGACTCTGAGAACGGGTGTAGAATGCTGTGAACATTAAATGATGGTTTTTGGGTTTAAGTTTTGTGGAGAGAAATATAGGTTGGAGAAGTGAAAGAAAGCGAGTTTGTGCACGTAACATGGATGGACTTGCAATCTTTAAAACATTCATCTTTTTTTTCATATATATATATATCATTGTGTCATTCATAGGCAGCTTTTTCGTTGTATTACGAGTCTTCAGTGTGGCTATAGACTATCCCATCAAGTACCACAAGGTAGAATCGGAACTTTCGCTTCAGACCCAAAAGCTGATTCTTTACCACAGCCGTAAGCAAAACTGGATGGTCAGTAGGACTGAATTTGAGCGATATATTTACTTTCACACGATTCCCCATCCACCAGAGTGCTTCATTCCAGAGTTGAAAGAGAATTACTATAATAGCTTATAATGAACGAGTTGCCCTACCTAATGAGTGCTCAACCCCGAAGAAGGGAGCGTTTGTTATGATGATAATTAATACTTGTGCAATCCACAGACGGCTGTTTCGTTGTATTACAACTCTCTAGTGTGACTATAGACCAGAAAGAGATAAAAACACAAGTGAGATACTAATGAATAATACGATATACCACACATATAATGACTAAGCTCAACCAAGTCAGGTCTGTGGAGATCAAACGCATTAGATAAAGCATACGAGGCAAACTTGTCGGTTATCGCTCTACGTCATCGCCAAGAGTTTAGACTTTCTATGTCTGGCACGAGATCACGATAGTTCAGCATATTGTGAACATCGAACTCACTGATAATTGCTTGTGAGATAAGGCTACCAATTCTTGTTCTGTGATTTCCGGCGAAGACAAATATTTGAGAGAGAAAGTGAAATCGAGCTAGATGGACGGATACATACATACGTATTGTAATCTTTTGTGTATAACACGAAGATTGTCGTATTCAAATTTGAGCGAAATACCGATGGCAGGTCGTAGAATACTCGAATGTGTGCGAATTTTTTTCAATGCACTATTAGAATTAAATCCAGTTAAAGATACTCATATAGTCACTAACACCCTCCATATATATATATATATATATATATATATATATATATATATATAGTACTCGTAATATACAAGAATTGTGTTACCCTCGAAGGTTTGCAGTGGATACCTGGAGATAATGTAAGGAGAGAAAAATGATTTGGTTAGGGTACTGAACAATTCTGGATCAGGTGTGAAGTTATGTTAGTCTGGCAAAAGATCTAGGGAGAATCGAACTCACTTGATACAGCCTATGGTGCGAGCTTACGTAACTACCCATATGAACCCCGTAGATATTTTGGTTGCTTTCGCTACTAATAGAGTATTACAGGTATGTAAATATTTACTTGAATTAGATTGGCATGGCACACGGTTAATAATTGTTGGGCTTTCAGTGTACGTTGAAATCGCTAAATGCAATTCAGCACCAGTTGCCCAGTTCCCCGTGAGAGAGGCGGAAAATAGATGAACTCGCTCCTACACACAGGAGAGGAAAGAGTTAGAGACTTGGGGGAGAAAGAGAGAGAGAGAACGACAAAGCTGATGCAATTGCAGAGAAATATAAACAAATAGTCACACACAGAGAAAAAAGTGGGTGTAAGAGCGTTACACAAAGTCTTCACACATGTATTACCGAGAGCGAAAGAAAGGAAGACACTCAGAAACCGTCGGGATAGAGAAGAGAGATTGACTGGGAGAAATCAGATTTAAAGGCAATACCGAGTTATTGACGTTGTCGAACATAGGGTATTAATGAAGAGAATGATTTATCATGATGAATACGTTTGGTGCCAAGTGCATTTCGTCGTGTAGCCCGTATCTCGAGTCTAACCTCTTCATCATTGCCAGGGAGCGAGATCCTTCCCATAGTGAATCTCTTAAATTACGCCTCGCCAGTTTTGATTTCACTCTGTCAGCCGGAAGGTCGGCTTTCCGGTTTGACTCCTGCGCGCTGTCGCTTGTCTCTCCAACCAATTGTAAAATTAGTTGCGCGGTTCCAGTCAGCCCGCCCACCGTTCCGTGCGAAACTCCCTCTTCGGACGGATTTCGCCTCACAGTATCCACACAAATAAAAGTGATTATTTTCCCAGTGTTATTTTTGTTGAGACGTACGGCGAGAAAAATTAGTCAGGGATTGAGTGGAGTTCGATTTCGCGTCCTGATTAAGTGGAGATAGACTGAACATTTCGAATCAAACCGAACGACTTACGTAAAAATAGACATTTTCCAAAACTCTTCAGAGGAATTTTAGCCAAAAATTATCACACTTCTTGGTAGAGCTTTTACTGCTAAATAAACCAGCAAATTATTGAACAACTGTTGTCATAAAAAGACTAACAAAGGGTTCTATCCATTCTTAATCAATGTACGAGTACTTATGTGTCTGTCCATACCATTTTGTCTACAGACTTGCAAATTGCCATCAGTAAACCATTACCTCTTCTAAGAAGGCGTTTCCCCCTTTGGCGTCCTTATTTTGACAAGTTTGGTCATAACATCTACCTTCCCCAGAATCTGGATGTTTCTAGATGTTTTTTGATACTAAATTTTAAACATTTTCCAGTGGTAGTAACATATAGGTTCTCCTGAATCTAGATGTTCTTAGATGTTTCTTTGTTTTGGAATATTTTAGATTTTCCCAGTTGAAAACGCCAGTGATGTCATAAATAGAACTCACTCTGACCATATTTATTCTCTGATGTAATTTCTTCCACGTGGCACTAGGGTTGTTGAATTATTGACTGTGATAGTGAGTTATTATTAACTTTTGAAGAGTATTTATCTGAACTTCATTTGTTGCTTGTTTATTGCAACTTTCAGCTCGTCATTAAACAGTCGTCAATGAGCAGTCTGAATCGGATGAAAAGCCCCAGCGAGATTTCCTTCATCCTCAGGAGACTATCCTATCGTAACAGGCGCCTCAATAATTAAGCTATGGAGACCACTTGCTGTATACATTTGAATCCAATTATATAGCTCTATTCACTATTTTTCTGAACGCTAGATGCGATTGCATTTATGTGTACATACACTTGTAGTATCAATAATTATATCATTTCAATTTTTTGGGAGAAGCATAAACAATTATTATTTATTTTTTATTAGAACGTATTTCATCTTGATTTCATTTGCTTTTTATCAAAACCCAAGATCATCATTTCGTGATCGCTAGTAAGCAGCATTGATTGGAAAAAAGAATTAGCCACCGGTGAGATTCGAACAAGCATCCCTTATTTCTTATAATAATTGACGAAGTATTTAAACTAATAATACTAGAGCTAGCGATTACCTTTGAAGGAATGGCAATAAAGCGAGCTTCTTCGTTTTGTGAAAGTATTACATAACACCTCACCAGTTTTAGTTTTACTCCGTCTGCCGAAAGGTCGACTTTCCAGTTACATAAATTATAATTAAGATTATTAGAACTTTCTATTACTTTTGAAGAAATGGCAATAAAACGAACCTCTTCCTTTATTGAAAGTATTCCATAATGCTTAACCAGTTTTGGTTTCACTCCGTCAGCCAGAAGGTCGACTTTCCAGTTACATATATTATAATTAATACTACTAGAGCTAACTATCAGTTTAGAAGAATTCAATAAGTGCATCTTTAAGTGCTTACTATTTGCATCATGCTGGCCATTGCTCAACGACTGATGTTTCAAATCATTTATCAATCTGCTTCTAATAATCTCGTCATTTTTGGATATTTGTTGACCAAGGCCAATCTGGCCAAAAGGCCCGAATCAGCGCATCTCTTACATTAGAACTCACAGGCCATTGTTTTCCGAGACCAGCATACAGACTATTGATCTATGGTCAGTGTTGTTATGAAGGCAGGGGGGGGGGGGGTAGTTTTCCATTCATGCATTTCACTCAGAGAGGAATATTTTGCTTTCTTGGTTTCCTTTTAGTAAGGAAAAATATATGTCGTTTGTTATTTAAGTAGGTTAAAGAATCTGCTCACAGATGAATTTTCTACGTAGCTTAGAGGAAAAAAAGAGAGAAAATCATCGAAACGAAGAAGTAACAATGAGGAAGAAAATAAAAGGAATCAAAATCGAAAAAAAAACAACTACTAAAAAAAACGAAGCGAAAAATTATAAGAATAAATTGTGATAAGACGGTTCAATTTAGACTTTTGCTAAAGTTTATATTTGATGATGAATATGCTTATCTAATTCGCAATATACACATGTGAATGTACGTACATATAAATGTATATCGCTTAAGCATACACACACACACACACACACACACACATACATACACATATACACACACACACACACACATATATATATATATATATATACATGCGTGTGTGTATGTGTATCTGTATATTTATGGAATTATGTATATATATGTGTATGTCCATATGTATGTACATACATATATATATGTGTGTGTGTGTGTGTGTGTGTGTGTGTGTGTGTGTGTGTGTGTGTGTGTGTGTGTATATCTGAATATTTATGGAATTATGTATATACGTGTATGTCCATATATATATATATATATATATATATATATATATATATATATATATATATGTATGTATACAAGAGGTCTGAAGCTAAAAACAGTCATTAGATGAATTTTGATTTGAAACTCCTATTGTATAATGTTCGATCTATGTAATTAATGGGGAAAGTTAAGTGCCCTAACAATGAAGGAGAATATGTTGAAAACATGAATATGTGTGGTTTGAAATCAATCCCTTTTTTTCCATCATTAGATTTTGTACCAACACATAATTAAGTACATAAATATATATATATTAGTATTTATATACATCCACAAATGAGCCTTTTTCCTCGGCTGATGATGATGATGATGATGATGATGATGATGATGATGATGATGTATTCTCCTTTTTTGTTAAGTACAATTCTGTCTTTCTCTTCTATAAATGACTTTTTTCAAATCCATCATAACCACCCCAACCCACTCTGTATGTTATTTCCCCCTCCCTTTTCCATTTATCAAGTTATCGATCTCCTATGTCTTCTACCCTCTCCTTTATTCTTATTCCCCACCCAAAGTTCGCAACATCTAGATCGATTGCATTGGCAGCTGACATACGCTGAACATTCAGCAGCCAACGTATGTTTGCCTTTAAAATATTTGGCGAAAAATCAATTTTACTTATCATTTTAGCTACTCTTTGACTTACTGTGATTTTATGTACATATTGTTGGTGTAGCGCTGCGGTTAACAAATTCACTCAGCAGACTAGTACGCTAGTTCAGTGAATTTGATTTCCACTAGGCGTTCCATTAGTGTACACCATTGCTAGACTAAGCCCAGTTTAGTAAACGAATCTAATAGTTACCCCGGGTATATAACCAATGCATCCTCCCAATAGTCACTAATGGAGCTGAAACATAGAACCTAACCAAAAGATTACCCCACAAACTGAAAATCATGAAACGTGCATCTGAAAGAATGCCGAGGAAGGTTTATTTCTAACGACGGACAATAAAAGATTGATGATTAGTTCGTAGTCGAAACCCCTCGGATACCATTGGTCGGAGTTCGAGCACTGGTAAAAGCCAACATTTTGAATGCTGGTCTTCCAGTCAGGCAGTCACACTTGGAAGACTGGAGTTACTCAATCTGACTACCCATTTCCTACCATCTGGCCTTGTGCCATACTAGGCTGAACCTATTACACGGGAAGCCAAGCAAATCATTATCACTGTAATGAGTTCTATCATCACTATATGCCCCAAACTTATGGCATCGTAACAAACTAATTAAGACTTGGTAAATAAATATGTATATTTTGCACACTTTGGTTTTATGTCTCACGGGTAATTTTTTTCCCTTATTATCTATAACCATATATTCAGATATGGAGAATTGACTGCTTGCAGAAGAACTCCGCATTACAGGTTGGTTACAGCATTGCAATTAAAATTTAAGGAAGGGTTCTGTCATGCAAAATGAAGGTTGCCATGGATCAATTTTCTAAACACTGATGTCATACGTCACACATCCATTGCATCAAGAAGTATTAACACTTAGAGCCACCTACATACCATCACAATTGATGCCACAACAGTGGAAGAATTCAATCATTATTTGGGCAATGGCCTCTTCCTGACATCGAAATACAACCTCCACAAACACTACTAAGACATAACTAACAAGCTTGAAGGTTTGAGATTGATGCCCACAAAGCTGACAAGATGGGTCTAGCATTCTCTCTAGGCTGAAAAAGTCATTGACACGCGATAAGTATAAGTAACAATCAGGATTGGATGAGCATAGAGTGATCGAGTCAAAATCATTGTTGTCAGTACTTCTAGGTCAGGAAGGATCACGTATGTGTAGATTATCACGAGAAAATATGCAATTTCGCACTGTTCCCCCTTAGGAAACTTGTAGGAAGAAGAAAAATGCCTACAGTACCAGGTGTTTACAAACGGTCACCCATCTATATATTGACAAGGTTTGACGTTGCCTAACTTCGGCGAGAGAAAAAGAAACAGTGTTTTCAGTACTATTTGGCCGTAGAAAATTGCGTTCATGCAGTTTGTGATTGAAAGAATAAGTAATGATAGACGTCGCTCCGTCAAGAAACTGGTAAGAGGGAGGAAAACGGAGTTCTGAAGAAGTCACCTTTCCAAGTTCTAACCAGGTTCAATTTGTGACCGGTGATCAAACGAAAACCGGTGCATCAGGTGTGAAATGAACATAAACCCGTGAGAAGGAGAAAAAATATATATGCTTACGATACTTGGTGTTTAGGAGCAGTCACTCAGCTAAGTATTGGCTAGATTCAATACTGTTCATCCATAATGATCAAACATGAACTGGTGCTTTCAGTACGACTGCAAGAGACGAGCAATTACGTACGTATTAGTTTATAATTGAAAATTGTGAAATTTTGCTCGGCAACCGGTTAAGAACTTGTAGGAATTTGAAAAAAAAAAAATGCTAACGGTAAGTAGGGTACCCAAGCAGGCCCGAAACTGTTTAACTTCAATGATCAAACCACAACTTTTGCTTTCAGCGATTATGTACGTGCAGTTTGATCTGATAGAAAAAAAAAATGAAAAAAAATGAAAGCTCGCTATGGATCAGGAATTGCTCGCTTTTCTTTCCTTTTCACTTACTGTCAATACAAATTCATGCTTTTTGTAGCAATTATTGTGTTATACATATACACACACACACACACACACACACACATATATATATATATATATATATATATATATATATATGATTTTGTGCACTTTAAAAAAATCATGTTAAAACTCTTGATTCTTAACTCTCACATTACAAGCCACCGAATGCTAAATTTTCTATATTTACTCTTCTGCGTATGATTCCCGCAAGCAATTCTGACTTATACTGGTATCGACTGCTTTTGAAAAGTTGGTTTTGCATTACGTTTTTGCTTTTACGAAAATAGGAAAAAGCACACATAAAGTTCCACGTTTCTTTTTGCATCGAGACGCTTTGTAGGCAGCGAATGCATTTCTCCACTAATTCCCACACCTCATTCTCCTGTGCCTCCCACCATCTGAAGCTCTGACGACCCAGCCTATCATACGATCATCATCATTTTTATATCAGGGAACGCCCAAGAGACTTCTCCATATGAATTAATACTAATTGGTTCTTCACTTTAGGCTATTTTGGATTACGAAATCTTCTTTCATTGGAATGCTCTACTTTTGGAGAAGGGGAAACATGTTCAATGAAAAATCAAATCATAATGTGCACATTTACCGAAGAGATGATATTCAAGTTGTGTAGGATTGGATTTTTTCATAAGTTTTTTTTATCATTTAATATAGGTATAAACAATATGGACGCAATTCCACCGGAAGATTGACATCAGAAAAATTTAAAAATCTGGCAAAAATCAGCATATGGTTTGATTTTGATAAGATTTCCGATACTTATTTATTAAAGGACGAATTTATGAAAGAAATAATTTTCCATTCAAAATATCGAGGAAAATTTTTTTTTCCTATGATTCTTACCTCCCTATGATTTATTCTATTTACACATCACTGCTTTCATTGATGTTTGCACCTTTAATAAAGATATCAGTTAAACTTATGATTTTTTAGAGAAGCTCCCTGGCCTGATCGAATTGGGAATTAAAAACAGGAAAAATAAGTACAATATTTTTCTTCTCGGCCATTTTTCATTTTTATTCGATTAATTATGATTTTGGCTTTTGATCTAGAAGAACTTTCATCCTATGAATCTATCTATATATCTATCTATCAATCTATCTATCTATCTATCTATCTATCTATATCTATCTATCTATCTATCTATCTATCTATCTATCTATCTATATCTATCTATCTATCTATCTATCTATATCTATCTATCTATCTATCTATCTATATATATATATGTATATATATATATATATATATATATATATATATATATATATATATATATATATGTATATATAAATAAATATCATCGTTTTTATCGATGATATCCAGATATGATATCCATAGAGGTACTTGTCAAATGTGTAAGAACCAATGAAAACAGCAGTGTATACATAAAATCAATCATCAACCAAATAAAAAGTCGGGTAGGAATCATATGAGAGAAAATACTTTAAAAAATCTGTCATCTAATAAATAAGTATCGACATTTTATCAAAATTGGAAAATATGCTGATTTTTGCCAGATTTTGATATTTCTCAGGAGTCGATTTCCCGGTGAATATTGCATACATATTGTTCAAACTAAAGTCATCAACTTTTGTATGAATTTTGAATCCTTTTTCTACGAAAGATTACGATACATTTATTAAAAACTCACCCACCCCCTCGGAGATCGAAAGCGCAGACCTGAAAAAAATTGACATCGTAGACCAAGGACAACTAATCTCTATGGAACTCCCAGAAGAAGAGGAAACCAAGCGAATAATCACTCTATGATTGAAAGCTTTCGGTAGAGCAAGTTCAACTTCCAGGAACAAGAAAATCCCATTAATCTCAAAAAGGAGGGTCTACGACTGATGCATTCTCCCAATAGTCATCTATCGAGCTGAAATATGGAAATAACCAAAAGATTTAACTGAGATCCATGCCAAGTGCATATGCAAGAATCATACCCAGCATCACATGGACCGATCACAAATAACAGTATATTAGGGAAAAACAGGTGTCAGGGATATCATACAATCCATTAGAAAATTCATATGGCAACAGGCTGGTCATATTACAAGAATTCAAGACAATCGCTGGACATCACGACGTCGATCCCCAGAGTTCATATATGAAACTGGGACTAGCAAATAGAAGATTGCGTAACAAAATAGACGAGTTCAGAAGGTATTGGCTCCGCGGTGCCCATGATACAAAGGTCTGACGAATTCTGGGGAATTTCTATGTCCAACGATAGACGTTAAAAAACTGCTGCTGACCCTATCAACTTTCTTTTTTTTTCCTTCTCTTTTTTTATTCATCTTTTAACATTTGTTTGTATCTATATTTGAAAATATCATTTTTTATCCGATTTATCTTTATACTATCCGTAACAAAATGTGAAATCCAGTCAGGCACTAAAGAACAAAATCCTCTCCAGTGATACATCTCCGACCTATTCATACGTATGTTTTTTCGCAGTTGGATGACAATGATTCCTTTGAGTTCCATTTCCTGGGTTGCAAATTTTTAACGATGGGTCATGCACAGGTCATGGAAGATATTGTTTTTAAAAAATATTTTGTGGTCTTTACCCCGGAAGTAGTAAGTGCGTAAAGAGAAGGGTATACGGACAATGTATACTACTTCATAAGAACCATGCAACGTACACAGAAAAGTATCATGCTCAATATCACATGGAGAGATAACATGAGAGAAAAATATATTAGATTAAAAATAGGAGTCATATGGTAGAGTCCATTAGGAAACTCAAATAGACAGAGAATGCAAATCGCTGGACATCACGACTGACAACGTTGATCCTCATGGAACATATACAAAACTTTGTCTGCAAGAAAAATGAGATGGCATGGCGAGCTAGACAAGTTCAGAGAGTAATGAGTCCTTGGCGCCCATGATAGGTAGATATCGTGTATCTTAGAGAAAGTTTATATCCACCGACGGGAGCAAGAAAGCTGCTGTTGATGATGATGACGATGATGATGCTGATGGAGTTTTTTTTTCAAATCTCTCTTAGTTAATCCAGTGACTTCATAATTAATCTGAGGTCTTAAACACACCCATCCTTTACCGGGGGCCTCTAATAATTGCTGTTCTCTTTGTCAACGACTTTAAAGCCACTTCAAGGGTGGCACTGATAACGAGCTTTGCTTTCACTATGATGTTTCTTATAACAATATTCATATGTAGCTGTCTTCGCTTTCTCTTCCAGGTTTATTCTCTATCCCATGCACAGCTGTCTTGCTATCATCATCCATCCACATAAAATAATCAGCAATGCGTATTTGCCAGTCGTCACGCTCACGTCATCAGTGACGTGTGCTGACGTCACTTAGTAGAAATAGAATCTTACACCACGTTAAAGGTGATAAATGTTATCTTTACTCAGGTTCATCCTGACATTGGTTTGATATTCACGAAATATTCACCATAAACAAAACGAGTCTGTGCAACGTAACGTTTTTGATATCATATAAGTACAATGCAATTGTAAAATAACTTGATTATTTCCGTCATTGTTTGACAGCAAGGACAAACTAAGTTACAAGACGAATGCTCAAGTTGTGAAACATAGATGTGACAACTGTGTCCATCGTTTCAACTGTGATTTGAATATCTCTGCCTCGTAAGTAGATTGGAAAAAATTAGAAATACGTAGAGAGGTGGAACTGAAATAATCAAGGGGTCGACGAACTACAGCCCAGGGGCCCAAATCTAGGACGCAACCTAATTTTATCCGGTCCAGCTCGCCGACTTTATTGAATAAGTGACGTTTTATACTTGAATTTTCTGTTTTATTGAATAATAAAATTCTGTATCGAAAAATTTTCAAAAGTCTCATATCTGTTATGGCTTCAGACGAATCAATGTTACATAGCTCAAATTTCTTTAGCACTAAGGATTCTTACAATCGTATTGATACACGAAAGATTTGAACCACATTTAAAAAAAAAATCAGTGAAGAAATTAAAGACGCGTTTCCTAAAGCTTGTGTTATTTTTATTTAATTTTTAATCGCCTTTGCTCGTAGGACATATCATTTCTAATGCGACTCTTCTCTCAAAAGGTTTGCCGACTCCTGATCTGGGCGATAGTATCACCAAACTATTAAAGACTGCTCATTGCACGCACACACACACACACACACACACACACACACACACACACACACACACACACACACACACACATATATATATATACATATATATATATATATATATATATATATATATATATATATATATGTATATATATATATATATAACTCCATTCTGTCTGCACCGCTTTCATGAATTCCCGATCACTTACAATCTTTTTTGGACTCTTTACATGATGTTGCTGAACACAAATCAAACCAATGAAGACAACTCATTGCACACACACACACACACACATACACACACGCACACACACACACACACTCATACACATATATACATATATATATAATACAACTCCCTTCTATCTGCAACGCTCTCATGAATTCCTGATAAATCACAATGTTTTGGGGACCTTTTATCAACGTACAGAATACAGAATTTCGAAACATGTTAAAATCAATTAAAAAGATAGAATGTGTTAACACCAGGAAAATTGATTCTTATTCTTTCTTTGATTTATTCTGACGTCTATACGCACGTGCTTGCGTGTGTGTGTATGAGTGAACATCTCAAAAAATCATCTATTTTTCTCTCTTCGATCTATTGCGTATTTTCCAGGGCATGTGTGTGAGTGCTTTTTCCTGTACGTGAGCATATGTGCTTCTATATGTGTAAGTCGGATGGGGATGGGGGGTTTCTTCTGCCCTCGATTTTTCCTGCTTTTGTTTCGAAGACAATTGCCGCCAATTGGTGAAATAATTACGAAAAGATTTTCTCATTGTCACACCTTTGCTTTATGAATGGAATAAAGATTTCAGGAAAAGAAAAAAAATTAGACAAAAGGCTTATTATTGTAGCTTTTGTCAAACTTGGATGTTTATTTCTCTTTCGGGCGTCATTCCAACCAAATGGGCCACTGTTTTGAGAAAAATGACAGATGATAAACATTATGCTCGTGGAAAGATAAATTGTAGGCGAAAAGGAAAAAAATAAGAAATACCCGATAATCTGTGAAAAATTTTATTAAATTTTCTCACTGAAACACTAAATGGATATGTCGAGACCTGGAGGTGGCCAAACAGTTAGCAATAAAGAAGAAAGAATCGAGGAACTGAGCTCTAATTCAAGCTGAGCTAGTTTGTGTTCACTGAAGCTCTATTTCTCTTGGGGGAATTATGGACCCGCGTCTCCTATCAGATCAGGCCAAGAATTACACTCTGACGCTGATTCTCCAAGAAACGCAATGACGTATCTTGCATGCTCAGCAAACGATCTACAAGTTCATGGGATAACATGATTTTTTAATACAGTTTTTCACTGGTTTATTTTATAATGGGAAAATTATTCCTTCTTGTTTAGATTGAGCGTATTTATTTTATCCTAATTTTTATCTCCTCCCTTGTACTCTTTGATAATTTTCTTGGCGTATTTCGAAACGAAAGAGGCCGTTAGTTATCTCAAAATCGATATTTCCATCCTGAAACACTTTTCTAAAAATGAACATTTGCACTGTTCATCTCAAATCTGACAGAACAATGTGAGGTGAGCTCATGTTATATACGAAGTGCTAACACGTACTATCCTCTGTCTCAGAAGTAGAACAATTCATTGAATAGTGCTGTTTTGATTATTGTGGGCTATTTTGATTATTTTGGGTTTTGCTGTACAAATCAATGTGATCAAGTATAAGGTGAGAACAAAACCACGCGTACCTTCCGATCTTGTTACGGACAGCATTCGACCCAGACGACCAGTCTTATACCTAATCCAGAATCTACTTGATATTTATCAAGTTTCGCACAGTACAGTACAATACAGTACCGCACAATTGTAGTGAAATAAGGATAGAAACATTGTGTCACTTCTTCCAAATGAACATAGCCTGTTTGACTAGAACATAGGCCTAAGAAATTTTGAATTTATTGGTGGGCTCGAAAACCGACCATAGGCAAATCCCATATCTCTTCCCCTTTTAAAAAATTGTATAGACCAACTCCTGTTTGGGAATATACCATAAGTTTGCATGGTCAAATTCCAGTCGTTTTCAGGATATCCAATGGACCACCTTCACCTTCACTATCATGCCTTCATATGTGTTCCAGAGTTGATCTGCTTATTAAATGAATAAAATAATTATATGATTTACCGGTTAAATCTCGATGTCCGCTAGTGGCATTCACTATTCTGATAAATTATGCCTATCTTAGCCTTACTATCGTTTGTTTCTGAATAATAGTTCTTGGTCACCAAGATCAGGGAATCAACTTTTTTCTTCAAGTGTACTTTTGTCAATCATCTCTTGGTTTTCTCAACTGTTTTGGAAGAACAAAAATATTTTACTAAAAATAATATCCATGTATTTACTCCATTGATCATGTATCTACTGCTGAGTTGGGTTTTATTTTTGTTCCTTCTCTTTACTTCTTTGGGGGGGGGAGCTCTCCTAGATTTCTCTTTTCTCCCATTCCGTTTAATTGAGTCCGTTCCCAGTATTCTTAGATATTTACAGTTTTCTTTTCCGCTCAGCTATACAATTTCGTGGTTGGATAATTGAATTTCTTCAATGGCTTCCTTCTTCTTCATTTTCTTCTTCATCTTCTTCTTCTTCTTCTTCTTCATTTTCTTCTTCTTCTTCTTCTTCTTCTTCTTCTTCGTTGTCTTCTTCTTCTTCTTCGTCTTCTTCTTCGTTGTCTTCTTCTTCTTCTTTGTCTTCTTCATGTTCATCTTCTTCTTTGTCTTCTTCATCTACATCTTCTTTTTCTTCTTCTTCTTCTTTGTCTTCTTCATCTTCATCTTCGTCTTCTTCTTCTTCATCTTCTTCATCTTCATCTTCGTCTTCTTTTTCTTCTTCTTTGTCTTCTTCATCTTCATCTTCGTCTTCGTCTTCTTTTTCTTCTTCTTCTTTGTCTTCTTCTTCTTCTTCTTCTTCTTCTTCTTCTTCTTCTTCTTCTTCTTCTTCTTCTTCTTCTTCTCTATAAGTGCTCTGCTGTCAAAGCCATCCAGTCTAGTCGCCAAGGTCTCGTTTAGTGGCTCGGTCTCAGACCCTTACAGACGAACCGATAACACTGCAGCGCTGTACGTGTGGTGCTTCGTCTTTCGAGAGATAGCTTCCGCGAGGGTCCCCTCTGCTTTTGATACCACTATTGCCTTGTTTTGTGATATGCAGATTCCATCACAGATCTTTCTATGTGCCTTACTAATGGACTGCATTTTTGTGTCCTTACTTCCAATCCGATATAGTCATAAAACCCTCTGAAAAAAACAACATTGCTAAACAAAATCATTCTTTCTCATCCTTCCTTTTTTTTTCTTCTCCCTTTTAGTGGTAATAAAGTATTTCTTAGTTCATGCCTGATATCTAGGATCATAACAGAAGATGCAACATACCACATCAGTTCACCAACATCTCCACAGACCCCAGCACTGCCCGGCTCTGGACAGTCTCAATTTCTTCTCGCATGTCTAATAAATGTAAGTACTGAAGGCATGACTTTTACCTTGATATTCATCAGTATTCTCAGTTCTCGACTGAAGCACTTGTATATTTCAAATATTTTGCAATTTTTCGTTTTCACCCAGTGGTTAACTGGAAGAACCACATCTATGGCCTTGCAGGTCCTCTTTTTCCCTGTTCACGAACATCAAATCCAGCATTCTTGCTTGGATGCGTTGGTCAGCCCCGATCTAAAAGCCAGAGAGAATTTTACCCTTCTTATTTTTCAAGACAGCCTCTGGTTTGTGCCGGAACCATTTGTTTACAATACATTATCAAACTAAAATTGTTTATACAATTTCCCCAAGAGCATGACTTTATTGAACTCTGTAGAGCGTCTTTTAGCATTCCATCTGGATTATTCGCTTAGGTGTGTTTTAAATTTTATTGAACGGTAGCATATATTGTTTTTGGATTTCATCTATTCTGCGTTGTGTAGTTGGCCCTGATGCATTTAGTCTAGGTTGCAATCATAAGAAATTCCGTTTCTTTTCTTAGGTGTCCTCTTGGTAACCTCATCGACTACTCGTCGTTTACAACAGTTTTTATCTCCCTTTTGAATAGTTCATAGCGTATTTTCTCTTCCCATTTTCTTTTCTTCGACGTAATCCTCCACATTTCAACGTTTTGAAGTTTTTATTGGGATTTTTTGAAACATTTCCCTGCTCTGCTGCGCATATTTTTGAAATTCAGTTTTGACCATTCGAAAAACTTCCTCAATGCTGATAAGCTCTCTATTTCTTCTATTTCTTGTTCCATATTCTCTGTCGATGTCATCCTTAGGGTGGATCCTTGCAAAATATCAGTGACTCTCTGTTCTGTCAATCCATCGAAAAGTTTCTGGTCTAGTTTAGGAAGGGTCCCGAGTATCTTATACAATAGTGCCCACATAATCATTCCTTTCTGCTCTTTATCGTTGCAGTAACAACCATTATAGTAGTGGATGAAATAGATGTTGGACTTTTATCATCTTTTGTCATACGATGTCTGCAACTATTACCATGATCATTAATTCCCTCATAAATATATATCATAATAATGTTATTTTTGAGGCCATTATTTATTTTCTCGCTGTCTGGGCTACCGTTCACTAAGTTCAACCTATTAAAAATGGTCGTTGTAGGATTTATAAACTCAGAGAAGGAAAGTAATTCACCTTCCTTTTTTTCCTGCTGATTTTTCTTTCCTATTCACAATTCAACTGCAAAAATATATTTAAAAAAATCAAATAAAAAAGCAACAATATTCTGCTTGGAGCAAAATTATTGCAATGTTCGAATTTTCAATTTCTCCATTAATCCTGAACACGACATTTCGTTTCGTTCGGTTTTTATGGGATTTATGAGGCGAACTATATATATATATATATATATATATATATATATATATATATATATATATATATATATATATATATATAGTTTATGATGTAAACGAATACTTATACGTTTGTATATATATGTATGCATACATATGTATGTATTTATGTATAAGTATATGCGTATATGTGCATATATATATGTAAATATGTATAGATGCGTATATATGTATATATGTGCACACACACACACATATATATGTATTATTTAGAAATGGATACATATAATCTAACAGGAATAGTAATAAATGTGTTATACATATAGTTATTTTTCTCGTTTGCACATACACACACCGATCAATATCATTATTCATATACGTAGATAGGTTCATCCTTTATATATAAAGAAGTGTATATGTATATATGTAGATATCTATCGTCAAAGGTATATAATGAAACGTTTCGCTCATGAATGGGTACACTCCTACCATCTTTTGATAGAATGTCACTTTTCTTCTGAATTGAACATAGCAAGATTTCATGAATGGATATAATTTAAGACCAAACTTTTCGGCTTTGGAACAAAAATGAGTACACCCCTATACTTATTTCTTTTTATGTAGTATGTATTTTTTAAAAACCATTATTGAGTTTTTTTTTCTTTTAAGGGATGTCATCATCATCAACATCATCATCAGCTTCCGTTCGTCTTCGAACAAAGACCTCCCTCTAAGATTCGCCAGATCTCTCTAATCATGAGCTGCACGGAGCCAGTACTTTCTGAACCTGCCTAATACGTCACGCCATCTTGTATTCCGTCCGACAAATATCGACAGATATCTCAGTTGAATCCATTTTTGTTTTGCTATCTCTCTCTCTCTCTCTCTCTCTCTGTTTTTCCTCTCCTCTCTTAATCCCGTCTTTCTCTTTCAGCAAAAATATCTTAATTTTATCAATTTACTTAAACCCCCCTCTGTCTCTTTTACAATTTGTTTTTGAAAAATTACGTACATGAGGAAAATATCGCATCACGAAGGGACAGCAAAATCATTAAAAAAAAAAAAAAAATAACAACTCAAAACTATTACATTGTTATATTCGTGTACACGATTGCATTCCCCAGTGTGTGTCTGTGACAAGAAAAAAAAACAACAAAACTAAAAATCTAGTCTTTAAAGTTCCTGACACTTTTCCTTATGAACATTTTGATTCGTTCCACGTACACCATTGTTCAAGAGCCCCATCTTTCCGAGAGAAATTCAATTTTCCTCAGGTAATGCGATGCTCACTCAACCGCGAACGTATTTCATTTTACACTAGTCATATCCGATATACCCAGAACAAACCATGCAAAAACTGTTGCCTAAATCCAGCGCGTGATTATGCAATATCACAACGAATGACCATTGTGTATATTTATAGTGACGTTGCCTGAAAATATTTCTGAAACTCACTAAAAATAATCATATAAACAGAGTACACAAGGGAAGAAATTCAACTGTAAAAATACAGACATTGTCACCAGTGAGAATGTATAAAGATACAACAAAAATCTTTTCTTTTTATCATGAAAACTGAAAAGAGTCTCTTCACTTCAACACGACTCAATCAGTTTTCAAGGTCCCTTTTTTTCATTATGTTTCTCTTTTTTTGGTTTTTACAATTGTTTCCCCTTTTCATGTTTTTCAATGAATGTATTTTTAGTTCATGTATCTAATGCGTAATTTATCGTATCTCTTCATAAAATACACATGAAACCCGTTTGTTTATCAATTACAACAACAACAAAAAAATCTGCAATTACCGTCACACACCAAAAATAGTGGAAAAAAATCGTCGAGGACGTCAAAAACTGGTACTGTCAAAGAATTAAGATTAACACAATTACGGGTGCTTGTAAGTATTTTTATGAACATATTGCTAATAAAACAAAGGAAGCTATTTCTCTTTACGTTAAAGACAAGACGGACACCATCTACCTGTAGACAGCGTGTCGATCCCCCGATACAAGGAACAATAATTCTGCACTTCCTTAAACTCTTCGTAAAACAAGCCAAGACAAATTTCGATCATCCTCACAGACTATCCCCCTCTCTAAACCTCAATAGACCTTTTCAAACGGAGTGTATGTTTCGCTGAACAATAACTGATATATCCGTTTCACAAAAAAACATTTCCAGTCCGAGACTGCGTCAAAATCTTCTAATCGATACCTATATTAGATAAATGCCATTTCAAATATTTCTTCAAAATTTAAAATACAACCAAGACATATTTCATAGAAACCCTTTTTTAATCACTCACCCTGTTGCAGGCGAAGTGAATCTATCTCTAGGGCTTAAAACAGTCATCATCAGCAGCAGCATTCTAGCGTCCGTCCTTGGACATGGACCTTCCCTAGGATTCACCAGACCTCACTACCATGGACTTTGCGGGGTCAATACTCTTAGAACTTGTCTAGTTCTTCACGCCATCTTATATCTTACCGTTCACAGTATCGCATATGATATATGGGGATCCATGTTGTAAGTCGTGTTGTTCAGTGGTTATCTGACATTTTTGCAACATGACCATTTCAGTTTTCTAATGGATTCTGTGATATCCCTGACTCCTGTTTCATCCTTATTATTCTGCACTGTTTCGTGATCTTTCTTTATGATGTTGAACGGGATTCTCTCCTGTGCAGGTTGTATGGTTCTCAATTTGATGGACGATCTTTTGGTTAGGTTCCATATTTCAACTCCATACGTAACTATAGGGAGGATGCATCACTTGTAGACCCTTCTTTTAGAACTAATGGAATTTTCTTGTTTTTGAAGATTGAGTTTTTTTTCTACTGAAAACCTGCCATCTTCAAGTGATATTCGTTGTTCTAGGTAGATGTAGTGATGTCATTTTTCCGCTCTGCATTTTTTATTAGGATTTTTGTGTCTTTGTCCTCAATATGTTTGTTTTGGCATGGCTTATAATCGCAAGACGATTGAATATTTCAGGCCAAAATCCTAAATTTTCAAGCATATTAAATCGCAGGAAAAATTTAGAGACGACAAGCAGCCTGGACAATCTCTACTTTGGAAGAAACATTCACCATTCTTAAAGCAAACTAACAAACTCATATGGGTAACAGATTTTGAAAAAATAACGGAAATACATATTTTTCTTCCAAAACCAAAAATTCGTTAGAAGACCCAAGAAGAAATATTTCTTGACAGTTAATCGTTATTTTTTCAAACAAAGAAAATAATATCCCTTGGGAATTTTTTTTACATGACTTCATCTTCAGATGACATGATTCCGCTTTTTTTTTAAATCAGTGGCCAAAATCTAAGTATGTTACAAAATCGGAAAAAATTCTCTTTCCATTTCATGGGTCAACATCGAAGGTAATTCTTTTTTAAATTTTAGGAACCATAATGTATAGGGGTCAATTCAAGGGGTCAATATTGAGGGGGAATTTCTTTTTTATTTTCAAAGGTCAAAATCGAAGTCGAGGTTTTCTTTTAAATTTTAGGGATCGAACAATAATTCTGGACTTCCTGAAACTCTTCGTAAAATAAACCAAGACAAATTTCGAATATCCTCACAGACTCTCCCCCTCTCTAGACCTCAATAGACCTTTTCATCGGCTAAACGGAGTGTGTGTTTCGCTGAACAATAACTGATATATCCGTTTCACAAAATAACATTTTCAGTCTGATACTGCGTCAAAATCTTCTAATCGATACCTATATTAGATAAATGCCATTTCAAATATTTCTTCAAAATCTAAATTTACATCCAAGACCCACCATCGAAATCATAAAAGGAATATTTCTGACACTTTCAACAGAGTTTCCATGCCGTACAGTTGGGTCATGAGTAGTACGTGATAACCCCCAATCCTCAGTCTCAATCAGAATTTGAAGCCGACTCGCCGAATCCATTTTCTGTGCTTTCAACCGTTTGGTCGCCGACACTTCCTATTCTATGTATGATGCATCTATTACTTACATAAGGAAAACAAGTTGGTATAGACACACCTTTCTACGCCAATCTATTTAACAAGTAGTTCAGACATCTCCAAGTTTATACAGAGAATATTAAACAGCTCATGAATGTTTCTCTGATTTTCTTTTCTTGTCAAGAGTTTCTGCATACATAATCACTTATCGTTGGTTTCTACAAGTTGGGGAGATAAATACAAACTGTAAATAACGATTAATATATACCCCAGTCTGGTAATTTAGCACTCACAATTCCTTATTCATTAGTTCAAAGTTATTTGACTGTCAACCGTCGTTTGTTTGACGTCAAGGCGAGATAGCACGTTCTGACATCATGAATGTTCATGGTGGTCATTTGTCTTTGAAGACTTCTTCTGCTTCTCATCCAAATCAAGTCTGACGCCTGTAAATAAGACTTGCTAAGTTGCTTTATTCATTCTGCTGTTGTCCGGGCGATTTCTCCAGGCGAACGACCAAGCTGATAGAGTGACGAATCTCCCTTTGTCCATTAACAAAATATGGCGTCTTTTCTTGAAGCCAGCATGCAATTTCGCAGATCGCAGCATCTTCCTCCAGAACGGCGTTTTCTTTCCTAACAAACTGTCGATTAAATAAGTTCGACTCTCTTCATTCGCTTCTACGAGATGACGATATCTGTACAGAATTTTGTACAAGATCGGAAGTCAGTCAACACTGATTAAAAATTTTAATCCAGTCAACTAATCCATTTTTATTTGCACTTCCTGTTCGATCTATTGGGGAGTGATTAAATGAAAGGGTGACACGTGATGAGAAAGGGGAAGTTATCATTAGGATTATCATTATCATACACTGATTTATTTGAACTGCGGTGTCAACCTTAATTTTCATTGTGACAAGTAACTATAACGACCGAAATGATTACACCACTTCGAATATATCTGGATATAATAATTCCTTACTTCTTGTCATGTTTTGTTCCGCTTTCTCGTTCTCCACATAACTCTTTCTCTCTTTTAATTTCGCTACTCTTTTCTTCTTATGTCTTTGTCTCTTTCGTCTTTATTTTATCCTCTCCTTCTTCTCCAGTCAATCCTCTCTTTCTTGTTCTCTCTCTCTCTCTCTCTCTCTCTCTCTCTCTCTCTATATATATATATATATATATATATATATATATATATATATATATATATCTTGTTCTTCTTGCCATTTTTTATTATTCTTCGTCTGATTCTTCTTTTGTTCTTCCCTTTCCTCATTCTCTCATTCTCTCTCTCCGTATTCTCTTCTTTTCTTCACCACTGTCTTCTTGTATTCTTCTTTCTCTCCTCTATCCTCTCTTACTCTTCTCTTCTCTCCTCAGAAATTCCTTCTCTGAACACCTGACAAGGGCATTTATCATTTTTATACACTGGAATCTGAATTGAAACCCTCATTTTGGTTGTTATAGTCACAACGTTTCGGCCGAAATACCCCCGATCCTTTCTCTGGTATCCGTCGTATTTGGTGACCTGGTAATTTCGAACCGAATCCTTCCCTCAATACATGGGGATAAATTGTCCTCTATCTGCTTAGGATATCTTGTATCACCTGATTTTTCTTACTTACTTTGTCATAGTTGTGCCATTTCTTTCTGTTCCATTCATTACGTAATAGCAGCGTGTGAGGCACAAGGATAGTAATTTGGGAGTAATGTTGTGCATTAGAAATATGTGTGTGCGTGTGCTTATGATAAAATTGCTGTATGTGTTGTTCTGTTATTCCAGCCCCTTTCCCATGAGAAGATAAAAGGAACCAGGTGACATTAGCTGCTGACCTCTTCCACAAGATAGCTAACCAGAAAAGGGGCCATTTAAAGATCAGGGCCCAGGAGGATCAAGCTGGGATCTTTCATTTAGAAATTGAATGAAAGGCGTGATAAAAGACCACAGAAGGTGTGTATTATAAGTGACACAATGATTAATAAACCTATATATATATATATATATGTGTGTGTGTGTGTGTGTGTGTGCGTGTTTGTAGGGAGATGATCTACGCATTGAGAGAGAGAGAGGGGGGGAGGGGGGTAGAACTGTGCATTTAGAGAGGGATAGGGAAGCAAACTTTGGATATACTATGAGAGATTAGCCAGCAAGATATAGATAGTAGATAGCCGCTAACCACACCTGGGGTCCAGCAGAAATGTTTGCGTTTCTCAGAAAATAAGTTTTGTAGGAAACAAAATTCTGTATAAAATTCCTTATGTTTAAGCACAAGAGTTGCATTTTAGCTGCAAGAGAAATCTTCAGGATCGTATGATCTGCTTGTAGAAATTGCTCCATCAAAAGAGAGACATAAGAAAATAAAATGCTTTACCATTATAAATGGACTCTTGTTTAACAGTTTTCATGTCTCTACAGCTTTGCACCATTCGGCTCGTTTTCCTTTTGCAGATTCGTAATTATGCTCCCCAGCGGCCATCACCCAATGGGCGTTCGGAAACATTGCATCGACGGTGTCGGTGCAGGTATAAGATGTGCGCACATCAGAAACCACGCAGCCAATATTGGGAGACATATTGGGAGATTCTTCAAGAAAGGAATCGGGAGAAACGTACCCATCATTGTCCTACGTGACCGAAGCGTCGCGCTATTATCTTACACATTGCAAAGGAAGGCATTGTCCATAGTCTGCAACATCGAGCAAAATACATAAGTGGAGAGCTAGATACAAAAAGGAGATAATTAGCATCAGGAACATTCTTTAGAATAGCAACTATCCTTCAAGCATAGCACTGTCCTCCACACGCATAGGAATACAAATGGATGACAATAATCGACCACACACCAGATGCGTGTAGGAAAAGATTCAGAGGATCTGCGAGCGTTTCGTCCTTCGGAAATACCTATCCAGAGCCAAGACTCCATCGAATGAAAACATGACCAAGATCTGCAGTTCGATTTCAACAACTTCATTCCTACCTGCTTTACGTAGGCAAGGCTTCATTTTTTTTTCTTATTGCTGATTACTGACTTTTCTAATATTCTCCCAAAACTCCCCTGTTTTGTCTTTAACAATTTTTTTTTCTTTTTCTAAACCAGTAGATTAGTTTTACTCAGATAAGAAGTCGGCGTTATTCTACAACGAGAGGGAAACAACCGACGGACTCTGGGTTAAAGGGGAAAAATGTTGAATGCACCGGTTAATGATATTATTTCATCAGCCAGGGGAAGGAACTTGGAGAAGAAAAAGTGGATTGTGAGGTCGGAATGGAGGACAAATTTTAATGTCATTAACTGATGACGAAGGTTCGAGCTGATATGGCCGAAAGGCGAGGCTTTTGATTTTCAGTGCCATGTTACTATGATTCTTTGCGACCTGCCCAGTTGGTGGTTGTCAATGGCCGACTTCTTGTCTGGAATCGACTTTTCCCTATCAGTTAATCAATGGATCTAATTTGGTAAAGACAACCTTGAACGGCTCCGGGGCTAAAGTTTTACAGTAAATGTGACGGACAAGCAAGAAGAATGTAGAGAGACAGCGAGAAAGATGGCGGGTGGGCAGGCAAGCAGAAAGACAGAGAAACAGAATTGAGGGGGGAAAAAAGTGAGATGTAAAGAGACGTGGAGGAAGAATGAGGTTAGAGCATCTAAGATAGAGATGAATACAAAAATTGGGAGCTTGAAGTGAGAAAATTAGGACAATTGCAAGAAAGAGAGAGAGAGAGAGAGAGAGAGAGAGAGAGGTGGAGCAGAAAAATAGACAGAGAGAAGAGGAAAGATGAATTGAATGTGGAATCTATCTTACTCTCTAACTTTCTTCTTATGTGTAATTTGAGAAAAACAGAGTGAGTGAGTGAGTGAGTGAGAGAGAGAGAGAATGAGAGAGGGAGAGAGGGAGGAACATTCAAATTAACCCTGATTCAACGCCTCTTCATGCAGTGGGGAAGTGCAGCTTAGAGGAATGGGTTTCATGGAACAAGACGGTTGCTTAACATGGCCCACAAATAACCGAAGAGGATAAGATACTCTACTGAACTCCACCAGAAGGCCGAGGAAGTAGGGAAGAGATTGTCCAGGTTGTAAGAAAAGAGAAGCCTATCATTTGATACTCCGCAGGTCCCGGAAGGGTCTAATTAAAAATCAGTAATCAAGCCTGATTACTGCAGGGTCAAATTCCATTTCCATTTCCATTCTTAGCAGAGATCATTACTGCAACCTTTGCATCATATATATGATGAATAAATTTGTAGATATATAAGACGAGTCAGTTTGGCTCAGCTGGTACGAAAACCGCCTAGCTATCATTGATTGCGATTTAAAATCACGATAGGAAAATGTTAATTCCATATATCTGTTTGGTTTTACTTGTTTACACCACGGATCAATGTTCGAACGCATGTGGAGCCAAAATCTTGAATGTTGTTCTCACTGGAAGCAGGTCGACTGGCCGTCTTCTCTCTGAGAACTAACTATCTTTTCGACTATATTTTCTTTATATTTTTGTCGTACTAAAATTTGGTTAGTAAATGTCTGAATTATCTAGACTCAGAAATTTGATGAGATTTTGAAACAACTTCGTCGGTTTGGAAACCCTGTACACTGACACACATACAGAGACATGCATGCATAGTCACAAATGTGCACGGTGTGCTCGGTGCGCACAGCGTGCGGGGTCATTTAATATTAACGTAAAAGTATCCCACCAAGTGCAATTGGGACATTCTGGAGTCCTTGTCACTTTTCGAAACAGTTTACGAAATTCTCTTCCGAGATCCACTTCAGCTTCTTTGTCGCGTTCTCTTTGATTAAACAGTCCGAAAAAATGGCTAAGAGAAAGAGATTGAAAGAGAGGGTGGAATGCAGGTCAAAAGATAGAAAAAAACAGAGGGAGGAAAGAAAATGGGAATACCTGACAAAATAAAATGATTGAAGATAAATGAAACGAAGAAAAGAGAAAGGAATGAAAGGAGCCAAGAAGAAGAGAAAAAGTAATTGATAGAAAGTGCATGAGTTAAGTTAAAAGGAAACCAGAGAGGGACAAACGGAATATATAAAGGAAAAAAAATTATCAGAGATAGTTGAAAAAAAGAAGGGAGGAAAACAAGCAAAGAAAAAAAGAGATATAATTCAAAAATTATTAAAACAATGAATATGTTCAAGTTGATCTTGGAAACGATAAAAAAAAAATTATTACATTGAAAAAATTTAAAAAAGAATGAAACTGTGACTGAAATTCTTTTTTGTGGTCAAAAGAGCCTAAGACATCACAACTCAAATTGCACTTTTGGTAGATAGCTCTTGCTATCTCGCTAGTGTAGAAAAACAAAGCAAAGTCATACAAGGGATGTTGTTTCCTCACTTCAAATCATCCGACCACTTTTTATTATTGTGGTCGTAGCACTTAAACTTACGCAGCGTGTCGAACAACTACTTTGTAAATAACTCTTGAGTGGAAATGTTTCGAGATTCTCTGGGCACTTTGGTTTACTGGTCGCTGTATGTACGTTTTGTGGTCAAAAAACCCATGATCTTGACGTGTGACTAAATCACGTGACTACCATTCAACCACATGTGTCAGTGACGTGTCCTTTGAATCGAACGCCACTTTAATCTTCGTTAAAGCATCTTTCCTGGGTATATCACTCTTTTTGTCCATCTAATAAAATGACCGAACATCTGGCCATGTCAAGCTTGACTATGGGAGAAACAACTTTTTTTTGTATTGATGAAAGATTAGTTTTTGCCCACACTCTTCTGTGTTGGTCTTCGTGTGAGATCATTTTTGTTGAGATATTCGGTGATGGAACAGAGAAGATGGATTCATGTATTTCCTAATCGCACAACGAAAATAAACATCTTCAGCGGGAAGCGAATCTAATGTAGACAATTCAAGACTAGATAGACATAGCTGCATTGCAAAAGCCAGTGGGGCTTGCAGCCCCTTGGGCAAGTTACTGCTTTGTGAAATCAAATTCAAGGGACTAAGAATTGGTCTTGAGACCTAAAGACGAGCGCTCTAATATCTTCGCGATAATAGTTGAATCTTTCGGAGGTTTCATATCAGACATTCATGTGCGTGGTATCATCACGCTGAAAGCCGACTTTGAGTCATATCTTTTCCTCGTGGGGGCTCAGGTAATAAGGAGCTTCAGGTTCTCTTAGAAATTGAAATGGAAAAATGACGCAGTTTTAGCATCAGTAACGACTTCCCTCAAAAATAATTACTAAAATAGTGTTCCCCAGTTTAAAAAGATGTCTGATTTGTTGGCTAAATATTTTAACTTGTTTCCGATTATTTACACAACTTTGGTGTGTCTGGCCTTCGGCTTCTTCAGAAAGATAAAAACAAGCAAAAAATACTATCATTATCGATTAGATACAGGATGTACGCAAACTCTCAAACCAACTTTACTGTGATGTTTTCTTTTTTTTAAAATTTTCTTTTTTCCTTATGATCTGTTTTCAATGTTGAACACCCCCCCTCATTTCATGAACTGTTTCTGACTCCTCTTCTCACGCGGTTCTAGTTTTGTCACTCATTTTTTATCCTTATGTCTTTCTTTCTTTCTCCCTCATCAGACCATTTCTATTTTCTTTCTTTCCTTTCTTTCCTTCTGTCTTTTTCTCTCATCAAACCATTTTCTTTTTCGTTCTTTCTTTCTTTCTTTCTTTCTTTTTTCTTTCTTTCTTTTTTCTTTCTTTCTTTCTTTCTTTCTTTCTTTCTTTCTTTCTTTCTCTCATCGAACCATTTTCTTTTCCTTTCTTTCCGTCTTATCCTCTCATCGGATCATTTTCTTTTTCTCTTTTCCTTTCTTTCTTTCTTTCTTTCTATTTTTTCAAAACCTTTCCTAATCTTACCTTCCTTTGAAGTCTTTCTGTCTTTTTTCTTATCACTCTTGGTTTTTCTTCTTCTTTTATTTCCTTTTCAGCTCAGCCATTTTCATTTTCCTCCTTTCTCCCTTCCTTTTTCTCTCTTTCTTCTCACTAACGCTCTTTCATTTTTTCTGTCTTTCTTTCTCTCACTAAAAAGATGCCGCTCTTCTCATTTATCACTTGCTCTCATTTTATCTTTATTTTTCGAAATTATCCATTTTCTCTGACGTTTCTCTTTCATCAAAAGGCGACATATTTGGCTTCACAAATCTTTCTCATTTTTTTTGTATCTTAACCAGATATTTCCTTTATGTCTCACCCAAATCTGATTCTTGTTTTATTAAACTTCCTTCTTTTTTTTTTCTTCCTGTCTGGCTTTTTTCTTTCATCTCGGTTTTATTCACTTTAACCATGGACTAATTTTCATTCATTGAAGCATTTGAAGGAAGGAAGATACAAATGTTCCGTCCCTGAACTTTTCTTTCGACATTAATAATTTTTCCTTGTTTGATTTTGTAGATTAAAAAAAAAAGATTATTTTCTTCTGTATTTTCTTTCTTTCATTTTCCCTCAATTACCCAACTGTTTTTTCATTTTTCGTTTCTGTCATCTTTTATTTCTAGTTCTTTTCATCCTTTTTTAATCTTCATTCCTTTTAGAGACAGCGTTTTTATATGTTGCCTTTCATCACAGCCAATATCTTTTTACTCTCTTCCTTTCTTTCCTGCTTTCTTTATCAAACTGTTCTATCTCTTCTATCTCCTCTTTTTTTGCTATCATCTGTACAATTTTTCTCTTTTTTCTTTCTTTCTCTCTCTGTTTATTCTATCTGTCTCCTTCTTTTCTTAATCTTTTATACTACTTCTTTCTTTCTTCCTTTCTTTCTTCCTTTCTTTCTTTCTTCCTTTCTTTCTTTTTTCTTTCTTTCTTCCTTTCTTTCTTTCTCTTATCTTTCTTCCTTTTTTTCCACTATCGTCCTTGTCTCCCCTTTTCTTTCTTTCTCCTTTTTGTCATTTTATGTACATTTTTTTCTTCTCTATCGAATTATTTTTTGCCCTCCCTTTCGTTCCGCCATTTTCTGCTATAGATCCTCTTTTTCTCTGCCTCCCCCACTCCTTCATCTTTCTTTCTTATGCTTTCTCCTTCTAATCCTCTTCTCTACCATATTGATGTTTTTTTGTTTTTTTTCGCAATCTTTTCTGTTATGAATTTTCATTTTTAATGTCTTCGATGTTCTTCCTGTTTTTCCTTCCCCCTCTCTCTAATCTTTCCCCTCTTCCATACCATATCTGCTTCTTTTATCTTTTTTTTGTTTGCTTTTCCTTCCTGCGTTCCTTCCTGACATAAATATTCCTTAAATCGGTCTTTAGATGATCTCTCTTTCTTTTTATCTTATTTTCTCCTTTCCGTTCTCTTTCTTTTCACCATACTTTCTTGTTTCTTTCTTCTTTATCTTTTCTGTCTATTTCTTCTTCTTGTTTTCTCAAAACATTGTCCCTTTATATTCATGTCATTCCCTTCACCCTTCTTATATCATCTCTCTTTCTCCCTTTCCATCTTTCTCCAATGCTTTTCATTTACACGTTTCTCTTGTCCCTTTTCTTCAATTCCTTTTTTCCCACTTCTTCCCTTCCTTCCCTCACTTCCTATCCGTTTTTTGGTCCTCAAGAAGATGGAACTTAATTGGCAGACATGACGTGTCTGAAGAGCCAAGCCTTAACAACTCGTAAACAGTTTTTATCCACTTCATTTCAGGCAAATAAGAAAGAAATTTGAAAAAAAAGAAACCAATCTTCCAAAATAATCATTGAATTTACAGTAGAGTCGAATCGTATATTTTAGCATAAAATTGGTAAATCGCCAAGAATAAATCTGATAACAAACACCCATTTCACATACATGTAGGTCAAACATTCTTCAGCCTGCACAAAAATATACGAGATTTGTCTGTATCCATCCATGTAATAGTAAAGAATAGAATCTCTAATGAGGACATTGGCTACTTATTTCCCTCCAAGGGAATCTCGGTGGGACCTCATATAATCATCTCAGCATCCGGAGAGTCCTCTTTCAGAGTTTTGGAAAGTCTATGTCGTGTTCTCCTTAATCTTGCCCACAGTCTAAAATCTCCTACTACTCACAAATTACCAAATCTAGACTTTAGGGAGGAGGTTTTTAGGATAACAAACCTGGTTGATATATTTTTTTTCCTTCTCCCCCCAAAACCTGCGTGTGATGTGAAGGTAGGCTTGGATGATGGTAATACAACGTTCACACAAAACACAAATTCAATTGATGGCATTTCAATGCTGACTGAATATCTGTTCGTGCAAAATCAGTAACATCCCTTCAGATCGTTTGGTAAGTTGCACTGAAGCTGCACAACCAGTTCTTGGAATATTCAAACTGGCTTGATTCTTTCTGTGCTGAGAGATGCATTGTTTTGTATGGAAGCTTTTAGAAACTTAAGAGTAAAAAAAATATCAGTGGCTAGAAAACAGGGAAAAAACTAAATTCTCTTATATTCTTGAAAATATGCAGCTAAATTGCTTTTAAAAGCCAATAAGTTTTAGTCAAATTCGCGATTTTAAGTTATCTCCTAAAACTATAACATCTACAAACATCTAACACTTGATAATTCGATCCGTTATTTCCATCACCATCGGAAACATAAGGAAATGAAATCAACCTCTCTATTACTCTCTTGGTCTTTCACTGAAATAGTCACTTGTTGGATATTTGGATGAAAACTACTCGAATTACTACCGCAACGTTACTTCCTGTTATTCTTGTTCGGTTCTGTCCACTGCATATAAATGGTCATCCATTGATTGACGTCAACAATGGAGCTCGATTCGGAGAGTCAAGTTGAATCCATAAGTAACACATACTGGAAGACAGATATCATGGTTCAAGTCACTAGACGTTTCCGTTACGATATCTATCGGATATAAAAAGTCGATTGTTGATTGATGTCAAGAATAGAGGTTGTTTTGGAGAGTCAAGTTGGAGCCGTGATTGACACATAGTTGAAGACAGGTGTTACGGTATAAGTCACCAGATGTTTTTGTTACGGTATCAATCGGATGTAAATACTTTCTTAGGAAACCAGGAGTGTTCAGTCCACGTAGAGAAGAGTTCATTACAACCTCTCCCATATTATAACATTTGGCTAATAAAGAACAAAAGGTCACATATATGAACTCACTTCCATCTGATATTTAATGTAACGAAAAATGTAACCTACAAGCCAATCATGTCTTTCAGTTAATATCATAATCCTTAGTTCAAGGTTCACGTCTATACCTGCTGGTTAAATCGATATTTATTAAGCATAGCATTATGTTACACAAGCTTGGAGCAGAGAAATGGTGTAAAGACAGCGATAAACAAATTTTCCACGTGAGAATGGCCTATTTGGTCAGAAAATCAACATTTGAAACCTTGGCTTTAGATCTGAACTCAAACAGCGACCTCTGACACCAGTGGGAAATACGTAACGATTTCAGGTTTGGGGCTGCTTTTAAAACACAAGACCGGAGAATGAAAGTGGTTTTTTTTTCAACTATTCGACGTTGGATAGTTAATCAAAACTATTCGTCCTTCAATCCAAAATAATGAAGATGGAGAGAAATTGATAAGTTCAATAAAGTCAATTCTCGTTCTCTCATGTAAAAACGAAAACATAACTAAGTTCCTGTCATAATATTTTTTCATGATTACTAGAAATCATATTTTATAGTTGACCAGTCGCTTCTGCGTCAACAAGCCAATGATATGTTTTTTATGGGTATCATATTGCAAACTATATATACATCTATATATATATATATATATATATATATATATATATATACATAAGTATGTATGCATGTATGTATGTATGTATGTAAGTATCTATCTATCTATCTATCTATCTATCTATCTATCAATCTATCTATCTATCTGTAGAATAGAACCACTGAACATTTCAATAGAGAATAGTTTACAGTAAGGACTGGATAACTATAATAGTTTAAATTACCTTACCGATATCAAAATGTCTCTCCTTAGATATGACATATCAAGATATATCAATTTTCGAATAGCAGTCAGCCAAGTCTTTTCTGTGCTAAATCAGTTCTTCTCCTTCTAAGATTCTTTAAATAGGTGGCTCCATGGGAGATTGAAAACTATATTTTCATTCTGATCGACCAAATTTGACTGTTCATATATGATTCTCTCTCTCTCTCTCTGTCCGGTTTAGTAAATGGAATTAGTTCATGGACACAGTGTAGAATAACATGAATATCAGACACTCAGAATGATTTGTCACGGGAATATTTTGTGCACTGAGATAATATGATAAATCGCATGGTGACACACTTAGGTACCTATACTGCTGCTACGTTATCTGTAGAGCAAATAAGTGATGCAAGTTAAAATAAATGCAAAGCCGTCAGTGGAAAATATATCATCATCATCATCATCATCATCATCATCATCATCATCATCATCATCATCATTCTTTTAGCATCCGTCATTGGACAGAGACCTTCCTGAAGAATTGCTCGATCTCTCTACAAAGGGCGTGGCAGAGTCAATAATTTCTGAACTTGTCTATTTCGCCATGACATTTTAATTTTCACCAGTTACGGTTCTGCATTCTTGCAACATGATCAGTCCATTGCCATTTGGGTTTTCTTATGAATTCCATGATATCCTTGACTCCTGTTTTTTTCTCTATATTGCGTTGTTTTTGATCTCTCGATGTGATGTTGAGGATGATTCTCTCATGTGTATGTTTCTTTCCTCCCAAGTTATCATTCAGCTCCATAGGGGACTATCAGGAGATTGCATTGGTTGTAGACTTCTTTTTGAAACTAATGGGATTCCATACAAAATAATGCATCTCTACCAGAAACATGCTATCCTTGAATGATTCTTTCCTTGATTTTTTTTGAGGGTTTGATAGAGATTAGTAGTCATTTAGCTCCACTTGGAGGTCACAGTTTTCATTCGAAAATGGTGGAGAGTCCTTACATGAGTTATAAGGCTCCTAGTGGTGTGCACCGAGTTTGTATACATATTTTATTTTTTAGTCTGGGTCTGGGATTAACTGAATAGCAAATCGAGCAGCTGACAACGTAAATGACTGAAGAAAATGAGCACCGACCTGGGACTGCATCCACTGGGAAGCAGACTTTTCAGCTCAGTCGGCAGTGCAGAGTCGCTAATACTGCAGATAGTACTACATTCTGGTGGACCTGGGATCCGAATCTCGTATTTAGCTAATTCTCTTTATTCATTTGATACTCATTTAACCCCAATACCGGACGGAATATCTTTCCTAAAATGTTTCTATAATTATCATGCACACACACGCGCATACACACATACACACACACACACACACACACACACACACACACACACATATATATATATATATATATATATATATGGATAGATAGATAGATAGATAGATAGATATATGTGCATGTGTGTGAGTACCTAGAAACCTCTGTGCCCCACAGTGTAGTTGCATGCCAGTGGGTGCAATCGATTGAATTGTCATGAAACTAAGACAACGAAAAGCACAGAAATTAAACCTATTTATATTTTCTCTATCCCCGATATCGACTACTTTTCCTTCATTGATAACTGAACCCACAAGAAATAATAACTAACTATATGTATATATATATATATATATATATATATATATATATATATATATATATATATATATATATGTGTGTGTGTGTGTGTTTGTGTGTGTGTGTGTGTGTGTGTGTGTGTGTACATTCGAGGTCTGTTCATGAATTCAAAGTCTGACAATGGAGTCTATCAATCACAGCACTTCTTAATCCCTTATTGTTCAACTTGGGGAAAAAGGGCCAAGTACGCTTGTCAGGTATGAAAAGGGGCCAAGCGCACCACACACACAAAAAAAGGCCATACGCACTGGTTACACATAAAAAGGACTAAGCGCATCAGACACATATAAACTCTGACATGTGTACCTAGAAAAACAAATCAAAATGGATTAATGCAGTTGTATTATACAAAATGTAAAAAGTCAGTACGATATAACATAAAAGCCAAAACACACTGGAAGGTTTCATTGGTGCACTATTTTCAAAGTATAGTTTCTCCACATTTCGATTGTGACTATATTGTTCTTCAATTTGATGATTTAGATATTGAACCTGCTCATGTAAAAAAATGAGTCATGAAGGTAGTGTGTAATTGTTTATGCAGTATACATTTTCTGCTGCTGTCAAAAGAGAGAGTTTATTCTTTAAAGACCACTTACCACCCATCTATAGCAAATAGATGTTAGATTTATGCACTTGAAACATCGTATTACATCATAGAGAATAATGTGAAAAATGAAAGATTTATTATGTAATTGCATAGAGATATGATTCGTTTTTATTGGTGCTTTTTTTAGTCTTTGACAGCAACGGTGTGTCTCCAGGTACTTTGACTAATTTCAAGTATGATTTCAAACTATGACATTATTCTTCTCAATTTGCCGATACAAAACATCTTGAGAGAATACTAATACAGTTCGAACTGTTCTGCAATGGTTCAATGGATTTTGATCTGAAATTATGGATGTCAATAAATAACAAACTTCGAACAAGGCCTAAACCTTTTCGTAATAATAATGAAATATCGACAACAGTATACGAAAAAAAAACGGTTCAAGAACGTTTTAGAAACTTTAAGACTTCAACATTGACCATAAACCATCATCTCGAGGCAGCGGGGGAAGAGTTAAAAATTCAGACTAATGGGTTCCACGTGATCTGAATGGAGTAATCCATGATAATGCTTGACCCAATACCTACCATCTGACACAAGACTTGGAGAAACGGTATTTGGAGTCTTGCATTATCTCCCACCTGACAGGTTATCATTTTAAATCATTTTGAACTTTATATCTATACTCAATTATTTGGAAGTTATAATTCATGATTTTACTGAATCTGTGACCATTAAGCCTGTGAAATCCTCAGAAGAAGTAGAAGTCAAGTAAAGAATCACTCTAGAACTGCAGCCGTTTCAAATAGAGTTTCAAATAACATAACGGATTAATAGTTATCCTGTTGGATTATATATCCATTTCCTAATAACTTATAGATATATAAGCATGTAACTACATAATCAACCAATGCATCCTCCCGATAGTCACCTATGGAGCTTAAACATGGCCAACAGACTGACCCTAAAACCATGACTCATGCAATGAGTACATGAAAAAATCATAATCCACTTCACACGAAGTAATCATAAGTCAATACAATATATCAGGGAGGAAGCAGTCAAGGATATCATAGAGTCCATTTGAAAACTCAAATAGCGATGGGCTGGTCATGTAGGAAGAATACCAGACAACCGCTGGACATCACAACTCGCAACGTAGATTCGACGGAATATAAGATGGCATAGCAAAGTAGATAAGCTCAGAATTAATTGCCCCCGTGATGTCCATGAGAGAGAGATCTGGCGAATCATGGTCTATGCCCAACGACAGACGCTAAAAGGCTGTTGATGATGATGACTTTCGTCGTTCATATCACTCTTCATTATACTGTATTACATATGTATCGACATAGATAAATCATTATTGATATTTTACATTGTTTTTTTTTTTACGATGACGTATCATCGGTGCTGATGGATAATACGCATGTTTAATAACGCGTTCATGGGACGACTTCTCACTGAAATTTTTTCTTCTAACTTCCTATACCCATTTCCCCTTTATATTATAAGTGCATTGAATTCATTAAAATATACCCCCCAACCCATCAAACCATATAACATTATCGTTTTAATCACTTTCATAGGTGCTTTCTGTGTTCAGACCTTATGGATTTCTGCACATCGCACACTCACCCATGTTATTTGGAATATGCCATAAAATCCTCGATGTAAAATATGTGGCTTTAACTCACACCAACACTATTTACACTGACGTATCATATAAACCACACCTTCTAACAGAGGGGGTCACAATAACCATCCTCTATTGCCAGTATTATATTTGCTTTTCTTTCAGTTACATCGACTATTGATTCAGTGATGCGTCAGTATTTCAATAAATTCTGGCTATACAGCCAGGATATTTTTTTTTTAATAATTTTTTTATTCCTACATTTATTTGCAACGCATAAAACTTCAAAAATACAAAAATAAAAAACAAAGAAAAAGAAAGAAAGATGTAATCAAAGAAGTATTCGACTCAGTAGAGAATGGTAAGTTCTGATCGACTGGGGAGGAGATGGTTGGCTCCCCCGAAATTACAAAGTAATCCAAGTATTTTTTTTTTTTTTCAATCACGACTTATTATTTTCTGGCAACAATGCCAGGAAAAAAACACTAAAAAAACATAGTTAGCTTATTCTAATCAGAGTAAGATCAATGAGATATTTATTCAAATTCCATCTGTGTCTTTTAATGTCCATGGCAATGCTGCGAACATATAATTTTGTATACATATGAGTATATATGTATTTATGCAAAATTATACGTTCTAAAAGTTGCTATAAACGAAAAAAGAGACACAAATACACACACACACACACACACACACACACACACACACTCACACACACACATATATATATATATATATATATATATATATATATATATATATATATATATATATATATATGTGCATAAATACGCTGTCGGATAATAAAATTGTAACACCATAGATAAATATGCAATACGTGCACAAACTCCAGAACAAGGGGTGCATCGTACTCGGACCACGTATTATCACTGTATATCATCAAACATTAAAGTAGATCATCTTGCTAAGCATGTCAAGTACTGTGGGCACCATATGGAAGGGCTGTATTCAGCTGGAACAGCAAAAATTGCAACAGAACAGGTTGAACAATGCTCTTGCTTTACCTGGCGCTGTACGAAGTTCTCTCCACAAACACGAAATCGCGAGATAGTACACCATGATGCCAAAGGTTCGACCAGTGTGTCGTGGGCGAATACGCTCAAGAAGATGTTGCTTTTCATGTCTGCATTGGGCCGGAGAGAGTGTGTGTCAAAGACCGAGTGAACCGGTACAATGCGCCAGCCATTGAGGTTTTACTGAGGCTGTGCATTGCTACGCACATTTGGAACTTTCGGGTTCCCTTTCTATTAATCGGCCCTGCTGCGGGCAATATGGCACCCAGGGGCAATTTGTTCCATTGCACTTAACAGAACAGGTTGGGTTTGTGCCTGACGCTTTCATGGTCGTAGTTGCTTTGGTTGCTTAGCAAACCAAAGCTGCGTCGGCTGAAGCTATTTTTCCAGGGCGACTCCTATTTTCCCCACGTAAAGCCTCGACCTTGTGTCTCATTTTGCCGTTGTAGGACAGTAAATGAATAGCAGACACGCAGACGACCGTCACTTACTTGAAGACTAAAACGGCTCCTATCACTGGACACTACAGAGTGCCATTCGATCTTTCATGAAGCTGAAGCTATTCTTCTTACATCAGATAACTAGTGTTATTGACTCCCGAAATGAAATTTCGTCGATCTTTTCGCCTATAAAGTCAGTCAAAGTGATATCGTCGTTATCACAGGGGATCATCTTAGCACCTGTGAGCATTTATTTTCATAGCTCATTTTCAGCACGACTTTTTCACTTCTTCAGTAGACAGTTTCAGCTTCTCAAATATAACGGAAATTAAAGGAGTGCTGTCAGCGTAACAAATGTCGATTCTATGGTTTTCGTCTGGGTTAAGATTTCGTCGCAGGCTGAATAGCTATTCACAAGTTCAAATAAAAAATTAAAAGAGAGGGAGATAGACATCTCTGTCAAACTCAGATGCTCACGTTGAACTAGCCTTTAATGCTGTTGTTGATCAGAATTGCACACTTAGTTTTGTCGTAGATCAATTTTTCTGTATTAAAATGGTCTTCTTGTCTCCTTGTCTTCGCTGATAGGGTTAATAATCATTCTTGACCAGTCTCCAGGTGTTTGTTGATTCTTCCAATTACTTCCAATCAGATGACATTAACTCCCGTGGCTTTTCTTGATTTCATAATTTCGACAACTATTTTGATTTCCTCCTTGCTTATATCTCCTAGAGGCCCCCTTGGGCAATGTCTAGAGTTTGAATGTTATCAATATATGAGCTATCATGAGAGGAAATAATGTTGAGAGGCTCTTCAAAATGATTTCCCATTATATCAAAACTTTATTTGTGCACGCTCGTATGTGTGTGTGTATGTGTGTGTGTATGTGTGCGTTTGTGTGTGTGTGTGTGTGTGTGTGTGTGTGTGTGTGTGTGCGCATGCGCGTGTTTGTTTGTGTTCTTGTCAGCCATTTTTATCTTTGATCAAGGCAAGTGAACTCTTTGGTCTGTCCTCCGATTGACGCATTGTTTGAAAGAGGTTATGACTTATGTTATTGGCTTTGAGATTAGTTTCCATTTGAGTTTCATTTTGATTGTTTTCTTTTTGCTATATAATCATGTCTGTTCATTTCTTTTTTAAATCTAGTTCTTTATATTTCTCCTTTGCAGTTTCGGATTGTCGTTATTGCATGTATTCGTGCTTTGATTTTCTTCATTTTTTTCACGTATTTCTATAAATTATTTTGGCATAACTTCGACTTATTTGCGTATTTCAAATCAAACTAGTTTTTCTGTGACTTTGTTAGTAGTCAGTGCAAACTGCTCGTAAAGCTGATCAATATTCGAATATAAAAGTAGTGATTGCTCAGAACTTCATCGAATCTTGATCTCAAAATACTTTGCAATAACCTATCAGTTGGTCATCGTCGTACATCTTGGGAGCTGTGTTCTATTTCTTACTTTGGTTTAAAGCATCACCATACAAGCAACTTTTAAAGAGTTGTCCGATCCATTATCTACTGAGTTCAATACGTGACTGCTTTTTTTTTCCATTTCGGACTTTTGACTTGTTGACAGATGAAGTAGTCAATTTGGCTTTTGGAATTCCCATCAGGTGATATCCAGGTGACATGTCTCTGCATTTAGTGTTTGAACCTGGTGTTCATGATTATAATATTATTAGGGGGGGGGGGGCTAAACTGCAAGGGTCTTTCTCCACCTGCTTTATTGATTAATCCTAAAAAGAACGGTGTATAACCAATGCATCCTCCCAATAGTCACTTATGGAGCAGAAACATGGAACCTAACCAAGAGACGGACCCGTAAATTGAGAACCATGCAGCGTGCACATGAAATGATAATGCTGGGCCTGACATGGAGAGATCACAAGACAGCACAGTACATCCGAGAAGAGAAAAGAGTTAGGGACATCATAGAATCCATTAAAAAATCTCAAATGGCGGTGGGCTGGCCATATTGCAAGAATGGCAGACAATTGATGGACATCACGACTCATGGCATGGATCCTCCGAGATCACATGCGCGACCGAGGCCGTCAGAATATTAGATGGAGAGACGAGCTAGACAAGTTCAGGAGGTACTGGCTCCGCGACGCTCATGATAGGGAAGTGTGGCAAATCCTGGGGAAAGGTCTATGTCCAACGACGGACGCTAAAAGACTGATGATGATGATGATGATGATGATATTTCATTCTTTCGAAAAAAAAATCTGTTACTCACAGCAGACGAAAACTTAGACTTAGTTCTCCCCAAAAGACAATGACCAAACCCTTCGGAAACTACCTCAGAACAGTGCGAAAAGAATACGACAAAGGTTATTGAATAACCTTCTCAAATGTGTGACCTAAATCCGATCGTACATTTGCAATTTAAGTATCAGTCGACGGGTCGAATACTCAAATTATTATCATCATCGTCAGTCACTTAATGTCTGTCGTTGGACGTAGACCTTCCCCAGGATTCGTTACACTTCTCTATCGTGGGTGTCTCGGAGCCAATATTTTCTGAATTTGTCAAGCTCGGCTCTCCATCTAATACTCAGCCAGCCTCGGTTGTGCATGTGATCGCCAGGGATTCATGTCGTGAGACATAATGTCCATCGGTTGTCTGCCATTTTTGCAACATGGCAAGCCCATTGCCACTTGGGTTTCTTAAAAGATTCCATGAAGTCCTTGAATTCTGTCTTCTCCCAGATATATTGTGGAAACTTGTGATCTCTCGAGGTTGGGCGTAATTCTTTCATGTGCACGTTACATGGTTTCGAATTTGCAGGTCTGTCTCTTGGTTAGGTTCTATGTTTCAGCTCCATTAGGGACTATTGGGAGGAAGCATTGGTTGTACATCCTTCTTTTTAGGATTAATGAGATCATCTCGCTTTTGAAAATTGAACTTGCTCTGCCAAAAGCTTGCCATCCTCGGGTGATTATCCACTTGGTTTCTTCTTCTTTTGATGGTTTCATGGCAATTTGTTGTCCTAGGCAGATGTAGTGGTCTGCTATATTCAGTTTTTTGTCCTCGATTTTCATCTTGGTATTCTTATTTCCGACGTGATTGTTTCACATGATCTTTGTCTTGCTGAAGTTTATGAGTATGCCAAGTTCCTTGCTCTTTTTATTTTGTTCATCTATTATTAGTTGGAGGTCATGTAAGTTCACTGCGAAAAGGGTAATGTGGTTTCCGTATCTGAGTATATTCAGATATATATGCCGTCTATTTTGATTTCTTGATTCTCCCAAGTTAGTCTTCTGAAGATCATCTCGACGCAGGCTGTGAAGAGTTCAGGTGAGCTGGTATCACCTTGTCTTATCCTTTTTGGAGCTGAAAGGGCTCCGAATCTTTATGTAGCCTGGGGACTCAAATACGTTTTGATAAATATGGAATTAAAACATTTGATAATACTCTTTCTAATATTAACTACGACATATTTATCGTCAATTCACGTTGTAAACTCTTGTACTAACTTTAATTGAGAAGATGATTGTCATTAAATCATATTGGAAAGGATAACACGGAATAAATGAGGTAAATAATCTAGGAATCCAATGTTTTTGCTTACAACTGTAATATTTTCTAGGTTGAAAGCGAAGGAAAATTTTCTCTCCTACGAGGGGTCAAAAGAGAAGGGAAAACTTACCTCATAAAATGGTCAAAAGTTGAAGAAAATTTTCCATTTTCAGAGGTCAAAGGAGTAGGAAATGTTCTTTCTTCCTTTTAAGGGGCCATTAGGAAGGACAACTTTTTTGTTTCCTTTGAAAGGTCAGAAGTGAAAGTATTTTTTTTCATCTTCAAGGAGTCGAGATTGGAGGTAAACGAATGGAAAAAATAGCTTAAATACGTTTGTGAGGAAGCGAGCTATGTTGAGAAAAATATTTGTTTAAAATTAATGCTATCTAATCATTTGACTACGGACTAATTAATGTACTTGATCATACTGTTACATTATGCGAACAGCATGCATATGTTGTAGATGTATTTAAAGAGAGAGAAAGAAAAAAGAATGAGGGGAGAGAGAGAGAGAGAGAGAGGGAAATGTTACCAGCACGAAAAACACACTCTGCAAACTCAGTTACCTATGATCTCTTTGCACTAAGGCCTTTCATACAAACATTGTATTGTTTCTGTACACGTTCTGCCCTGTCATCAAATGTCTTGACAAAATGTCTCATCACTGTCATGCCACCGAGAGAAGAGGAAAGAAGAGGAATCGATGAACGCTCGGGCAAACCGCTTTACCACAACAAGGTCGATATAGCAGTTCAAGTGGTAGTAGCATAAGGTTGCTGCTCACATAAACAACCTTCATGTGGGTTAAAAAATGTTTCTGCATACTTCTGATGCTGAGATATCGTGACTAATATCAGCTCTAAAATTTGATTGGAATCTGTGCTTGGATTTTTCAAATTCAATCATATTTCTTGATTTTCTTTTCTAATTTCTGTGTCTATAACTATAAATATTACTATGTTTGGTTTCGGAGTCACGAGAGAGTCAAGTTTGTATTTTACCCCCCGCCTAAGGCGATTACTGAGATTAAGTGAAAGGCACAAATTGAATTACTTTTTCAGGAATGCTTCTCAAGTTATTTTGGCCTGGGAAATAACAGAAAATTAAACTTTTACTGAAGTCACTTACCAAAATATACATGTATACTTCCATAAACATATACACACATTCACACACACACACACACACACATATATATATATATATATATATATATATATATATATATATATATATATATGCATGTATATTCAGAAATTCTTAAATGAATTTATATGCAGATATATATATATAGAGAGTGATATATATAGAGACACAGACAGACATACACACACTCATTTACATATGTGTTTATATATAAATATATATATATATATATATATATATATATATATATATATATATATATATATATATATATATTTCAGAACACCTACTGATGTATAAGACAGGGCACTGAGATATTCTCAGTTTGAGAAACTATTTCAGTTCTCGGTGTCACCCATTTCCTAAAATTTGACTGTTATTTTGCTTCTATAACTTGAAAGTGTATTTTTCCATAAGGTAAAGGCCAAATTTGCAGCATCATCACAGTAATTCTTGAATTTGTTTCTATGTTATTCTCTTCTTTGTAGGACCAAGGATTCATCAGCGAATCTCTCCAACGTAGGATTCTTATCGGCAGGCTAAACTTCATTTCATGTCAATAAACAGCCGACTAAGATGGATTGAAAAGCCCGGCATAGTTACTGGCTGAATTTCGTTCTGAAAATTCAACTGTATAATGATAAATCTATGAGATAGATAAATAGAGTACTGTTGGTTTAAGTGCATTGATAAGGAAGGAGATCTTATTGAAAGGATGAATATTTTTATGTTAGAAAGAGGAAGATTACATGATCATCATGATCATCATGATCATCATGATCATGATCATCATGATCATGATCATCATCTTTTAACGTCCGTCGTTAGAGATAGACCTTCTCCTAGATTCGCCACAAATCTCCATCATGGACGTCACAGAGGCAGTATTTCCTGAATTCGTCCAGTTCATCTCCCAACTTGTGTTCTGTCGTCCTGGGTTTCTCATGTGATCTCTGGGGATCCATGTTGTGAGGTGTGATGTCAATCAGTTGTCTGCCATTCTTGCAACATGGCCTGCCCATTGCCATCTTTAGTTTTGTAATAGTTTCTATGATGTCACGAACACCTTTTTTCTCCCTTATGTACTGTGCTGTCTTGTGATCTCTCCATGTAAGGTTGAGCATGATTCTCTCATGCACACGCTGCATGCTTCTCAGTTTGTAGGTCTGTCTCTCGGTTAGATTCTGTGTTTCAGCTCCATAAGTGACTATTGAGGGAAGCATTGGTTAACTATGTTGATACATGCGTATACATCTATATATTATTAAGAAATGGATATATATTCCTACAGGATAACTATATATCCGTTATGTTATTTGAAACTCTATTTGAAACGACCTGCCGTCAAATATCTATATATGTAAACACTTTCTAACTCTCTCATACACAGCGTCTCTCTCTCTTTCTATTTCTCTCTCTCAAGTACACACATGCATACGTATTCACACATCCATATATATATATATATATATATATATATATATATATATTGAGAGAGAGAGACAGACAGACAGATACGTAGTACGTGGTATCTAGTAAAATAAATCTGTGCATGCACAGACATATGTCCATAGAACTCACTTTGAATATGCATATATGAAAATTTTTAGAGAGCTGTGCATGATCTTATACGCTTAAGTCGATTATTGAGATTAGGAAGCATTATTTATATTTGATATCGACCTTCGTAAATAACATCTATTTAAAAATACTCATGTTTTAAACATGCAGATCGCCCTAGTTTGGGAATCTAACATTTTTGCAAATACGCGTCTTATTACGAGCATTCAATGATGTGTGTATTCTTGAACTGCGTGTCATATCTCAGCGGAGGTTCAAGACGGCTTAACTGTTATCAGGACGAAAAATGAAACCGTTAAACTGAGTTCAAATTTCGGCCTAGGATGACCATGTTCACTTAGCATGGATGCCTTCCGAAAAGGCATGGATCCATGTCACATTCACTCCGTCTGATTGACCACTAGTATTCATTCAGAACTAATGCCTTAAAGAAAACGTGAATCAATACCTCTGTGCTTTGCCTCATCGTCAGATATCTTGATAAATAATGTATTATTACTGCAATGCACCGTTAGTTGTTAGGGGAAAGTGGCGGGCATTTGGAAAAAAACCCAACAAAACTCTCCCATAACCACCCTGCCAAGCATTGATTACTGTGAAAAGTTGTTAAAACCATTGCCAACTTGTCAGGGCCGAGCTAAGATGATCTATCAACGCACATGCTGCGAAGGTTTGAGCTTCAAGCACATAATTCTTGCACTGTCCGAAAGTGGGGCCAAACTATAAAGACTTTTAGTTGGCCATAATGGTATAAAGTGGGGGAAAAAACAATCTGCAATATTTTTCATGAAGAAACATGTTTGGCGTTTCAGACCACCAAAATATTGATGATGGTATGTTAGGCTGAGTCGAATTGGATGTGTTGGTAAGGTTAGGACACCGTGCTGTATGAGAACTAGAGAGAAGACACCCTCTACATTTCAAACAGAAATTCTTTTGATCTCATTTTTTTGCAAAAACCGAAAAATGGCGTGAAACGTAGAAAACTTTTGCCTCAACAAAACCCTTGTTTCTGGCACGTTTCCTGGGTTGACGTTTGAATGAGCACCGTATTGAGCCACTTACCCATTACTACTCCACTAGACAGGAACAAATTTAAAAAGATCTTAAACCATTTTCGACTTTGACTGGAGGTAGACATCGTATATTATCTCAGCACGGATACTTCAAGGCTCTTTTAGTTGTGCACTAAGCATTCCGATAAAGTTTTAATCATTGTCGCTTTCAGAAGTGACAACGTTAAAAATATTACGTTGAAACAACAAACTGATTACATTTTATAAGAGAATATTATATAGAAGTGAGGGATGAAAGTTTGTACATATAATATTGATAGCGCTTCTCCCTTCAAAGAGAATAAGTGGTTTATTCTCCGAAAATAATTTCAATGAGTCATTGCTGGGTTTGAGTGATGTGTGTTGGGTTTGCAGAAGTTAATAAGCTTAACATGAAGCCTTCTACGAGAAGCTATTAAAAACAAAGATATTGAATAGTAAAGTCCTTAAATAAAAACTCACAACCTCTCGAGTAATTAGAACAGCGTTCACAAAACGAATATTGTAACATGACACCTTATATATATATATATACATATATGTATATATATATATATATATATATATATATATATATAGAGAGAGAGAGAGAGAGAGAGAGAGAGAAAGAGAGAGAGAGAGAGAAAGAAAGAAAGAAAGAAAGAAGGAAAGAGAAAGGAAGGAAGGAGAAGAAATTCAATTCTTTCTTGATAATCTCATAGAAACCAGAAAGAGATTTTTTTCTGGTAGCAGAGAAATGCAATTATGAACGCAAACCTGTTTTACTAAATATCCAACTTATTGAATATGAACACACACACACACACACACATACACACACACACACACACACACACATATATATATATATATATATATATATATATATATATACATTTATACGTATATATTTAGGGAGAGAGATGGAGATAGATAGACAGAGATGCAGAGAGAGAAAAAGAGAGATATTTAGGTAGAAATACTGAGAGAGAGAGAGACAGAGAGAGAGAGAGAGAGAGAAGGGGGAGGAATAAACAGGTACTAGTATTCCACAAGATGGGTCCAATAAATGTAACAGATGAGCAAGACATAAGGAAAAGATACACTGGTTGAACATCATTAAAAAAAAAATAACTTGAATACTCAGTAAAACGGCTTTGTGTTCCAAATTGTATTTTTTCAATTCACAAAAAAAGAAGATCTCTCTGACGGTTTCCAATAAGATCACCCATGTACGTTGGAATTTTTCTCTAACATGTCTTTCCGGTAAAATTTTCAATCTCATCTCTCGATTAGCACCAATTAATGAGCCTCTTGCTCCACCTGTTGTCCCTTGTTCCTTCCATGAGTCCTTCTCATCTTCATTTGTGTTGCTTAAATACTGGCACAGAATCTTTCTCATATCATATCCATGTCGATATTCCTCTATTACTAACAAATATTCCTAACACTGCACTTGCCATTGCCTTCTGTGCAATTCTGATTTTTTTCAGTAGTTTTGTAAGTTTCCATATTTCTATAATTTGCACCTATTCATCATAGCTGATTTTATGCATTGATTGTATCCGAATGCTTTCCAGCCAATCGTTATGCACCGTCTTATTCTATTACCGTGGTTTTATCCAATTTTATCGTCTGACCTAGGTAAATGTATTCCTCATCTTTTTCTAAGGCTTCTCAGTCTATTCTTATGGTCTTTCTAAGGACGTTATCATTGAACAAGACTTTAGTCTTTTTTCTGTTCACCGTTAACCCTATTTCAAGCTTTCTCCATTTAGATCACTTAGCATGTTTTGTAGATTCTCTGCAGATTCCGATAGAAATGATTTATAATCACAATACCTTAAATTCTTCAAATATTCTCCATTTATATTTACTCCCATGTTTTCCCAATCTTTTTTCTTTTTATGAAATATGTATTCAAGGCTAGCAGTAAAGGAACTTTGATGATATCGTATCTCCTTGTCCTTCTCCTTTTTAAATCTTTATTTTGTTTGCTCCTACGTGAGGGTTAATTATTGCAATGTCAATTTCGTATATATTCTCAATTTGTTTTGAAAAATTCCCATTTATCCTTTGAACTTTGCTGCGTGTTCAATTGAGTCGAAGGCTTTTTAATAGTCTAAGTAAACCAAACAAAGCGGTTTGTTTGTATTGCGATGTCTTTTCGATTAGCTGGTTTAATGTGAATCAGTTGACTGTTGTTGAATCCCAAGCCTTATTTATTCCTGCGGTTGCTTCTCATCTAAGTTAATCTATTTGAAAGTAACTTCGAGAATAGTTTGTAAATGTTCGGTAGCAAATAATATGTTGTGATTGCTGAGGTCTCCATCGTCTACTTTCTTGTATTGCAGGATCACTATTTCTATTCAGAGGTTTTGGTGCACTTTGTTTCTTGTCAGCATTGTGTTAATAGCTGCGCTAATCCGTTGTGATAGACCTCTCTCGCATCGTCTAAAAGATCTATTATTACGTCATCTTCGCTTGATGTTTGTGTATTTCTATAAAGTGAACAGCAATAAATATACAAGCATGCTTATATGTATCGAATAGATTCTGGAAAGAAAAAAGTTCATTTGAAAACCATTTCAAGTGAAACAGAACAGAATGTACAATCTGTGATAAATTATAATTTATCAAATTATGATATACATACATTATTACCCCGAAGTTCGCTCAGTTTATCAGTCGAAAATGAAAACCTTTTCTTTGACATCAAGTTCATACAACACCTTGTATACCGTTCTGTTCGAGCATCTCCTTCTACCTTTCCGGTAACCTCATCATTCCATCCGCCCGACACTCCTTATATTTATCATCTAAGAACGGTTCTACGAAACTTTGTCATTGTTCAAGGCGAGTGATTTTTTTTCATTGAGAGAATCCCTTAAAGACTAGATTAAACGGTTTAGCTAAAGGTGTAATATTCAGTAAATGCCCTGAATGAGTGTAAACCTCCAAGCCAAGCTATCAGAATTTTGACCTATTCACAGAAGAAACATATACCATCAATTGTTATCTCCATGGAATACTACGCTCTTTGTGCAAACTAACTAATATATATGCGTACATAACAGCTTGTAAGTATTTGAAATTTTATTAGGATGCTTTGCTTTTGAGAGTGGAAAAACAGGAACTTCACGCAAGAAAAACCAAATCTGATTGCAATCAGCACAACAAATCATGTATTTAGAATTGTTTTGTGCTTCTGAAAGTTAAATTTCTGTTTAATGTATTTTTTTTGATAGAATTGAATTGTTAAATGAATCAGACCAAGTATGTTTCATATCCTGTTGAAAATTTCATGATCGGTCAATCAGATTGAAAAAGCTGATTAAACATGCAATTTGGAAGAGTTGCCAAGCCGGTTTGTTGAATTGCTTCCAATTTGACTGATTCTGGAGAGAATGCAATCATTGGCAAGACACGCAGAGTGTGAACTTGCTGAGATACGTATGAACAATATTTCTTATACAAAGAAATCATCATCGATGTTTTTTCAAAACCTGGACAAGCCTGGTATACATCATCATCATCATCATCATCACCACCACAACCACCACCACCATCATCATCATCATCATCATCGGTCTTACATCGTCCGTCGTTGGACATAGACTTTCCCCAGGATCCGCCACATTTCTCTATCATGGGCGTTGCAGAGCCAGTATTTTCTGAATTTGTCTAGTTCAGCTCTCCATATTGTATTTTGTCGGCTTTGGTTTCGATAGTGATCTCTGGGAATCCATTATGAGTTGTGATATCCATCAGTTATCTTCCATTCTCACAGCAAGATCAACCCATTACCATTTGAATTTTATAATAGATTCTATAATGTCTCGGACCCCCGTTTTTTCCCTGATATATTGTGGTGTCTGGTAATCTCTCCATGTGCGGTTGAGTATGATTCTATCATGCACACTTGCATACTTCTCAGTTTGCGGATCCATCTCTTGGTTAGGTTCCATGTTTCAGCTTCATAAGTGACTATCGGGAGGATGCATTGGTTGTATATTCTTTTGCCATCTTAGGGTGATTCTTACCGTCCCAAAAATCACGGAAAGATCTTAAATTCTAAATATTAAAAGGGCTTTCAACACTAAACATACTTTAAAATACCATCAAACGTGCCTTCGCCCAAAAAAAATCGTGAAAAAAGTAATTAAAAAACTCGAAAAAGCGATTAAAAAAATGGTTTTAAAATTAAAAAAAGTTTTAGATATTGAAATAAAGGTTCCTAAATGCTGCAATAGTTCTATGTAATTCTAGATGGTCTTTTGATAGTGAAAGATGAATATCAAATACTGGATTTGGGTTCGTGATTCAAAAAAGATTTTCAAGATCTTAAATAAGAGTTTTGAAAACGAAAAAGAGTATTTGAACATTAAAAGTTGCAAGTCACTGAATTCATCCTCTAATGTTGCCTCATGCCAAACCAAGGTGAACTTCTGAAAAGCCCCTAAGTTGGCGATACTGGCGCACACATATGACTACACAATCATACCCACGAGTGCGTGCCCATTACTCTCACATGCTTAAATATCTACTGCGACTGCGATGACATCAATTTGTCAAGTCAACGAAAATGTTTCTTTCGTAACTCATGAAAAATGCTGTTCCCATGACAACTGTACATTCAGAATTGAATTGAAACTCACGCGGAGAATGGCGTTCACACTTTGCTCTAATTAATTTGACGCGAGATAAAATGCAAAAAAAAATAGATAAAAAAAATAAAAACAAGTGAAAGAGAGAAGTTCGTAAAACCTGCGATGAATAGATTGAGAATCTGAAAATGACAGGCAGAAGGGAAGAGTGTGAGAAGGATAGATTTATAGAGATATGGAAAAGGAAAAGACAGAATGAAATCGAGAGAGACAGAGAGACACGAAAGAGGAGAGCAAGCATAAGACAAAATAGAAGGGAAAATAAAGAAAATACGATGAGGAAAAGTATTATTTGGAATAAGAAAAGGTGATGAAGAATGAGAGTAGATTAGAGAGAGAGAGAGAGAGAGAGAGGGCGAGAGAAAAAAAGATAGGCAGAGAGAGAGAAAAAGAAAGAAAGGTTGATCGATAGATAGATAGATAGATAGATAGATAGATAGAAATAGGAAAGAATAAGAAATACAGGGAGAGAAAGAAACTCAACCTTCAAAAACCCAATAAATGTTTTGGTGAAGGTACAGAAAGATAGAAGGGAGAATAAGGAAGGAGTGATGAAAGATGAAAGTGACAGAGCGAGGGAGAAGGCAAAGAAAGAAAGAAAGACGGAAAGAAAGAAAGACGGAAAGAAAGAAAGACGGAAAGAAAGAAAGACAGAAAAGAAAAGGCGGAGCTTGGCAAAGAAGGACTGGAATTGATAATGTACCAAAGTGACAGATGAGGAAGGAAACAAAAGAAGAGAGAAGATATAAAGGTAACTCGACATCGGATTGAGAGTGAGAAAAATGAAAGAAAAACAAGAAGAAAAAAAGAGAGAGAGAGAGAGAGAGATAGAGACAGACAGACAGACAGACAGAGACTGACACAGAGACAGAGAGAGACAGAGAGAGAAATGGAACTCACGAAGTCTCAATAAAAATATCATTGGAGCTCTGAAATATTGTCAGATCAAAAGACAGATCATTCACGATATTTTGGTTTTTGATAATTTTAATTCGTTTCAACGAAATTATATTACTTTCTTTTTATTCTTCCTTTTTCTTATCATTACAACAGCAACGACAGCAACAACAACAATAATAATAATAATGATAATTATCAATATTATTGATATTATTATTATTATAATGAAGATATTTTCTGAAAATACATATATGTGTGTGTGTGTGTGTGTGTGTGTGTGTGTATTACTACGATTCCACCAGACCGGTATATCGTAGGCAATCATGTTTTGTCCTGCATCCTCTGGATACTTCAATTTAGAGGATTAAACAAATCACGGTGATTTTTGACCGTTACATTCTGTTTTAGTGGGGAGATCAATTTACTACACAATCATGTTGCAGAAGTTGACCCTTATTTTGTGTCCAGTCGTTTTGATGTCAAAAATGAATATTATTACGTCACCAGAGAGCATATGACGTTATATTTCGAAGTAATCACATGATTAGAAAAATCTGATAACTTTTGCTGGGAAGTTGGTTTTTCACCTGTGTTAAGACTTATTTTTTGAAGTTGTTTTTTTCCACCTGAACTCATATCGTGGTAACACTTTTTTGAAAGTTAGTTTTCACCTCTCTTTTTCTATTTTTCCGTAATTATTACAAACATTCTGGCGTTTTGATGTACATACAAGAGGTCCAATAGCCATTCCCTCGGATCAACTAGTCATTCACTTTGGGGAAAAGCATGGATCTCTCTCTCTCTCTCTCTCTCTCTCTCTCTCTCTTGGAGCTATTGGCGAATAGTAAGACAGACTAAGCTAGCTAGCGATGACTGGCAACCAATCTAGGAGACAGACAATTTGTCAGTAAGTGGACCCGCCCCCGACACTCAAAGCGACTTGATGTCAACTTTGACTTCCAACCAACAACACCTCCGGCCATGCTGACACAGAACGCATTTCTTCACTTTTCTTCGGAATACACCAGCGAGGCCACAGGGGTTTCTATCGACTATGCATCACAGGATCTCTTTACGCTACACCCAGGCTTGATGCCTCGAGAGATCACTTTACTGCTGTTCCATTGACTACCGAGACAGGATGCTTTCTTGTCGTCAACATTGTTTCAATTTTTCATCATACATTCGGTTCTTGTAATCTTTTGACAAGGCCCCTCTAAGTGCACGAGAAACGATGTGTATGACTGTCAGCGATCTTTTCTAGAATGTACAGTCCCCCTGAACGGTCTAGATATTTCCCTGGCTTTTACTTTGTTTCAACTTCACTGTGGTCTGCTTAATCGGCGATCAAATATATTCTTCTGATCTTGATTGAATGATCCATTTGAATTCGAAAATCCCGTGGAATTTACATTTCTTTAAGACATAATCCGGTTCGTGTATAAACGATCAAGGTGTAGTATCGAATCTCAGGTGTTTGCAGAGTACCAAGTAGATTACCAGGTCATGCTTGTTTCTGAACCCCTTCGGAACCAACTAGCAGCATTCGTGTATGATTTGCTCAACAATCTAATCTTTATCCCTGCATGGGGTACCTGTATTATTTAATAAGTTCTATCTACCTTGGCGTCAACGTGATGGAATCCCATGTAATCGTACTGGGCCTCAACTAATGGGAATTCAACTTTTTCTCTAAAATTCCTATTATCTTATTGAATATCATTCAAACAATGACAGGTAACTTTCTCTAGGGATCAAGTGAAAGTAATTCTCCTCAAACCTTCCTGATTCTCCAAAGTAATCTAGTCTGCTTCAGTAGTGCTGGTATTAGAGTTGTGGGCCACAATTTTTCACCAAAAATGTTGAAATTAAGTATATGTGTACATTTTCTCACGATTGAAATTGAAATCCACGCGATACTGACTTTGGGGGTTTCAAAGTCATGTGAGGTCATTTCTGGCCATTTAAGAGCAAAATCCAGAGTTTTTGGCCAGACGTAAGAACTTGAAAATGAAATTGTTCATAACAGTACATCTTTCGATGGCAAAAGTCATATGCAATGTTAAGTTGACCACTAGGGTCATTTAGGTCAGCAAAGGTCATTTCCACAAAATTTTCAAAATTATTCGCTTAAAATGTGCACCTATAAAACTGAAATTTGGTTTTAAGGTTAATCATTTAACGGTGAACGTAATATAGCGATGTGAAGTTGACCTCATTGGTCACAAGTCTTTGTACTTGAAAGACAGAATTCTTGCCCCTAAATACTAAAATTGATGCTAAAATTGAGCATAAAATCAAAGGTATATAGTTACATAGTTTTTCATATCGCAAATAACATGCAAAGTGGGGTTGATTATGAAGTTTTGGGGCGATAAGTTCTGATCCGTGCAACATGACCAGACCATTGCCATTTGGATTATCCAATGGTTTTTATGATATCTCTGACCCTTGTTTGTTTTCCCAGTATAATATGCTGTTTTGATCTCCCCATGCAATCATTCTCCCCTGTCAGCGTCGCATTATTATCAGTTTGATTGCCAATATTTTGTTTCAGCACCATAATAGTACTTAATTTTGCTATCCCATGATCGTTTGCGTGGTGCGTAGTGGTGAATTATCAATTTTTTATCGCCCATATGAGTTTGTATCAAAAATAGAAGATCTTTGTCAGATCTAATTTAAACGCTCTTGTAGATCTGGTCCCGGATCGATCTGTGCAAACCACACATCAAGGCGATCGATGAAGTCAAGCCGATACACATAATTTTAAATGCTTGATTTGGATATATTGGGTTCGTTGACTATTTTTCTTATGTCGTAAATTATTAAATATTCCCGAATAATGTGCTGATTTAATTGCCATAATCCAAAGTGGACAAACTTACATTGGAGCATAGTTCAGTAGTAATTTTCAAGTATAATACTTTACAAACCACTTTCGACACAGTATGCACAATACTTTTTTGGCCAACTGCACAAATATTTCTTTTTTCTTTGGATCTCATTTTATCTTTCTTGAAATAATATGCAATGTAACAATCGTTGCTTATTTTCCTCAATCAATGTTAAAATCAAAATACGAAATTTCGCCAATCTTGACAATTTTGAAAAAATACCAGATATATGATAATCCTTCCATTCGTTATTAATAACCCTTTTTTCATGTGATGGAAAGAACAAAAACAGCTCTCCTTCTAAAAATCCACAAAACAAATTGATAACAAGTCCAAATGTGTGAATCTAAGACTGCCTGCGTTTCAATCGACTGTAGTATTGATCAAACCACTCTCCCATGAACAGTCTTTTCGGTGTCTGCATGACACGCCAGATAAAAGAAGAAAAGATAGCCGTCATCAAAAAAAAAAAGGACACGCTAATTCTATATCAATGGGCAATGTAATGTCAATGGGCAACGTTGTCTTGAATACTTTTTTTCTCTTCCACCTTTTTACGAATTGATTGCAATTGAACGTGTCTTTACAATTAACCTTTTTAAAGGAAACGAGGATTCATTATGAAATCGGTGTATTTCAATTAAAATGAAATCGACTGTTACGCTTTTTGTCACGTTGGAACAACTAATCATGTTTTTTGTAGCAATTGTCAACGTTGATGCAACTGGTTCTGATGCATGGCAATTGATATTTCTTTTTTTCTCCTTTTTCTAACACTTTGCTAATTTCTTTCTTCAGTGGTTGCTTCTTCGTTCCTTCCCCAATTATTTCAATCCTTCTTTTTTTCTATCGTTCTTTTTTCCTTTCTTCTTTTCTTTTCTTTCTTTTGTTTTTCTTCCTTTCTTTCCTTTTTCTTTCTTTATTTCTTGCTAACGCTTTAGTTGCCTGTTTCTTTACTTAATGGTTGCTTCTTCGTTCATTTCCCAATTATTCCTATCCTTTCTTTCTTTGTATCCTTCTTTCTCCCTTTCTTTCCTTTCTTCACTCTTTATTTCTTTCTATTGTTTTAGTTACTTGTTTCTTTTTTCAGTTGTTGTTTTTTCGTTTTTTTTTCTTGATTATTTCTATTCTTCTTCCTTTTTTCTTTCTTTGTTTCTTTTTTCTTCCTTCCTTTCTTTTCTTTCTTTCTTTATTTCTTTCTAACGCTTGATTTACTTGTTTCTTTTTTCAATGGTTGTTTCTTCGTTTCTTTCTCAATTATTTCTATCCGCCTTTCTTTCTTTCTTCCTTTCTTTCTTTGTCCCTTTTTTTCCTTTTTTTCTTTCTTCATTTCTTTCTAACGCTTTAGTTAATTATTTTTTTTCAGTGCTCGTTTCTTCGTTTCTTTCTTGATTATTTCTATTTTTTCTTTCTTTCTCACTTCCTTTCCTTCTTTCTTTCTTGGTCATTTGCTGTTTTCTTTTCTTTCTTTTGTTCGATTTTTTTGGTATTTTTGTGTTTGTTAGAATCTTTCTTTCTCTCTCGATTTTTCTCTCTTATCTTTTTTTTTCTTTCTTTTTATCTTAATTTTTTGTGTCTTTTTCCCTTTTTGATTGTTTTTGTTTTTCTACATTGTGTGATGGTTGATTTCTTCCTTATTTCTTCGTTGCTTACTTTGTTCTTTCTCCTTTCTTTCCTTCTTTATTTCCCCTGTTCATAATTCGTCTGTTTTTTTCATTCCAGTGCTTTCTTTCAATGTTTGTTTCCTTCGTTGTTGATAACAGACTTACTGCAGTCGTTTCAGTGACGCAACCGGAAGTTGTCACACTAGAGTGCCAAATCATTCGAAGATAAAAATCTACTAGTTTCGATACAATTCACGTCACTTCTGAACCGGAACTGTCGGACGATTCTTAGGAAAAAAGAAAATTTCAAAGTCACTATGCACGTTATAACACCATGATACACACACATCTTAAAAACAATAGCAAGCTCCGAAACAAGAAGTAATTAGGCTCTTGTGAGCAGATCTCATATCTCACCAAATTATTTAAAAAAAACAACTTTCTCACAATAGATCTTCATTAGGTACTCCAAGAAGTCAAAATATTTTAAACCATTGTGACAAAATCAGTCCCAAGCTTCATGCCTCTAAACGTCGCTTATATAACTCTCTGACAGAAGAAGACAACACAAGCTTGAACTCTACCAATTATCAGTCATTCAGAAAAAAATGAACGCCAATACTGTCTTCTCAAAAGCTACAAACCAAATATTTTACAACTCAACAAGCGACCCGACAAAGACCTCAGCTGTTGAGTCACGTGCAAGCTACCAGAAGCATGCAGTTACATCTTCCAATTTTGAACTTTTTGTTACTCGTTTCAACAATTCAGCATGCAACGTGCATCTCCTTGTCATTCCCAATAAACACACAAAAACTTTTACTACGCCTCTCACGCCGCTAACTGAAGAGTTTCAAGAAAACTTCACTCGTCTCCAGCACAAAGGAATTCCAACTTGAAACCCCACATCTCTTTCAATCTCTTCAATTCTATCTTCAACTCACGTGTTTTGCCAAAGACCAACGTCGGTCACATATTACAGTTGGTCACAACAATTAACATTAGTACTCACACACAGTTAACAGTTTTTGAACGTTTTCATCAAGAGCGCTTTTCTGTATCTACATTTGAAGAACAATTCAATTGACTCACATTAATGTCTTATTGCAAAGAGAATATATTTGTTCGCAAGAACATTGTATCATCCCTTTCTATTGATATAAAAGTACACCAGCACAAATATTTTACATTTCTCTCAAGATGTCTCCAAACACCAATAGAACCTGTCGATTCATTAGTTTCAGCATGTTTTTGAGAGTTAATATTCCCTTTTCTTTTCTGGTGATTCACTGCTTTCAATGTAGGTGACGATACGGTGAGTAAATCGCTGTCTACATGCACTAGAGTATAGTAGCTAACAGCAATAGCATTTAACAACACTTTCAAACGTTCTGGATATTCAAGCTCAACATTGAATATCTTTTTTAGGACGTCCGCTATGATTTCTCTCTCCATACATCCACATTTCACTTTATTTTTAAATCATTTCTCCTATTCTGAATACATTCCAGTCCCTTCTTATTTTATTTTTCGATGAATTTTATTCTATGTTTCCATTCAATCATTTTTTTCTTTTGATCAACAGTTTTTTTTCAATGTTTCTTCCAGACGTTTTTATAGATTTTGTTTCCATTTTCCTTTAATATCTCATCATTAGCCCCGTTTATTTCCACCAGGGAAGACTTGTTTTTGTTTTCAGTTCTTTTTACCACTTCAACAACCATAAAGTTTAACGTTTTTTTTTTTTGGCAGAAGATCCTCATTAATTCAATATTTCTTTTGATGATGATGATGATGATAATAATAATAATAATAATAATAATAATAATAATAATAATAATAATAATAATAATAATAATGATAATAAATGATAAAAGAAGGAGAAAAAGAAGATGGAAAAGAAGATGAAGAAAAAAGTTGAGATAAAAAAAAATGTGAGAAAAACCACTCCACGAATATTTCAAGCGATAAACAAATTGCAGACGAGATGACACAGAAAATCGTTACAAAAGGATATTTGAGGAGTGAAACTACGTAAGGATTATCAAATAAAGGTGCTCCAGAATGATTCCATGAGATAAAGCTATAACCAAAGTCAAGATATATAGTAAAATAGGGCATATGTATCTGTATAGATAAAGATAAAGATACAGGTGAAACTGTAAGCAAATACAGCTAAGTATATCAGAATAACCATGACTGGGTGGTAAAGGAAGATCCATTGGGAATTATGCAAACGACGAGGATCTGTCCTAATGTATATTAACAAAACAGAAACTGTCGTTGGGGATGAGACTTTGAATTGTAAATGAATAACTTATTCCAGGCCGGAACATCCAATCGAGTAATTATGAAGAAGATGAATAGATTTCAAATATTCAATTTTGCAGTTCTAGCAAACCACAAAGTAAAGGTGGACGAACGTAAAATGTTGAGAAACACTTGGACTTCAATGGACAACTGAAAACATCGTGAAACACGGAGACAACTGTTGTACACATCATCGGAGCAGTCGTAAAATAGAAACTGCATAGAGGTTCGAAGAATTGGACACTCAAGGTAGAATCGAAACTATCCAGACGACAGCATTGCTAAAATCAGCTACGATACTGATGAGAGTACTGGGGTATTGAGAAGACTTTCTGTCACTAGATTTCTTCTGAAAGCTATCGGATACTTTTTCGAGTACTCAATAAGTACGAATAATTATTGTCATTCTTTTATTGGTTAAATCAGAGGCATTAGGTGGTTACCTGAAGATATCAAGTAACAGCAACGTCCTTCGAATTCCAAGCACTCTACCCAGTATTCTTGCAGACGTATACATTCAAAAGTTGTTTCTGAAATTCTGAGATGATGAAGTTCCACTGCTATAAATATTCAGATTTGTTCCCTCATATGTATTTTCTACTTTTTATTACAACATTTCAGTCTATCATTCAACGAGAAGTGTGGTGCTCTAACGCTAAAAGACATGGATAAGTGAATCAGTGATCTGAGTTCAACTGAGACAGCTCGTGTTCACTTTCAATTAATGCCTTTGGTAAAGATATGAATCCATTTCTCTCTCAAATATAAGTAAACTGAACGCCAGTTTTAGTCAGCTATCAATGTAAGTCTTTTTATCTTTGGCGTTGGACTATTACTCTATCCACGTAAAACCCAACAAATGTCACAAAAACAATAATTGGGTCTCTATGGAATTTTCGAGATATACAGACAAAACAATTGCCTCGGGTGTCGCCCCACACGGGAGTCTAAGTATATTTGGTCGTTATATCAACCTGAGATAATTCGAAATAAAGAGATAGTTTAAAAGGAAACTATAATTCTCGTAGTTCATACCTCAAAACCCATATCGTGACAGCTTTGATAGCTTAATTGCCTGAAGAGACACCTTAGCCAATTAGGCTACCAAATCTATCATGATTAGGCAGGGTTCTCATTTTTAGTCTGTAATGAGAAAAAGCTCCACCCAAGTGCATACGAACACACACAGAAACTGCGATCAAAATCAACAAAAAAAAAAAAAGAATGAAATAGACAAGTATGTTAAAAAATGTCTTCATATTATAATCTGAAATGTTTTTATAATCACATATATGAGACGCTAGCCCAAAACTCGAAGAATTCGTCTAGCTTACTTAAACAGGATGCAATGAAGATATTTGCAGTCACCTTTTTTGAACAACAACCTTTGTGAGCCAGTGTACGAACAGAAGGGAAGAAACCTCTTCGAAGGCGACCTAGAAAAATAAATGCTACGGCAAGTAATGTTTTTTTTTTCATTTCCAAAGTTTTGGGTAGCATCTTGCACTACTACTACTACTACTACTACTACTACTACTACTACTGCACAATGGAGGGGAATAGTATTAGAACAAAAAAGCTTATCATCACCTCTTTGGTAATTTAATTGGTTTCGACGTTGTCCAATTAGAGGAATAGCTCCCAGGTTATATGAGCCTCGTCCAACGCTATGTATTTTCCATATTCTCGCATTTCAACCGAATGGGTGACAATTGAGTGGGCTTAAAAGAACAATAACAAACCCAAACAAAAGCAGACGATAGAAAACTCGCCAGAATGATTTATGCTGCATGTTTGATATTGGTCATTAACAATGTAAAAGTTGTTCAAACGACAGACAGTCCCTTGCCCAAGTATCTGTTTAGCTCAAATTTGCCTTATTCAGCATCAATTAGTCAAATGTTTGTGTTAGTATACTATATGGCAGAGCAGAGTGAATGACTGATGATGTTTCACTTCTTTCTGATTAGCTTTATAATTTCCATTTGATTATTGTTTCCACCAAACGAGATCGGTCCCCCGTTTTTTTTCCTGGGATGTACGCTTTGAACGCTCTATTTATCTACTGTCCCACCACAGCAGAATTTGACACAAGGTCGGGCTTAATGTGGCTAAAATAGGAGACACCCTTCCAAAAATGGCTCCAGCAGACGCAGCTACGGTTTGCTGTGCAAAGCAACCTCCGCCACGAAAGCGTCCACCAGGGGACTTACTCCTTTAAGTGCAACGGAGCAGTGCTGCTCTGGGTAAACTGACCCCCTGCAGCTGGGCCGAGTAATTAGTAGGAGAACCGAAGGACGAGTCCAAAGGCTCCCCAATGCGCTTAGCACTGCGTAGCCTCAGTAAAACCTCATAGGCTAACGCATTGCACCGGTGCACTCGGTCTTTGACACACACTCTTTCTCCGGCCCATTCGGCAGGCAAGTGTCAATACCGACTCCTTGGTCTATGCCGGGGAACAGATACAACACTTTGATCCTGCCAAAAAGTCCAGAAAAAGGGGACGTTTTATAGGCATGGGTACCGTACAAGCCTGAATGAATGAACACTTTTCGCCAAACAAGAAGTTACAGGTTCCACATAGTCGTATTTTGATATTATGCCTGTCAATACATTGGCGATAATTATACGGGAATCATTAGTAGTTGTAGTGCAGTAACTATCTCTTCAAGAAAAAAATTAGGCGTTGTCTCGAATATATTCTCATAGAATCATGAATCAATATGTATTACCCTGATTTGCTCTTTTAATAAAATATTCATTCTCGATTCATTTTATAAAAGTACTTTTGACAATGCCATAATTGTTCATTTTGATTTTTGCACAAACACACAAATGTTTCTACGGCATATCTCTCTTTCCTTCTGTCCGTCTGTCTCCCCGATCTCTCTCTCTCTCTCTCTCTCTCTCTCTCTCTCTCTCTCTCTCTCTCTCTCTCTATCTATCTATCTATCTATCTATCTATATATATATATATATATATATATATATATGTATTATGCACTTTTCCATCCATTACATAGGTTACTTACAGTGAAAATCTCAGATAAGAATTAGCTTATAATCGCCAAGCATGTTGAACACTGTTGTCACGGAAAGAGATGAGAAAGGTTTTCCTCCAGCAGTGGACTCACAATGGCTGCTGCTGCAGATGTTGATAGAGTAAATTAATTTACTAAGTAAACTAACCTTAGCTTTCTTTTTTATTTTCCCTATTTAGATCAGTCAACATGTTTTGTAATTCTTTACATGCTTCTGACGTCATAGAAACGTCATCAGCGAATCTCAAGTGGTTTGAATATTCTCCTTTTTCTCTTTATTCCCCAGTTAGTTTTCTCAAAGATTTGTTTTAAAGCTCGCTGTAAATAGTTCAAGTGATATTGTATCCCGTTGTTTTACTCCTTTGTCTATCTTCACCGTTTCTGTAACTTTATGCAGTCTGATCATTGCAATGTGAGTTCCGTATATGTTCGAAATGACTTGTATATAATTTCTCGTGGACACATTGTTCTTGCATTGAGTCAAGGGTTAATGTGTGTTCTATAGCATCAAACGCTTTCGTATAATCAACAAATGTCAAAGTCAACGTGTACTTTGATGTCGAGTAGGGAATTCCAACACAGTGTAGGGATCGCAATCCTAAAAAAGGGTGGGAAATACCAAAACATACCTTTCCAAAGAATGACAAAACTGAACTGACCTAAATTGACCACTATAGGTTAACATAGGTCAGCGATACATATCTTGCGGTCATATTGGAGTCATGTTAATAATGTGCACAATTTTGCAGTCGATAAGGTGCTGCTGTTCCCCTTAGGGTTTGAACATTCCTTGATTAACCTAACTATAAATCAACCTTCATAAGTCAACAGAGGTCCGCACCATCTAGCTCATGTTCGCACTGTGGACAAATTACTCTCGTACACAAATACTTGGAAGATTTGAAAATACCAGTATTGATCTGACCTTAAATTGACGTCTAGAGGTCACCAAAGGTCGGCACTGGCTATACCCACGCTAATCATCGATTCAAATTATATCATATATCGATTGCAGCCTGTAAAATACAGCCGTATCTTTTATGTTTGAAAATGTCAAAATTGAGCTTATACTGGATTCATCACCCGGGGTTATCGCAACGTATCTTTTGTTCATCCAAGCGTCAAGTTGTATTTCGCAGCCGTGTTTGTTAGTTCTGAAAATGCTGGTCATAATTGACGTGAGGTTAAATTGAGCTCTCAAGGTAACCGAAGATCAGCACCACCAATTCTATGTTCACGTTGGGTGATGTTACCCTTGCATAAAAAAATGTAGACTTTAGGCTGCAGCTGTCTGTTGGATTTGAAAATGCCAAATCAATCTAACTCCTGATTGACCTGACCCAAATTTGATATTTGGATACCATCGGGGATCATCATCACCTATCGTATGGTAATTATTTGGTCAAATCACTTTTTTACACAAATTTTCAGCTTGTACCGTGGAGCCGTTTAAGAGTTTATAAAAGACACAGTCAGAAACAAACATTCTTTGTCTGTATCATTGTATTGATAATTATCATTGATTTCTTTTTCTAGATGAAAGATAGTCAATAGTTACTAATTTTTGACTACTATCTCTTTCATTTTAATCTTTGTTTTCGTCGCAAACACCCAGACCGCCAGTGAACGACAGTGAGTAAACAGCTGAGATCAGACAAAACAATCAGTTACATTCGACCCTCTGTCAATTGTAAAACTCTTATAGCAGTCGGGTATCTGTTATAGAAAAACAGGCTTCCCAATGCAAAATAATTATGCAAGTTTGAGTTTTGTCGCAAGCTTGGTCTTAATTTCCAATACACACTGCTTACTCGCCGTTGTTGTTATTTATTTTATCTTTGTTTTCACGGCTAAGAAAATGAATGAATTTTCCACTGAGAATCGAATCGGATTTTCGACTTCGATTATCAGTTGATGCAGATTATCGATCTTTGAGACTGACTAAGTGCTTAGCTGTTTTTGCCAACAGAAGAAACGCAAGAATAAATAATCGTTTATACAAATGAAAGCATTCAAGTTTGGCTTTTATAATTCTGCCAATAAAAATTGCACTCAGGTATGTACGCAGTTACGTGAATATTATGTATTAAAGACTAATTGTAATTCTCAAAAAATATGACGTAGAGGCTGCGATCGTGCATTTAAGCAAAAATCAGTCGTATATGAGCCTAATCTGCAAAATCAAACTGACGGCTGTTTAAAAAGATAAATATTTCAATTTAGACGTTCCTGCTTTGACAACAGACTCTGAAAATATATTAAATTCATAATATTTCAATATTCTTTATTATTTGGTAAATAATCTAATGTTGACATAAGCATACTTTGATTAAAAATATATTCAAAATGGAAGGAAATCAATTTAAACTATAAATTGGGTGAACTTTGAGACGTCAGAATAACAGGATATATTCGTTACAAATGAAAAAAAGAATTGGTTTATTAAGTGTACAATGTTTGTTATATGGATATGAGTTGATCCGAATGTACGTAACTTGACAATTAATTCAAAGCACTACACATCAGTTGCTTGAAGAAATTCCTACTGATCATTTATGCAAGAAGTATTATCCATCAAAGAGCATTAGCAGCGACTCAAAGCTGTACATGATAGTTTCAATTTTCTGCATATGCAACATTTGCCTCAACATTTTGTATTACATAAGACAATAAACTTCCATGCTGCTACTTGGAAGCACACTCTTCTTATGTGAAGTTGCTCTACATCACTCGAGGAAGGCAATTTTTCCGGCTTTACCATCTAGAAAAACAGAGCATTTCACACTCCATTAGTGTTATCAACATGACCAGCACCGTAAACATGGACTTCTGGATAAGACGTTCATTGATATTTCTTTCTGCAATGCTATGGAGAAGGCAATATGTCTCTTTGAATATTTCCAAGCATATACTTCAGTGTGGCCGGTCAGGTATTGGGTTATGTCACATTCAGTAATAGTGTGAAACTGGATACGCGTCCCAACAGAACCTTTCAGCAAAGCACGAAAAGTTTCTATGGTTGAAATATATTTTCTCGTCTTTGACGTGCCTGATATCATCCAGAGATCATTGCAGAACATATTTTTGCACTGTGACACGAGAATCACATATCCGTATAATATCCAGCGATAACTGTATGAATGACAAATCGGTCTCCCGATGATCAGCTCGGGGAGACATGATATCTGTGGAGTCATTTAATCATTATACCGCTTGTTAATTTTGAGATCCTCCCATGATATCCATCTTTTTTTAGCGTGTGGTTGGTTGATCAAATCTTCAGAAAAGAAACTGTGCAGGATTTGCCTTGTTTTCTATAAAACTGATTTTGTACGTCGTTGCCTTGTTGCAGCTTTGATCAACTATTGATGACGTCGTTTCTGAACGCTGCCTTCAACAGTGGATTAAAGCTACATGGTTTTCCAGGTTTTCTTTCTGCTATATTTTGCAGTGGGTCTTTATGGGTATCTTTAGATGACACAACGAATCTTTGAAAGATATTCAGCAACGCATCTTCATCAGCATTGCCTATCCTAATCCTCGCTGGACTCGATTCAACAACGATTGTCATATTGGACAGCATACAATACATTTCAATGTTTCTACTATATGAGACCTAAGATTGAATTAACGCCGATAATATTCTAACTATCCCCTCATTGCTTCTAGCTTGTTTTCTTGTGCCTTTTAGCCGTTCACTTGCATGATCCACATCCATTGAATATACTTGCTGAGTATTTAAAAAAGATTCCTCATTGAAAATCACCTTCTACTCCATCTTAAAGCTGCCTCATTTCAGCTGTATTGACAGTGTCTCATCAGGGACAATTATAGCGATTGTGGCGGTAGAAAATGCAGCCAAGCGAATAACGGATTCTAAATATAAGTCCCATTCCCTTTTTTGCACTCGAGGTAACATAGACAAGAGATATATATTGTCTCCAAAACTGAAACTTGGTTTTCTTCTCCCATTTTTCTTACTGTACTCAGAACAAAACCACCCAGCCACGATCTTCTTCAGGCATTGTTACTAGCCCTACAATTTTATTTGAATCTTTTATGGCACTATGGATGTAACAAATTTTACAAGCATTTAGAATTTACAGCAACATCCCCAGTTAGAAATAAATTGCAGCAAAAATTCAACATTTAGATTTTGGAATCACCAGATCTAGTCATGTCTTGAACGAAAACTATGAATAGTGTCCATGCAACTTGTCAATCAAAAGGCACCCGGTGATGCCAGGTACTTCGCTCTTCGGAATATGATCACATAAGCAAACAGCATGTTATTTAAATGATTTGCTTGTCATGAAAACAAACAAAAAAGACAAACGAACGAAAACAAATAATGATAGTTGATGAATTCGGTGATTCTGTTCATTTTCTCAGTTCAGTTAAATTCTTATATGCTGACAAAATCAATATGACTGATTTGGCCAGTTTTAAATAGGCCGTGTCCCCAGTTTAGATGGGGGCGTAATAAAAAACAATTAGATAGCTGTCAAATTTGGCTATATATAGGCAGTTACCTCAAACATCCCAAATCCTATAAATGACACCAAATTCAATAGAGCAGTGCAGTGGTTGGCACCTGCCATAGACGGCAGCTCTGTGCTGTGTGCTACTGGAATGCGGTTAGACATGTTAATGTTTTGACAAGAAGACATAGGACATAGTTCACGGTATTCTGTTTCTTTAAATCAAAAGTTGTCTCCATGATTGCAAACCGTGAAAGTTCATCGGGGGAAGAAAAATACCACGGATAACCCATAATGAAACTGCCAAGTTCTTGGATGTCTTTTTTATATCCAACGGCTCAGACAGGTTTTGATTAAATTACATTTAATCATATTGAAATAATCTTGTGATTCCTTTGAAATACTTAATTTCTTTTGTAGTCTGGGTCAAATCAACCCTGAAAAAAAGAAAGAATAAAGATAAGGAATGATATGTCCTGTAGGAGATCGAAAAAATTGATATATTCTTCTTTCGCGATGAAATGCAATATACAAATACGTTTACTCACTGGTCGTGGCAATTCTTTTTCAACAGGTTGTTCTTGGCCTCAAACAACTATTTCAAATTGCAAAAATCATAAATAAACTTCTTTCCACTTTCAAAAGCCAAATTCCCTGAGAAAAGGATAGAAAAAGCATTTTTTATGTTTTTCATGGCTGCTATTTTGAATTTCATAAGAAATTGAGGCAAGCGTTTTAGGGTTAAAATTGTATAAATGATTGAATATCAAAGCATTTCGAATAATACCATGGATTAAACCCCTTCTCTTCTCCCTCGACATGGTTAGAAATTCAAGATGAAACTTGAATATTTTGTACGATGGCCATTTTGAATACGCAAATTAGTTTCTTATGTGAGCGGATATCATTTGGGCTCCATTAGATTCGTTATTATCATGGTCGGAATACCCTATAAGCCAAGCTTGTGCCCCGAAATGCCACGACCCTTTTAAGATTTGGAATCCGTATAATAATTCCGATTAACCTCTTGACGGGCAAAATATCAGTGATTTTGTCCTTTGCCGCCAACAGGTCTTCTGATTTTGCATTAGATAATGATTTTTTGAACAGTCAATCTATTCATTCTAAACAATTAGTAAATATGTGTCCAATGATTATTTGATAATACTTATTTTATCTATCTATTTATTCTCTCCGTATTGGAACAAAGAGTTAAAGACTGCTTCCAGCGCTTTCAGTCTATGTAAACAAAAAAATAAAAGCCTAACTTTTGGTCGTCCCAAATAATGAGATTAATGCAATACAGATAATACAAGTACAATCTGTAATACGTACGTTATCTATCTATCAAAGCCAGTTCAGATCGGAAAGTTCATACATACTTCATGCAAATTATAGAAAAAAATATAATCTACAGCAGTTCGTATGAAAAAGGGTCAAAAGAGTCACAAGAGTGGCTGCTGGGTCGATTTGGGTTGTACTTTACATTATACAGATGCTCCAATGGGAAAACTACGGGCATCAAATGAGAAATCATGTTGCTTGAGAGAGATTGCAAGGCAGATATTGTGCTTTAGTTGGAGCTTACTTGACGCCATACGGCACAATAAATCGAGAAAAATCGATACAATCCAGCATAAAGAGAAATATTAAAACGTTTTGGTAGTTGGGTATTCCTCCTCCCCAAAGAACTAAATTTTACATAAATGAACATGACGAATGTAAAATCTACAATGCATACCCGTCTATCTATCTATCTATCTATCTATCTATCTATATATATATATATATATATATATATATATATATATATATATATATATATATTTTACCTTAAAAGTACAAAACAGATTTGTCTTGTGAAAACAACATATATATCCATTCATTATACATACATATATATATATATATATATATATATATATATATATATATATATATATATATATATATATATATATATATATATATATATATAGTTGAATGTGGATTCGCAACACAAAGTAGTTCATGTTTTTGCCCTCTGCGGGCAGAAACATGTACTAGTTTGTGCAACGAATCCACATTGTACTATTTATTTCCAGCTCTACTCTAAAACAACTTGACTTTCGTAGTATAAAGTTGAATGCATCGAGCACTCTATGAAATAAATCCATCACATATCAGACTTTGCTCTATATTATTGATATATCATTATATCATACTTCCCTAGTAACCTGATCTGTACCATACATAAAAACCAGTCTGAATGGGTTTTTAATATGAAACAAACTTGAACGTTACTGGATATTCATGTTTAAAATTACATTGATGAGTATGTATCTCAATGATGAAAAGTGTTTATTCTTTAACGTAATCTCCTCCCTCTTCAATGAAACTAACGCATCTCCATCAGTCACATACATGAAAACATTACACGGTGAACATTTCAGATCGAAATCCAGGTTATAACTGCTCTGGCATCAGAACTAAATTATATAATTATCTCTTCATACCTATTTTATTTCATAATCAGGAACATTTCAGATCAGATATAAATACATTTCGATATTGAGTTAGAATATCTATGTAAAATTTCTGTTATTAACATTGTTCACTGATATTTATTTTTATCATCAATTTGTGTTGTTTAATTTGATCTTAAGTCCATAAGGTGAGAGTTTTTCAAGGTATCTCCTCCATATATCTTCATGATATTCATGAATACTTATAACCTTATCAGATGTATTATCTATCTTTTCAATAATAATAAATTTTACATTGGCGCTAAAATTATGGTCGGGTAGGTGCAAGTGTTGTTCTATTGCAAATAAATTGTTGTTGCTGGATGATTTTATTCCGTGTCTGCAGTTTTTAGATCTGATGGTATACGGCCATTACGATTTACTTATGTACTGTACCAAGAGGGGATAGATACAATTCTTACATTTGCAGTTGGAAGTTTGCAAGATATTAAAGTATTTTTCGTTATGGAGAATTTGAAAGTATTAGTATTTTAGGTTGGTTACAGCATAGTTTATTTCTACTGTTGCATGTTTGGAAGAATTTATCTGTTTTGGGGGACCTTTTTCCGAGTGATACTTCTTTATCAATAATGGTGTTGCTGCTTATTTTTGATGTTTTACAGTTTAACGTAGAAAAGAATACCAAAGTCGAGGAAGAATACTTTAAATTTTGGTTTCAGTGTCAAGATATATCACTTATTCTTGATGATTTTGTAAAGTGGAGGGAGTGTATAGTATATATATATATATATATATATATATATATATATATATATATATATATATATATATATATATATATATATATATATATACGATACACTCCCTCCACTTTCCAAAATCATCAAGAATCATCGTGTATCGTATATATATATATATATATATATATATATGTGTATATATATATATATATATATATATGATACACTCCCTGCACTTTCCAAAATCATCAAGAATAAGCGATTCATCTTAACATATATATATATATATATATATATACACACACACACATTTGGGACTATATATATATGCATATGTATATATATATATATATGTATATATATATATATATATATATATATATATATACGTGTGTTTGAGCGTTTATTTGTATAGATTGAAGCAGTTGTCCACTATTTTTTATACAACCTTTTATTTCTATGAAATTCGTAGCATCATTATTCAATCATCAAAGTATTTCCCTTGAACTGATGCTGCTTTTCAACTAAAATGTATATTCCTGCATACGTGGTCGATGTTAGAGTTTCCAGCATTAATTTTTTTTTTTTTACAAAATATCTTATGTATATATGATTCATATTACTATATATCACCATTATTCAGTCATGAACGCAACTTTTTTCTCTAGCTTTTTTAGGTTATATTCCAGCTAAATTGTGTATTCCATCATGAAAAAAGATTCCGATCTTGATCTGATGAATCATCCGATATCATCATTTTGTTTGAATTGCTATCCTTAAAATATTGTTGCATGATGCAGAAGAGTTAATATTCTGGAAGTGACAGGTCTAGAGAACAAGCCACATAGGGGAGAACTTTTAATTCCAGTGCCATAGTCATTCTCTTTATCGCACATCACCATTCGACATCCTCTCCCAGAATCGTTTTTTCCACCCTACCTCATTGAGTCAGTCACACAAAACATTTGCCTATTGTTGTGTTACTCAATTTGTCTAGTATCTAACGACTCGTGATCAATAATTCCCCTGGGATTCCACAAAACACAGAAACGGACATTTCCCCCAGGATATGTCACTGAAATGTTAAAAGATGTCATAAATCAAGAAATGCTCTTTGTTTCAAATCTTCGTATTAAAGCCAAGTGTCGATCAAAAAGATGGGAGCAAATCATTAAACACTGACCATTTTCCCTATACATAAGTAAATCGAGAACTTATTTTACTGGTTTCTGAATGTTTTTCGAGCTTGTATACGACATATTACAATAGATTCATTGTAAAAGAAACCAAGAAACAGATTGTTCAAAACATGCAACGTTGTTTACACAATGTATGTAGCATCTGTTTGGGTGATTGAACTTTTTTTCCCGGTTAATTGAAAAAAAATGATTTGAAGCTGTGGAGAGATTTTTAAAAAAGACTCCCTGACAATGAACACTGAAAGGTTTTGCTCAAACTTTACGTTTTTGTTTTTGTCCAAGGAGTATGCATTTATTTGTGTTTGCACAAGCGTTGACGTATTTCCAGTAACCATAGGATATAACCCTATGCTTAAAAAAAAAAGGTAAAAAAGTTTTAATTTTTTAATTTGCGAACGCTTTTTCTCATGCAACATTTTTCTATTTCTGTAATTGATTGAAAAACAGAATTATACGCCGTAATATGACGTAAGAAATATTCATCTTTCTTCACCCACCCTTACTATCCTTCTTTTATTATGAACGCTATTTAACTATTTAAATATGATGTGGATCAAAAACTTCTTTCATTGAACTGAATTCGTCGCAGTTAAGAGCTGAACAAATTTCAACTTTTTTTTCCTGAGATTTGCCTAACATCGTGCAGAAAGATGGTAATGTTTTTTTTTATCAACAGGTTATACATACATGTGCGTATTTGTATGTATCTCTAGGTATGAGCTACAAAGTTTCTGATTTTTTAACGCTAAATTAGTCACTTTTTTTTTTCATATCCTCGTGTGTAGACCAGTTATAATTTTTGATGTTTTACATATATAACCCAAAACTATGTGCAAATACAACGATATAAAAATGGTAAAAGAAACAGGGTGTGGACTGTTTTTAAAGTTTTTGTACATGAAGATTAGGCATCAATACTGTGAGGATTCAGTTTTCTATCACTATTTTGTGAAAAAAAACTGATTCCACCGATGAATGATGCATCATCAATTAATGTATGTTAAGTATGCAAGTGTGTAGACAAGGTACAGTTCTCATATTTTAAATCAGCGAACTATGTCTGAATGATATGGTATAAAAATAAATAAAATTTTTTAGCATACTTAGAGCATATACCTGAAAGTAAAAAGGAAATTCCCAACGGCGGGTGTCCCTTACGTGAGAAATTAGTTCAATGGTTGAGGAAATTTCTGGTCAATTCTCATCATTCATAAATGAAATCTAACGTGTACATATTTTACGATATTTCATGACACAGTTGAATATTGACATGACAAAGACATGACGAAGAGATGAAATCAATTATTCCATAAAATCAAAAAGTGTTTATTATTTCTAAAAAACTTTGTATAAATGAAAAATTGCTGCCTCGTTAAACTTTCTAACTCTTTCTCCCTCTATATATATGTGTGTGTGTATGCTTGTTCTAATGTGTGTGTGAGTATATTATGTATATATATATATATATATATATATATACATATATATATATATACATATATATATATATATATATTTATATATATATATATATATATACATACATACATACATACATACATATATATATATATATATATGTATATATATATATATATATATATATATATATATATATATATATATATATATATATATATATATATATATATATATATATATATATATATATATATATATATGCATACGGCCAAAATAAATCCCATTTATCATATCGCTTGCACCATTCACTTGAAAGCATCTAAAATACTGTAGGAAACACCTTGAAATATCTAGATTCTAGACAATCTAGATTTCATTAAAACATGCGTCACAATAAGAGGTGAAAAGAGGTCAAAAGAGCTTTTTTTCTAGAAATTAAAAAAAAATATTTTAGGAGGGGCTACTAAAATATTGATGCCAGTTTCTAGGTGTGTAGACAAAACAACATGGCCAGGAACGCTAGAACAAATAAACAAACTCACACAAAAAACTTTTTACCCCCAAAACAAAGGAATAGAACATTTTCAAATAGGGGCTAGTGGGGTAGAGATGACAATTTTCAAGTCTTTGAACAGACCTGTATGGCCCGGAAGGCTGGGACTCATAGATGGCTACAAGAAACTTCTGAAGACAGTCAACGGTACCAGAGGGCTTGAAATTAAATATCAAAGAGGAGTGATAATGTTAACTCCCAGGTTATATTTTCTATTCCTCCGAAATTACTACAACTGATTTGAAGAAGAAGTTCTTTGATAAATCACTTCGGTCATCCTATCGAATATTCTGACTATACGCATCTGGTAGATTTCCATTCATTTCAGAAGATATTCTATAGGTTATGCAAAAAGTTCAACGGTAACAACGATTGCGATCAGCACTGTAGGTACTTACCAGACCGAGATTCGTCTGTCTCAAAGACCACAACTGATTTTGGTCACTCGTAAAGATCAAATTTACAATAGAGTACCATGGCAACTAACGGGTTATTTACTGAATTTAATGTTATACATCAAAAGAGACACTACTGTAGTAATGACCTGTTCGACTAGCTTGCTAACACTCGCTCCATAGCGTGATATGAGTTGTTATTTATCAAGTTTGCACAGTCTAGCACAAGGGCACCATCGTGAAGCACCCTCACAGATGGGACCTGCGACACACTTGTGATGAATCTGCTTGGTCGTCTTCTTCACCACTACTTCATGGCAAAGATTCCGGAAAATTTTCACTCAGTTTAGCTTTGTCGGACATATATTGACGCACCCAATGAGGATCGAACTCACTATTGTGGCAGTATTATGGGAAATTTGCTTGCCAGCGAGAATGGACGAGAATATGTTGAAAAATATACATTTAGGGGGCTAATTTTGTTTCCATTATTAGGTTACTGAGTTCTAGATGAGCCTACAGTACGTAAGTGTGTGTGTGTCTGCATATATGTTGAGACTTTTGTAATAAAATCTTGTTCTCCCTAGGATAACTGTTTTAAAGAACATGTTAATACCTTATGTTACAGAGGATTTTATCTATTTGAAACATGGAACCTAACCAAGGACAAACCAGCAATCTGAGAAGTATGCAACGTGCGCATGAGAATCATTCTCAACCTCAGGTGGAGAGATCGCAAGACAGACCAATATATCAGGAAAAAAACGGGTGTCCGAGACATTGTAGGATCTCTCAGAAAATTTAAATTGCAATAGGCTGGTCATGTTGCAAGAATGAAAGACAGCTGATGGACATCATGACTCACAACACGGATCCCAAGAGACCACATGCGAAACCAAGGCCAACAAAATACAAGGTAGAGAGATGAAAGAGACAAATTCAGAAAATACTGGCTTTTCGACGCCCATGATAGAGAAATGTGGCGGGTCCCGGGGGAGGTCAATGTCCAACGATGGACATTAAAAGACTGATAATGATGATGATGATGGTGACATCGAGTGGATTTCGACTTGCCATCATTCCCGAGCACTGATTTCTCATCTGATGCTAGTAGTTTTCCCATTGGAGAATCTGTAAAATGTAAACTTCAACTCTGATCAATCCAACGGACTCTCATTCACTCTTTTGACTCTTATTCATACTCATCGCAGTATATGATAATTATTCTCTTTATAAATGCATGGCGAAAAACTATGCCAAAAAATGGATATTTTTATGTAAAACAAATTTTGTTTAAATCATTAGATTATTACGCAACTACTACTACTACTACTACTACTACTACTACTACTACTAATGATAATGATAATAATAATAATACATTTCTTTATTGGCTGATTGGATTTTCTTGCTAGACCAAAAACTTGCCAACCTAGAGTTATTCCTCGCTTGATTCTCCTTTTCTTGAAGACCTTGTGGAGAGTCGTCGTCCAAGGAAGATGAAGCGATCCTCTTTCGTCAATTCTGCGTTTTTCGATTTTGATCTCTTTATCTTTGTCTTCAATGTGTTTGTTTTACATTGCATTTGTTTCACTGAAGCTTATGTGGAGATCAACTTTCTTGCGTCAAGATGCAGGCACCCCCGCGACGCCCACTATAGAGGCTGATGGTGATGATGTTGATGCTGATGAACGTTGCGCGAGGAAGGACTTTATGTTGAAAGATAGATATTTCTTGGCAAAAGAAATACTCTTGTCATTATCAGAAATAGTCTTATCAATGTACTTATGTATGTAGGTCACTTTCTATCGATCTTGCCACGATCAGTTTTTAATAATTACTAACCTTAGTTCCGCACGACGGATGTAGAGCGAGAAAAAATATGTTCGTCTAAACTTTCAAGGTAGCCTCCAATCTTGAAAATTGCTGTAAAATATATGCTTATCTCATTTATTCTTGCTTCTTTTTTGGTAGAAAAAAATACTTACCGTCATCTAGGTATAGAATCTTATGGAAATAGATGTATGGACTTGAGAAAGTCTTTTTTTATCCCAGAGTTTTCAAGAGCCTTACGGCGTACAGTACGATCATTTCTCTCTTTATCTAATGGTTATAGTAAGGAATATTTGGAAAATCCAACTTAGCCCTCCTATCACTGAAGGAGTCGTGTTAATCTCCCAAAGCTTCGAGGAGTCATTATGGTCAGTGGACACAATATATATATATATATATATATATATATATATATATATATATATATATATACACATACTGTATTTGTAAAAAAGAAAAAAATGATTGTATTGTTACTACAGACCCACATATGTATCATCTATGTCTATATCTATATGTCTGGGTAAGTAAGTAGCGAATGTAACATATGAAAACATGGTAGTAACTAAAACATTCTATTGGCACGTGATAGGATTGGTGCCACCGTTTTATTCTGCGCATGTGCGGAGCGTCTCTTGTGTTGAACGTCGATTTATCCAATCAATAAAAGCCCGGAAGACTGAAGAGACGAAACACACGCAGCCGAAGCCATTCCATTAAATTTGGCGCTCTTGCCCAATTTTTTTCTTCTTCATAAAACGAACTCTATCAGTTCTCTGTAAAGTTGATTTATCTTCGTTGGGTTCTCTTCCGACCCCTTGTGTTGACATATTTATCTATCTACCGTCTCTCTTTGACAGTCATTTCTTCTTTCCATCTAAACCTTACCACTTCTGTTTATTTATAACCATATAATCTAACTAGCTAGCTCAGTTCGTCAGTTTGTTCATATTAATCTATTTTCGTCTGTTCATATCTATATAACTTGCTAGCCTAGTTTGTTCATATTCATCCTTTTTGTCTCTATCTATCTATCTATCTATCTATCTATCTATCTATCTATCTATCTATCTATCTATCTATTTCAGTCTATTTTTACCTGACTATCAACATTTAACTTTCTCTATTTCATTCTATTCGTTTTTATAACGGTAGTGCAAGCTTTGCTCTCAAGAGAGAGGAAATCCTAAAAGTCCTGAAGAGAAGGGTATACAGCCAGCGTATAGTCACCTATGGCGCTGGAACATCGAGCCTAATCAACACAATGACGATCAAACTGAGAACCTTGCAACATGCATAAAAGAAAATTATTCTCAACCCTTCATGGAGAGATTATAAGGCAACTCAGTATATTAGAGAAGATACAGTAGTCTGAGATACCATGGGGCACTTGAAAAACTCAAATGGCAATGGGCTGGACATGCTCAAAGATTGTTAAACAACCGCTGGACATCACCCACATATCATATGCAAAATTATTGCCAACAGAAAGTAAGATGATGTGACGATCCAGATTAATTCAAAAAGTACTAGCTCCACGATGCCCATGATAGAGAGAAGTGGCACATCATGGAACACTGGAAGGCTGATGATGATGTTGATGTGATCATACTTATTCATCTGCTAATTTGTTTATATATCCCGGAATGATAATCCTTTTGAATTTTACACCTCTCGATTTCTTCATTTTCAGTAGGATCATATATATTCCTTTGGAAATCCGTCTTTGTGACCGTATGTATCCGTATATTAATGTATTTCAACGTCATAACCTCCCTTTCTATGTCCAATCTTATCGATTTATTTCTTTAACTAGATGTTTGTCTACATGTATGTCCTTATGTCCTTTTTGTTATATCCTTTTTCTTCCTCTTCGTATCTGGTTGGGAATTTGAAGTCATTTTATAACTGCTCGACGGGTGACATCAGGAACTTTCCACAGACGATGATCTACTTGACTCATCAATACATATCCATGAGATTGTTGTATATATATCATTGTTTTCTTATATATATATATATATATATATATATATATATATATATATATATATATATATATTTACTGTCCCACAATAACAAACCCAAGCGCATACCCCTTATAACAACCTTCAACAACACACTCCCACCCTTAGCACACATCATCAATAATAGATGGAACATTCTCACGATCAAAACAGATCTAAAAGAAACATTCACAGACCCATGTGTTATCTCCTACCGCAGACCCAAAAACATCAGAGACATGATCAGTAGCAATACTATCGTTAACAATAAAGTCGTAAACAAAAATACACCTAGAACAATTAAATTCTGCACACCTAAGAAACAGTCTATGTTGCAACCACCTCAAGTGCACCAACACATTCACAAGCACCACCACAAAAGAGAGTTACCACATATACCACAATAGCAACTGCCGCAGTAAGAACATTATATATCTTCTAGAGTGCAATAGATGTAAGTTACAGTACATTGGCAAGTCCGAGTGGCAATTTAATATTAGACTCAACAATTATAGACATAGGATTAAGTAAAAAAATAATCGTAGCCCACTTCCTGTAGAACTACACTTTCGCACACCTGACCACAATTTTGCCACTGATGCTAGCTTCACCATCATAGAAAAAATAGAAAAAACTACTCCAATTGACATAACTAAAGTTCTAGAAAAACACGAAGACATGTGGATCAACAAACTTAAAACCCTATATCCTAATGGATTAAATACTAAACTGAACAACCCGCACCACACAGAACACTAATACACACAACTCCTACCATTAATATCCTCACACCCACATCTTAGACACACTCAATAATGGAAGTTTCAAAGTCACCTAGACCCATAGGAAAAACTTCACCTTAGCCTGTTATAACCCCTGTCCAAATCACAGCCAAAACACTTTCAGTAACATTTTCAGTAACTTTTAAGGTTGATACCTATGTAGCTCCTTGACCCCACCACCCCTCCTTCTACACTATCCTAAACATACCAAAAAATCCACCTCCACAACACTACCCCCTACCTTGACACACTCTGCCCTCCCCAAGTCCAACTGCTGCTGCTGTACCAAAATCCCAATACCTGCTGGTCATTCTTACATTCAGCAGGAGGCCTCTAGTAGCCCTGACAACAAAACTTACCCACAATGCATAGCCGCTGGCAGTGGACTCTGGTTCCACCTGGTACATTTTAATTCACACTCACACAACACGCACCATTGATGATGGGAGAAATCCCGAAACATGTATGGACTATTGACATATAAGGATTAATAAACCTTACCACCAAAAACTTCACTCCCGAGTCTGTCTCACTCTCTAAAGTACACATTATATATATATATATATATATATATATATATATATATATATATATATATATATATATATATATATATTATGTACAATGATTGTTTTTCGAGGGTTGAGATATTTATGAACGAAGAATGCTTGATATCGGGGATTAAACATATATGAATAGATGTACATAGTGATTTCAGTGCTTTGCAATGTCCCTGAGCTTCATGTCGATGGGTGAAACTTAGACTGAAATCAGACCGTCCGACATCCCCAATATATATATATATATATATATATATATATATATATATATGCTAATGCTGCAGTGATTTACATTAATTCGTGAATATCCCTGTGAACGTATGCCATCTACTTGTATCAAGACCAACACTCAATAAGAGTAGGCTTTTAAAAATTCTATCATGTTGTAAAGATTATAGGAAGTATACACTTTCTACCCTCTAGGCTCTCTTCTGAAGATACTATCTGCGCACGCTTCCAAGCAGACGATAGATAATTGAATACTTCGGATTATTATATCTATCATATCCGTTCATGTGTTAAGTGTACATTGGAAACTTTCGTGTCTGCTCACTTCTTATTTGTACATTTGGTAGCAGCGTCTTCCTACGTATTTAATCCTCACAGTCAATGGTAGTTTTCAGCGTATCTACCATGAATCCTATCTGAGACGATACGAGTTGCAGAAACAATCAATATTCATGTAATATCTATATCATATCAATAACGCCGTCTTAGTTCAATTCTTTCAGAAAAACAATGCAGAGTAGACTTATTGAGTGGAGAAACTAGCCGGAAACAAATTTCAGATCCAAAAACAGATGGAAGACATGACACATGCGTTTAATAATTGCTATCCATGATATCGCAGATTACATAGACAGTTAGGGCATACACATGCCTGTATTTTCGATACATGTTATCTTCTTAATAGAAATATATCATTTGCCTATGTAATTACAAAGGAAAATGTAGCTTATGGTAAATATATATGACAGCCATTGCTGAAGTGTACACACATATTTAGGTCTTGGCCTTGAATCCACTGGGATACTTATTATAATCAACTATGAGTATACAACCAATGCATCCTCCTAAAAGTCACTTATGGAGCTGAAATATGAAACCTAACCAAGAGACAGTCCCGTAAATTGAGAACCATGCAACGTGCACATGGAAAAATTATGCTCAACCTCACATGGAGAGACTGCAAGACAGCAAAATACATCTGAAAGAAGACAGGAGTAAGAGACATCATGGAATCCATCAAAAAACTGAAATGGCAATGGGCTAGCCATGTTGCAATAATAGCAAATAATCGATGGACTCTGTGACTCGCGACATGGATCCCCATAGATCGCATATGCAACTGAAGCCGGCAGAGTATTAGATGGAGGGACAAGCTAGACGAATTCAGAAAATACTGGCTCAGCAACACTAACGATAGAGAAGTGTAGTGAATCCTGTGGATGGTTTTTTGTCCAACGACTGACGTTAAGAGACTGATGATGATGATGGAACTGAAATCATCGATCGAGAGTCTAAACATCTGAGGAGTGTTTACTGTAGAACTGTTTTTGGCTGGTTGATACCGGAGGCCATCGCTTGCGACCTCGATCAACATGATGTGTACCACGATTATGGCCTTGTATCGAGATACGATGGGCTTAGTGAATACATGTTGAGTGTGCCTAGCATTTAGCGATGGTTGTCAACCTTGTCTCGAAGATCAATTTGCTACAGATCAATCTTCACTGATATCAACCGTTGCGCTGTGGGGGAGCAAGTTAATCTCGGAGGGCATTACTACTATTGAGAGTTCTATCGTCGCTAAGAGCCCAGCATTTATAACCGTGTACCAGTTTATAATTATATGAGGAGTGCTTACTGTACAACTAATTACTACCGAAATAGAATGTATTAGTAATGAATGCCAGACTAAGGTGATCTAATTATATATATATATATATATATATATATATATATATATATATATATATATATATACACATATATATATATATATATATATATATATATATATATAGAGAGAGAGAGAGAGAGAGAGAGAGAGAGACATATAATGAGATTGCATGCAAGTCTTTTTGTTTATTACTTAGTTTATATTTCTGTTTGCTTGTTTGCACTCAAATGGGATGATCTCATTTGCTGATCATCTTTCTATTATTACATTGCAATGAATATTACATCATAGAAACTTGTTAGAGTTAATGCCTGATCACACATTGAAGCAGCTTGACATGAAGTGAGACTTAAAAGGACAATCTAAAATTGAGATATTTGTATTATAAAAAAAAGAAATTGCCACGTAAGATATCTTTTGGCTCTTTAGCGCCGATTCATGCATAAATAACCCCGTCATTTTAGAGGAGTGTATTCTAGTATCTATATAATGAGCTTATATGTAAATTTTTCAGTTTATTTCTTTGTCACTAACGCCTTAATTCACCTTTTTATTATGAAATAACTATTACATCATAGATTACGTTATGTAAACCTTTAAGTTTTGAAACGTATGATCATATCAAAATAGTTTCAGTCAAGGCGATACCTTAAAAAAACTTGGTATCAGGTTACTTGAATTATTAAAAAAGAAATTATCCAAAAGTTTTAGGTTTCTTTGTGCCGATCCATACATGAATAAGCCCGTCATTTAGGACTGATATATTCTAATAAACATTTATTACACGGTGTATATATCAATTGGTGTAATAATAAAATTATTTCCAGCTGTAGTCATTCAATTATCTTTCATTCTTTCCATCATTTTCATTCGACTTACCCTTCCTCTTTTTCTCACATTTTTTCTGTGTCTTCTCTTTCCCTTCTTTCTTTTTCCATGTATCTTCCCTCATATCAACATTCTTATTTACTTCTTCTCGTCTCTTTTCACATTTCTCTTTTGATGCAACCTTTCTCCTCCCCTCCCCTCTCTATCACTCTTTCCCCCTTATTCCACTGTCTCTCATATCCCTCTTCACTTTTCTTCATTTCTCTTTTCAATCTTTCTCTTCTCTTCTCTCTTCCTTCAGAGCTTCAGTGTCTCTTTCTCCATTTCCTTCTGTCTTTTTTCTTTTGCTTCCAGCCTTTCTTTGATTCTTACTCATATTGCATCATAATATTTTTGCATTCCATCCTCATTCGCATATTTCTTTTGCCCTCTCTCTTTCTCTTTTCGTTTTTCATACTTTCTTTCTTTTTTTTTAAACAGTCCATTCTTTTTTATCTCTTCACTATATTTCTTCTTTCTTTTCCAAGTTCTTGATATCGATTTCTTTTCACCCCCTTTTTCTCCTTTTTTTTCTGGTCGTGGAAATATCTATCCTCATTCTCTATTCCAGTCGAAAGAATTCCTTACAGAATTTATCTTTTGATCTCCTTTGGCAACCTACTGCTTTTCATTTCGCTATGGGCATTTGTCAATGTTTATCAGTTATTACCTTTTGAAATCGCAGATTGTAGAGTTTGCAAGATCCCTACGGCATTCAGCACGACCATTTCCCTCTTTACCTAATGGCTATAGACTGGAATGTTTGGAAAATACAACTTGGCCCTTCTATCACAGAAGGAGCCGTGTCAATCTCCCAAAGCTTCCCGAAGGTATTATGGTCATTGAACACAATATATATATATATATATATATATATATATATATATATATATATATATATATATATATATGTGTGTATATATATATATATAGATAGATAGATAGATAGAGAGAGAGAGAGAGAGAGAGAGAGAGAGAGAGAACAGAGAGAACAGATAGAACAGATCAAAGATAAATAAGCTTTGCCGATTAAACTAACTGATCGTATAGCCAACGGTTGGGATTTCTTTTTAAAACGACGAAAAGAATAAATAAAATTCTCTGAAACCGGATTTTTTTTTCTCCTTTCCTCTACCGTCCTTTGTTTTTAGATTGGTAAGTCGAAAACTCTGACCACCTCGTAAGGTATCTATTTTCTAAAAAACTACCTTTCTCTCCTTTTTTTCCGCATCCATGGCTTCCTCGCGTCTGAAATCTTTCAAACTCATCTTCTCTTTAAACGTATCTTCACTCTTTTTTTTTTTGCTCCCCCACCCCGAGCATAATTTTTTTTTTCGTTTGCTGATCGATTCCTTCCGTATCTAGCCACTGAGAAATCGACCGCCATTTTCTGTTTCACATTAGTGTCATTTTCCCGCCACCTGACTTGTCCAAGCGAGAAAAAGCAAGACGTTATTCTCCTTGTGCGCTTCCCGGTGAAATATTACAACCAGTCCGGCACAATGGAATCGCTTCGCTTATAACTGGAGGATGCAGAAATTGTGTTTTGGACGATGTAAAATAAACGGGATTTTGATGGAGGTTATCTTCCAGGGAATATACATTTAAGAAAGGATGTTATTTCTAAGAAAGATACACTTAAGGAAGGAAGGTTATCTTCCGAGGAATGTATATTAAAGAAAGGAAAAGAATGGTTCTATTTAGAGTATTTCTTATTGTTTGCCAGAGGGGCTTATAGATTTAGGAGACAACAACTTGCGGAGTGTTACGTTCTAGTAACTATTTGATCAGCTGAGACGGTAGTCAGTTTATTCCTGGCTAAGCTTTTAAGAGGACCATAACAGGAAAAAATAAACGTTACAAATTCTTTTTTCTGCGATGTTTCCTTGAGTAGCAAAATATGTAAGCATCGGAAAATAAGAGAAGTTTCATGTTCTTTTCAATTCTTTTTAAACAAAATTGTTTAAAGAAAAAAATAAACTCTGTATAAGAAAAATACAGGTAGAATGAAAAGTCAGATCCCAAAAAATTATGATGAAAAGATCATCTTTTATAATATTGTCAATCACTTTACAATATTTGTTACTACGAAGACTAGACTGATGAAAACAGTGCTATATAAACATAAATAACACCAAGAGGTTCAATTTCGAAACAAAACCTTTTCCTCTCCACGTATTGTATGGATGGAGCTCTGTGCTAATATCAAAGAAAAATGGATATTTCAGAGTACCATCGAAATTGTGGCAGTCGGTTGGCCAGCGTCACAGGACATAGATTTATGAGAGCAATTTTCATCAGTGTGTACCAAAGTCAGCTTTGTCCTACGATTGACACAAGTAGTTGGGCAACAAAGGGTGTCCACAAGAAAGATACTAATACCGAGGAATGCTGGGAATTGTAAACCCATTTCTGTTGATGATCATATCAAACATGAATTACTTTAGCAGAATAATTCATTGAATTAAGTTAGGAAAACAACATTTTCTGACCGTAGATGTAGATCATACATCTCACTGTTTATTAGATCATTTTAAACGAGTTCAGCAACTCATATTGTAATCGGCATTTGTACACGTCTCACAGGGATTCAAGCTGTGTTGGAGGGTAGCATATTGTGGGAGTTTAAAAAAAATCTATCACTGGTTGATTAGTGTTGTTTTCTGTGAGATTTCGACCACCGCTAAGTCTGCTGCTTCCTGCGTCCCCTGAGATAACACAAAACGTATTTTTTCGTGTTAGGCCATTGAATTGACAACTCCTAGAATTTCTACAAAATACCATTTTACAAAATATAAGATTCTCATATAACGTTATCTAATACTGCGATCGTACAATTACCATAATAAAATCCGACTGTAATTGTTTTACCTACTTCAGTTTCACGATATGAACACATTTTGAGATTCGGAGCAATGATACCTCATTCGTTAATGTAAAAAATCAAACAACTATTTGATAAACTGGAGTAGGTGTTCTCAACCGCAGTCGGCTAATCCCCAGGGGTATGCAAGACAAATTACGAGGATACCCATGGTTTGTGAAATTATTGGAATTTTGACATCAAAACCAACTAAATACTACACATGAGAGTAATGAACATGTTTTCAATGGTATCCTGCAACCAGATCCCAGAGGTAACCTTTAGAAGTCTTGTTGAGTCCATAACTGATTGAGTAAGAGCTTTTTTTATGAGTACATGGAGGACAAACACATTATCAAACAGTAATCATAATATTTTGAATCCTTAGTGTATATCGAACTGAAATTATGATGAGTATTGTTTATTGATATCGTGGTGAGCGCATTCAGGAATACGAATCATGAGAATATGAATCTCGACTCTCTTCACACCGTTGTTTCTCTACATATGTCTAACAGCTGCAAATACATCGTGTTATAGGCCATAATCGACGATGCAATTTGCACTTCATTAACCTATATGCCATTGTAAATGGAAAATTAAAGATTTTAATTGCTTTCTTAATAGAGTTTTGTTCCATTAACGAATGGATTTGGCTCGGTAACACTTCCTTTTCTATTTTGATTAGTTGAATCCTCACTTGAAGCTCTATAAATAGGATTTCGTATCGTACTAAGAGAAGCTTGGATATTTCGCAGTGATTAAAAAGAATAGTCTTATAGATAATTACTACTGCACTGAAATCGATCCTCATTGGATACTTCACACTTTGGACCTTATCTAAACGAGTCTCACAGTGGTGCCAGGGCTTAGGAGCTCGTCTCACGAAATGTTTTTAGTCAATGAACTTGAGCCTCACTGAGTATACTATATTTCCTGGACCTTCCAGATTAAGCTCAGTCCAGGGAATACTAAGTGCATCAGGTGGGCATTTGTGGAAGAGAGGGAAAGAATAATGAAAACAAGAGAGAGAGAAAGAGGGAGGGAGAGGGAGAGGGAGAGAGAAAGAGAGAAGAGATATTGATACTTTTATGAATATCAGAAAGTTTTCATACAAATCCTTAAACACCAACAAGAAAAGTCGACGAAAAGATTAAATAGAAAGCTTTGTATTTGATTCACATAAATGTGTATGCTAATTTACCTAGATGCACAGAGGCACATGTATGCGTTTTTAAATGATGACATAGGCAGTGGACACTGAAATACACATATCCTTACATTTCCTAAGTATCAAATATATACCTTCACCTTTTTGGCAGTAACTTTTCAAGTGCTAGAGATATAAATTGAAACCATCAAAGATCTAAAGAAATTCGTATTCTAACTATTACGCTCCCTTCTCCAGGGTTGAGCATTCTTTAGGTAAGGCAACTCGTCCATTATAAGCTATCATAGCAATGCTCTTTCAACGCTGGTGGATATTTGACACTTAGGAAATGGACATCACGTCTCAGAACATAGATCCTCAGAGGTCAAACGTGGAACTGAGGCTGGCAGAATATGAGATGACAACACGAACTGGACAGGTTCTGAAAAGTATTGGCTCTGCAATATCCACGATAGAGAGATTTGGCGGATCCTAGGGAAGGTCTTTGTCCAACGACGGACAATAAGAGAATGATGATGATGATGACGTCAAAGGGTTAGATAAAGGGCCTATGAATGCAGACATCGTATTGAGTTGGATTGGATATAGGATTCTGGTCGATCTAATAAAGGGTATTGATGTGATGATTTATCTCTGAGTATCAAATTCAATGGAGCCGCCGAATGCAGCAGACACCTGAAAAGTTTGATGTGTATAGCGATAGAAAATCGTGATAAAGAGAACAAAGAAGAGAAACCTGGTCCCAAAGAATCAACGTTAAAAAGTAACACAAATCATATCAGGCCCAAATCTCAATTCGTCATCATCATCATCATCATCATCATCAGTCTTTCAACGTCCAGGATTTGCTACACTTCCTATCATGAGCGTCGCAGAGCCAGTACTTCCTGAACTTGTCTGGCTCGTCTCTCCTTGTAATATTTTGCCGGCCTCAGTTGCGCATGTGATCACGGGGGATCCATGTCGTGAGTCGTGATGTCCATCGGTTGTCCGCCATTCTTGCAACATGGCCAGCCCAGCACAATTTGAGGTTTTGAATTGATTCTATGATGTCCATGACTCTTGTCTTTTCTCGGATGTACTGTGCTGTCTTGTGGTCTCTCCGTGTGAGGCCCAGCAAAATTCTTTCATGTGTACGTTGCATGGTTCTCAATTTACGGGTCTGTCTCTTAGTTAAGTTCCATGTTTCAGTTCCAAAAGTGATTATTGGAAGGATGCATTGATTATACACCCTTCTCTTTAGGATTAATGGGATCTTGTTATTTTTGAAGGTTGACCTAGCTCTGCCAAAGGCTTGCCATCTTAGTGTGATTATTCGCTTAATTTTCTCTTCTTTTGAGGGTCTCGTGGAGATTTGTTGTTCTAGGTAGATGTAGTGTTTTACTTACTCCAGTTCTGTGTCCTCGATTTTCGATCATAGTTTTTTTTTTCATCTCCGTTATGGTTGTTGCACATGATCTTCATCCTGCTGGAGTTCATGTGTAGGCCGACTTTCTTACTCTCTTCATTTAGTTGATCTATCATTAGTTGGAGGTTCGTGTAGGTTCTCCGCGAAAAGGGCAATGTCGTCTGCAAATCTGAGGTTGCTCAGATACTCGCCATCTATTTTGATTCCTTTACTCTCCAAGTTTAGTCTTCTGAAGATCATGTCGGGGCAGGCTGTGAAGAGTTTAGGTGAGCTAGTATCACCTCGTCTTACTCCTTTCTGGAGCTGAACATTATACTTCATCGTTATTTACGGGTGCATTTTAAAGGAAATCGTATTGTAAAAAAAACACGGACTCACTATCACAGCCCCAAAATTGAACAAAACGAAAGGTGAAAATCTGAAGTCACGTGAAAAATTCCATTGAAGAATGAATATGGTCAGAAAAAATTCTATATATGACATACTGGGGTTTTCCACTTGGAAGCATCTACAATAGAGTAAAAACATGTAGAAATATCCAGATTCTTGAGAATTTAGATTTCGTTAATAAACTTGTCAGAATAGAGCCCCCGAAAGGCCAAAGAAGCTTTTAATTCCATTTTTATAAAGTCGAGCACTAATGAGACAAAACGGTATGATCCAGGAGTGCTAGAATTCACAAACAAACGTATAAACAAACGCAAACACACGGATATATACGGGAAAGATAGAAACCATCCGCACCTTTGAGTGCTACAGCTGTTCACCAGTTCATGTAGATTTTTTTTTCATTTTAGTGAACTCTTTCAACTCCTATTCCCATTAAAACGGATGATTATTACTGCAACTTTTGTATCTAATATATAACAATGAATTTGAAAAATAAGCGTGATTTCAAATCACAGTAGATGTTTGTTAATTTAATAGAGATATTTGTACTTTCAAAATGAAATGCTCCTTGCGTATTCATAACGTAAATTTTCGTCCATGAGTAAGACTTGTCAGTTTGGATTAGACGGTAACAGAGTCACCTACCAATTACTTGACCGTGATTCCAAATCATGATAGGGAAATAATAGTTCTTTTTTTCCTTTTAATATCAGTTTGGTTTCACGAGAGGAAACACTCAAGACAGTGAAGAATTTACTTCCCTAGATTAGGTGAGGATTGTTCTTGCTGTTTTCGCTTTTGTTTGTTTCAGTAGAAGCGCGAAATCAACTCCAGCCTCCGATTTGGACGCAAATTTGACAATCATTTCTTCTTTTACTTTGTAATATTGGGCTCGATGACTTTACGTGACCTCTTCGTTTCTTCTTTGAATAAACATGCCAACAAACTGCTTTGAAGTGGACTGCAATCAAGAAATTGTGTGACGGTTACATTCTGAGGTTAAAATTCCATCGGCAAAAATGTGTCATGCACTTTCAGTCGAAGACGGAAATTGGGATGTAATATGCAAGGAATCGTAGCCAGAAGGCGTTGAGTAATGAACTGACTCTAGTGAAGTGATCATCAGGTTCTTGCACACACACACACACACACACACACACATATATATATATATATATATATATATATGATGTATAGCTAGACCATATATTGCTGGACTATATATACATATAAAATATAAAATCTAATATAAAATATATAAAAAACTCGCTCTATGCAATATTTTCCACTTTCACAGAAAGATGGCAAAAAGGTTTCAGAGTTTGTTTTGCAGCAAGCTGTGAGAAAGACAGCAGGTACTCTCTTCACCCTCCTTTTCCTACCTCTAGTCTTACGTACCTCGCACAACTGCAATGGCCAACATATCCCAACATACCATCATCGCTATATTTTGGTCTGAGAACACTCAAAAATCTTCTAAAAAGTAAATTGCAACTTATTTTTCGCTCGCAAAAGGTTTTTTGTAAGTTAATGTGGAATGCTCTTCCAGAGGAATAGAGCACTTTGGTGGATGAGAAATTTCTATGTAAATAGATATATCGCTTGAATTCAGCCTTACTGACTGTCCAGTTCCGTAGTCCAGAGGTAGGATATCGGCCTCCGGGTCTGAAGTGATGGTTTCAATTCTACTTCACAGTACTGGATGGGATAATGGAAAGTCTATAGCCCCTGAAGAGCTGTCTGTGGATGACACAATAGCATACATATACATATATATGTGTGTCTGATAATTACACAGACAAGAAATTGAAGTACTACTGGATTGTAGCAACAAAAAAAAGATGATTGTAAAAACCTTTCAAACATTCAATCAAACACATTTAAAAAGTACTCAGAGAGAGTTAGAGACCGTATCTCTATCAACGCAATTGATCATCCAAGGATTTGGGCGATACATTGTGTTTTTCGCATAAAATTACGACGTACGGACGGTAATATTGCATGAATCCATCCTAGAATTTGATTTCGATGCCTATTGTATAGCTTTCCATCAAATTTCATAGAAATACATTGAGAACTTCACGGAATATCATGGGAATAAACATGATCGTGTACATACATATTTGAGGAGAAAAAAAGGAAAATATCTTTCAATCAAGATATAATTCAGGGATCCACCCTCAAATCTATTCACCTCTTTCTTACTCCATCGTCCATCCTTCAACTGAATTTCATCAAAATCAATTCAGTACGCCCGGAGATATCGAGTGGAAAAAACTGGTCCACTGTGTCCATATTCACTACGCTTAACACATCCCATCGAGAGAAATAAACGTAAATCGCACCAAAGCGCAAGAACAGTGATTGAAAATTGAGCAGCAAATAATCCCAATCGAATCCTAATTTCAACCCATGTAGCAGAATTAGGAAATTCTAGAAAAGTTATAGCTATATGATAAAAGTAAAAGTACTTTTGGATATCACTTTTGACCTAAAATTTGGTCCATTATTAACTCTCACATCGTATAGCAATGCTCAAGCGGGCAGGTCTTTCACAAAAGAAATGGCAAATGAGTTGATTTGACCTGATGAAGTGGTAGCCATACTGTTGTATAATCTAATTTGTAGAAAATCATCATGATTCACTGTACCCCGTCAATCACTTAGCCCCAATTTCTCATATATGTTTTTATGTATGTGTATGTGTTCATGCATGGATGCATAATTAGTTGAGTCAATAATGTGTTTCCTGATGGAATTAATAGCTGAATTCTGATTTGTAATTTCGATCAGGGAGGAGAGCAGGTTTGAAAGTGAATATTTGTATAAATATTGACTGATTAGTTGATGGTTGTACCACTAAGAAGGTCGCTTTGTAGTTATATCCTATGCATGACGAAGTCAAGGACTATCTCGAATGGGCATAAAGGTCCAGCCACTGACGAAGCAATGTTTCAATCAAAAGAGAAGAGATTAATCTATAAGCCTAATGATGCCGCTTTCCGGTCATTTGTTCTCAAATGATTATAGATTGAATATTTCTGAATTAGTTTGTATTACATAATAGATGGCTTTTGGCCCCCAGTTCATCGATGCTGCCAATGCTCGTCAGTTAGTGTTGCTTGACCGGGAGAACGGTGAATTGTTCGTGTACTAAATCGTGCTTCCATGTATCGCTGTGATATACCAGAGGCATTACGTCGTCAGTCGAGAATAGGAACTTGGTTTGCCCGTTTCGCGTCTCGAGCTGCCAACTCACAGAGAACTAGAAAGAGAAGCAGAGAGAGAGAGAGAGAGAGAGAGAGAGAGAGAGAGAGAGAGAGAGAGAGAGAGAGAGAGAGAAGAGAGGGGGAAGGGGGGACTTGTATGAACTTTGGAAAGTTTTCATACGATTCCTGCTTTAAAACAACTTACACGCAAACAGATGAAGTCAACTGAAAAATGAAGTACATAGATCCTGTATTTAATTCATATAAATGAGTGCACTAATTCACACAGAGACGTGGAGGCACACGTACACGTATATAAATGGTAACATAAGCAGTGAACTTTAAAATACGCATATACTTGATTTTCCTTATAAAATATCAAATACCTAGATTTTGGCTATGATTCTCTGTGCAAGAGATATGCTTTGTATATCTTGATTATTTTTCTGTGTTCCTTGTTTGAACAAATAGGGGTTTTTAGAGAAATCTTGGCACGCTCAACTATTCCGTCCCTGTCCGGTCTTGGGTTTTCATTATCTCCAAGCACAATGGATATTTGTTTTCTTTCTGCATTAAGGGGTTTTGTTAATAACTTTTAAACCCCAACCCTTTTCGAGAATTGTTTTGATGACTGCTGTATCTTCCATCTCTTCGTTTCTATGGGATAGTTTTATATTGTTCGGCTGCCTCAGTCTATTCTCTCGTTGTTGGAAGTGGTTTGAGATTCCTGCGTTTTCCTATGAGGCTTTTGATCTCTCCATAGATTTTATTGATAGTTTGTTTGCTCTTTTGTTTAAATATATCGGTTACTTCTATGAGAGAGGTCGTTATTTTGTTGTTAAATTCGTTGATGTCGGCGTCGTTCTCTTCCGGTTCGGTGGGAGGTTCATATTTGTTTCCAAGTTCAGGCTTAAATGGTCTAGAGAGTTCGTTTAATACGTTAAATAGTTGTACTTTGGTGTAGAACATTATCCTGCATTCTTCGTTGATTTTACATCTGACAATCCTGTGGCCACTCCCTACAAAGACTTGATTTAGGACCTGGATATTTTTGACGATGTCGTTATTGTCTTCTAGTATGTAGTCGATTCCGTTCTTGGTTTCATGATTGGGTCTTCTCCTAAGTCTTCCTCTTGAAGAACGTGTTCATGATTTTGAATCCTTAAATTCCATAAGATCTTCACCTCTTTCGTTTCATATTTTGTATCCGAACTTGGTGACGCAACTTTCATTTCCTTGTCCTACCTGAGCGCTGGAGTCTCCCATAATGATATTGAGATTTTTTCGGGTCTATTGCATGGAGTTCCAGTTGCCATAGGCGTTGATTTGGTTGACTGTGAATTGGGAGAGTAGACTTAAATGTGTACCTCTTTGAGTATTGTACGGTAACAACAGCTAAGCAGTCTGAGATTGTGTTGAATCTTACAATCACTGAGCTGTTTATGAATATGCACATCTACTGTTTTTTTTTCTTTTCCCTCCAGTTGCATAGAAGATATTGGAGTTTTTGTTTGATTAGTTCTTCGCCAGGTCCTCGCATATATCAATTACGTCTCATTTGATGTTTTAATTTAATTTTCAAGATAACCATATGTATGTCTATTCTAATGTTCCGACATTTTAAGTGCCGACGCATGATGTTGATTTTGTGATGATGGTTTGGGGGCTTTTTTTAGGGGTTGGAACGGTTGTTTTCTTGAGGATGTTCTTGGTGTTGTGTTTTGGGTAGTCACCATTGGAGCACATTACCCCATCCAAAGCAAGTGATGTAGCTGACCTTTTAGAACCGATCAACCAGCCAGAACGGCCAATACAATTTTGAATGTGGCAACATATATCGCATTTATCAAGAAAAAAAAAAGGGGGGAAGTCTAGACTGTGTACCAGTAATGCTACTTTATTTTCGACTACTACACACTAAATCATTTTAAAATTTTGAATCAATTATAAATGTACTTCTATAATGGATACGATATAATTCTGACAAGCACTAATTACATATATATATATATATATATATATATATATGTGTGTGTGTGTGTGTGTGTGTGTGTGTTTGTGTGTGGGTATACGTCTGTGTGTGTTTTTCGTCGTATACATAATAAAATTTATGGAGAATCCCAATCGGAATCTTAATTACTATAAATAGCTTCTTAGCTTGGATTGATAGCCACTCATGAGAGTAATAAAAGAATGAAGTTTTTTCCATGTGATCAGTTGAGTGGAAGTGTTGAGGGAAATGTCTACTATACCAAATATAACAGCTGTCCCAAGGGAGGAACATATTGAGTTTGCCTAATATATAGACAGACATTCGACTCACTAATTGGGATCGATTCTAATTTGGAGCCGATTTAGTGCTTCGAATACACAAGTGAAATCGGGAGACACTCTAAGTCTCTAGACATTTTGGGTTTAAACTGCGCACACAGACACAAGCACACACATATATATATATGTTATGACAGCCTACAAAGATTTTATGATACTCAATGCCTCCCAACTAAAGAGCAGTAATTGAAGATAAGTGGTTTCCAAACCCTATCCGAAAAAAAATAGTCGCTAAAAAAGAGAGGAGTCTTCAGGTCACCTTTGACCAAGGACAAGCAGCACCCTGTCTGTGTGTGTGTGCAAGGTAGTGTCCTTTGCTTTGCAATGCACCGGACGTATCCCAGTATTCTTCGATTTATATCAAAGAGTGTTGATATTTTACATACATAAACGTAAGATGTGGAAAACGTGTATGATATTACTCTGTTTTGGTTTCAGGAAATTAACGAGTTCCTTCAGCAATTTTCTAATATAGTTAAAATAGTTTGGACTGTTTGTGTCCGACAGAATGCGATGATTGTAGAGACATTTTATTAAGACATGTTTCGTCCGTCACCAGTGTTAACTAAGTAGCTCATTGAACAGCCATCTACGTTAATGAATAAAGAAAGGACTCTACTACGGTGCCGGGCGAAATGTGCTTTCTTATGAATCATCCCTACATTCATCACATTTTGTTGGAGATGAACTCTTCAATCTAATGATCTACAATCTGCTAGCTTAGCTTAGTTTTGGCACAAGATCACAAGTATTAGAAAAATAGCAGAATGTGAGGCAGGGAATAGGAATAGAAGGAAAAGGAAGAGAACAAGCTGGGCTGAGCAAGGGTCAAACTCTATTGCTCAATCATATTCTTTAAAAAAAGTAAACAGAACAGGATTCATTCTTTCATATTATTCCAAAGCTATGTGTCCCATTTCCACTTCTTTATTAGTTTTCTCCAAGTCCAGCGAGTGAACTCATCAGTTTTTTTTCGTACGCAAATCTTTTACGTTTCGTGATGACGTCACAGGTGTATGATGAGGTTATGGCCATTGTTGTGATAAACGATAATAACGTCAAGACTCAATAGTAACAGTTTGACAATAAGACGAAGAAGGAGAAGGAAAAAAAAAGAGAAAAGAAAAGACGTGGTGGTGAAAAAGAAGGAGGATAAAAGTACACAAAGATGAGACAAAAAGGTTTAAGAATTGCATAATGACCAGCATTGTTAAATTGTTAGAATTTTACATTCATTAGATACAGTTTATGAAGGGATGTTTCCAAAGAAATCAGCTATTTGTGTCCACGGGAATTATTGCTCGAAAATTTGTTTTAGCCACCGCACAGAAATCTACGAAGCAGACGGCATTTCGTTTATGTTGTATTGAATTTCAATTCAGTTATATTTCAATATTGTCAACCGTTTCATTTTCTCTCTCTCTTGTGTAGACCTATGCTGTTGGGCATCAGAACAATTCAGACAAGCAAAAAAGGTAGCAATTTAATATATCTAAATACATTATATTCGGACGATATTACGAGTGTGAATTAAATAATTCTGTTGACTGATATAGTTAACTGAATTCTTTGGATTTTTTCCGTATGATGTACAATCTAAATGATTAATTAAGAAACGTTATGATAAAAGCATAAGAAATTAATATTTGACGTTTAAATAGAGGCTTTTTTCATCAGTATCCTACAGAATTCGTGATGTTCCTGCTCACTTGGAAATCATCCTAGTCATCATCAGTATACAAGTAATCCTATGACTACTGGTACTTTTTATTAGGCGTACCATAACCCTATTGTTTCAATAAGACTGATTATAATTCCTGACCACTAAAACCCCTCTCTTAATCTAAGAAAGCATTTTTATTGCAAAATGGACGGTAATCATTATCATAATCATCAGTCGTTCATCGTCCGTCGTTGGGCTAGGACTTTCCCCAGAATTCATCAGACCTCACGAGCAACGTGGAGCCGATACATTCTGAACTTGTCCAATTCGTCTCGCCATCTTGAATTCTTCCGGCCACGGTTTTGCATGTGATTTCTGGTGATTCACGTTGTGAGTCGTGATATCCAGCAGTTTTCTGGCATTCTTGCAACATGACCAGCTCATTACTATTTGACTTTTCAAATGGATTTTATGATGTCTCGGATTCCTGTTTTTCCCCCCTGATATATTGCATTGTCTTGTGATCTCTCCATGTAAAGTTTAA
>OY735204.1:63978273-63990773 GCA_963457665.1 Thysanoteuthis rhombus | reverse complement strand
ATATATATATATATATATATACACATATATATGATAGTATATATATATATGCTAGTATATATATATATATATATGTATGTATATATATATATATGCTAGTATATATATATATATAATATATATATATATATATGCTAGTATATGTGTGTATATATATATATATATATATATATATAAGCTAGTATATATATATATATATATATATATATATATATATATATAAGCTAGTATATATATATATATATATATATATATATATATATATATATAAGCTAGTATATATATATATATATATATATATATATATATATATATATATATTCCTTTTCCTTCTTGCATATTGATTGTCAAAATCGGTCTCTTTCATTCAGTTTGCTTCTCCCGGACAACCTTTTGATTTATCTTCTGGGTATGTCTTTCCGTTCAAGTCTTTGAAATATATTCGTGCAACCATTGCAAAGCTGAATCGTATATATCACATGGTCCACTCAACCATTCCCAAATGCTATAAACCAATATTGCACGTTCAATTCCATGTTGTCAAACATGAACACGAATGAATAACCAACGTACATCGGTCTAGAGTGTCTTGTCTAACCTGAAAAAAAATTTCTTAGTTTTTAAAACGTTATCTCTTCATCTCTACTTATTTTATAAGAGCATAGTGCACAGAGCCCAAGAAGAAACTTTTGACAATCCAATTCTGTAATCTTCAGGACGTAGTCTGCACGTCTCATAACAATGATTTAGAATATATTTTTGATACGTCTCTTGATATACAACTAAATGAACCCTGCTTCATTTATATCATTTTATAATTATTGTAAAACCAATTCGGTACAAATGAAAGGTGTAGTTTGAAAAAAAGTGACAATACCACACGTAGTTTTCTTTAATATAACAATAAATGAGATACTACACCTTGATCTGGCACTGTGATATACTCAATGTCTGGTTTTAGATTTCACTTATCGAAAATATCTATCAGTCAAACACGCTCATTTTTTGTTTTTGTTTTTACATCATTCGGAGTCAACGTTGGCTGGAGACCGCACGAAATCGCTTTGCAGGTTGCCAATCGGACAGGCTGCAATTTGGACTCCAGGACTGCTCTGAAAAATAAAATTGTTATACATCCGATTCAGTCTGACACAAGGCCCAAATAAAAAGAGATCTTTGGATAACTGGACCAAACTGGAGTAGCAAAATGGAAGAAGCCTTTGTCTGCACATTCATACCTTGTATGAATGTAAGAACAGTAGTCATTGTATTTGATGAGCTTATCTTAGTATGGCACTGGTATTAACAAGAGTAACAAACGGGATATGAATATTATGATCTAAGCGGAGAGGGCATGTCTATATCAGCATTTGGAAACTTGGTTTTCAACTGAACTCGAACATCAGCTGATGGTGCCAATTGGAAATACGGAACCATCCCATCACCTATGTAGGCCTAGAACTGAATTCATGACTTAGTTCGTTACTTTTCGTGTGTGAGGCTCCATCTTGTAGCTCTTATTCCCAAGAATTGCTGATGTAAAAATAATCCAACTCCCAGAATGATATCTGACGGCTGATTCAAGAAAATGGTCTCATGGGATAAAAATATAACCAATCTTTGAGGCTGGTTTCCTTTTGTGTATGTGTGAACCAGAGATAAATAGAAAGAGAGTAAAACCGATAGACAGAGATAGAATGACGTTGAAGGAAAGTTGGTCGATGATTGATAGATGTGGAATAACCACAGAATCTGAGATAGTCTTCCATCTTTCGAATCGGCTGTAAATCTATATTAGTTATCTAAAAACAGAGAACCGTCGCTAACAAGTTTCAGAACCGTTGTAGTTTTAACTATTTCTGTGGGCAGCCATTCTGATGCAGACAGCAGCAAATAGCTTCTGCCGAAATAGTTTTGTAGAAAAGCATCAGCCTGAAGTTAGGTTGGTCTTAGGTTTTCACAAACTATTACAAGAAAAAGGAAAAAAAAATTCAAAAGAATCTTCCTTTATAAACCAGTTGTATCCATGTAAAATCTAAATCCATCGTCTTGGAGTAATAATAACTCATGACAAACTTGATCTAATGTGTTACCGATCTTCAAGCCTACCCAGTGTCAGAGACTGTTGTGAAGCTCTAACGTGTACTTTATTTAAGAGTAAAAAGCAGGGATTTGGTAATGCTGATTTCATAGTCAGGTAGGTACTGGTTCATATACAGGGTCAAGTTCAGGATAATGGTAGTTGTATTACTGTTTCATGTACACATCATAAGGTTTATCGTGATGGTGATGATTGTATTGTACTGTTCTTTCATATAAATGGTCAAGTCCATGATGATGGCGATTGCATTATATTGCTGTTTTATATACACATAATAAGGTTTATTATGATGTTGATAATTGTATTATTGTTGACTTCTCGTTGGACGAGTCATCGAACTTTGCACAATTCAAATAAACCGTTATACAGTTAACACGTGATTCTTTTAGCACTTGAATCGTGTCTATTGGTGACAATCTTAACCGTCAGCCAAGAACCCAAATGTATTTCAACACTAAACAAAGATGAAACAGGTACTCTCTACTTGGGAGACTGGTGCAACAATATCTCCATTTTTTCTATCTTGATTACGCTTACTAGATATCAAAATTTTGACCGGTCTGTTATAGCTTTACTTCGTGAACGAGGATTTTGGTACAGGATTCGACTTTGGGGTTAAGTCTATTCTTAGCTAGGGTGTATCAAGAGAAAAGGTCAGTTCTTCCACGTCTATCGGATGTAGGTCCAGTTTTACGGCGTCATCCCCTGTCTGCTAAGTAACAAAGTCGAAAATCTTCTGACTTGCGTATTGGGAAGTTCTTTAGAGATGGCGTGTGCTTTACATGTTAAGCTCCCACCTAAATAAACCAAGAGATTAACTGCAAGTGGGATGATGTTGATAAGGTTCTTAGGTCACAAGGTTTTCTGTTGCAGTTTCATACCCCATGATAGCGTTTATAAACCAGAATTTCATGGACTTAATACTACTTGCCCCCTTATCTATTCCTTCAGATATAACTGATCTCTATCGTGCCAAAGGGAGCATTAAGTCGATTAAAACCTAAATAGAATTTTGATACGTTCTTCAATGGAATTTTAAAATATGAAATTCAAACAGCTAGAGTGTTACACGATTCTCTATGCTCAGTGGAAATAAAAATTGGAAACGATGATTCGTATTTTTAAAAAATGTTTTCACGATCATTCAATGTCGGTCAGTTTTATTCAATATGTGGTCCCAATGGAACCTGTGAGGAAAAGTTCAGGGAAAAAAGTAACTGTGGGTTCTTCTACGGTGCCTGGCTGCTATCCGAATGCCCAAAATTGACTACCTTATAGAGATCCAGGGCTCTAACTGTGCTGCTATTCACCCATGGCTGGTAAATAGAAGTAGGTTCATGCCTCTCCCAAGAGGCAGTGGTGTAAAAATTAACTCTCAAATTTTTCAACTCCCGTACTCTCTGTCGATAACCGTAGACCACAACAGATCGTAAATCAGTCTCGGTCTAAGGAAAAAACAGAAAGAAAGGAAACAACCAGGAAAGAAGGAAGGAAGTAAGGACGGAAAAAAGGAAGGAAAAGGAAGGAAATAGAGGAGAAAGGATGGAAAGAATAAGAAAAAAGTATGTACATTACTGATAGAAGAAATTTGTTCGGAAGCAAAATAGAGAGACAAAATTTCAGGAAGGAATAAAAACAATTGATGACAGAAGGAAATTATTAGATTGTTTCAAACGTTCCAATATATTTTCCAGAAGGTCATTTATTCATATAAATTCATAGAATCATTATTAAGTAATCGAATATCTTCCTTGCTTTCCTGTTGAATTGAGTATTCCATTATAAAAACGATTCTGGTTTCGATTTGAAATTCTTGTTGCATATTTTACCCAGACGATGTTAAAAAAAACGTAGCCATAAAAAATGGCGAAGGGTTCTAATCATTTTTGCTATCTTTTATTCATGCATGTGTTTATTTGTCAGTTTAATTTCGTGTTCATGCGTACCAAAGCTCCTGGCCATACTGTTTTGTCTATGGACCTGAAATTTGTCATCAGTAGTCCATTCAAATCCCTTCGAATGATGTTTTTTTTTTATCTTTGAAAAAAATGAAGAAAGCTTTTTTGGACCTTTTTGAGGCGTTATTTTGTTGGTTAATAATAACATATAAATTCTTCAGAATCTACATGTTTCTTGAGGTTATTTTCACTCTATTTTACTTTTGTTGGAGATGTTATAAATGAAACTTATTCTGACCATATATATTCTTCGAAAGATTATTTTTTTACACGAATTCAAATTTTTACGACGTCGTTGTACGATTATTGACCGTGATAGCGAGTTCTACCCCGTTAAAATACCTCATTCAAAGTTGATTCTCAATGTAGCATCGTTGAGTGGAAGTGTATCCGGTTTTTAGCAAACAATGGAAAAGAAATCACACTGAATACCATCAAAAACAGAAAAGATCTTTTTCAGTAGATTCTATCTAAGTTGAAATATTTCTTTGTTGTATAATTTTGTTATATAAACATTTTCACTTTTAGTGACTATCTTGTCAAGAATCGATGTTTTTCTGAGTCAAACAAGATGAGAAAGATAAGTGACCGTATATACGTGTCAAATTCCCCACTTTTTTAGCCCCCAGACACTCATAAACAACATACTATTTCTGATCGACTACATAAACAACGAAGAACCAAATAAACTTTTGTACACAGAACTAAGATTTCACAACTTTTGCACAAACCGAATAAAAAGAATTTACAGAATAAAGAATTTATTTTAAAAACTAGCATTCCAAGGAAGATTATGAATCACTGCCACGTATATATGGAGCTTTTTATCACTTTAGATAAGGCATTGGTGGTGGTAGAATAGAGTAACCTTGATGAAAATTCTACCGACATGGTTTGAGCCATAAATCCATAATTTGACGAAAGACACATTGAATGAGTTATTTCATTCATATTTTATTTGCAGTGATCACTGAAAATGTCTAAATCTTCAAAAGTCCAGCGTGGATGTTGCTGAGCACAAATAAGAACTAATTTAGCATAAACATGCATTGCAAATTAAATCCCCAACTGAAATTCAACTCGGGGATAGTTCTGAAAAAAAAAACAAAGCAAAAACAACAAAAAACACTTTTGTAGACATAATAAGGAATGAATGTACAAATTTGAAACCCCTTCAATCCATCGGTAAGGTCGATATGGCATAACATGGCATAAACTAAGCGACCAGTCATTTAAGAAAAAACTTACATAGCATACTGAAAACCCCACTGAGAACTTCCAAAGGGGTTGGGGGTCCAAAACACAAAACATTGGCTCCCTTGCTCAGTTTCTACCATGAGCAGGATACATAAATACATAGATACATATATGCACAGGATAAATAGATACATGAATGTTAGAACATATGAATAACCTAAACCCAGCAGCAGTGTTCAAACCGGTATGTTACAAGCAACAGTTATTAATTATTAAGAGAGATCCGCTATTGCAGTCAATAATTGAACAAATACAGCTTCAAAATTTGAAGTCCTGATAAACCAAATCCATGGAAGAATGAAAATATGGTCAGATTAAATTCCATTATTGTCCTCACTGATGTTCTCACCTGGAAACATCTAGAATAAAGTAAAAACAAACATCTTGAAACATATAATTACTATTTGGCTTCATCAAAATCTCAAAGCTAAACAAAAAAATTAATTTCTCCATACAATATTATTCCATGAGCATGTATCCCAATCTCCTTTATCAATACTTCCTGTGATGAAGCAAGTCGACCTGAGTTGAGTGAGTGACTTTTCATCAGTTTTTGCGTGCGTCAACGACAAACGCTAAAAGGCTGATGATGATGTTGAACGCTATGAATGACGACACTTATTTTTGCTTTGGTCATCGTTACCGTTGTGATAAACAAAAATAAAGACAAAACTTAACAATACTAAGTGTTTGCAAAAAGAAAGAAAAGAATTTAGAAAGAGGACAATGGAGAATAGAAGAAAGATAATAAACGAGAGAAAGAAGTAAGAAACAGATTAAAGAAGAAAAGTTAGAAAGAAAGAAAGAAAGAAAGAAAGACAGAAAGAAGAGGAGTTTTTCTCAACAATATTGGGAGAAAAATTGTAATGGGAAAAAGAAATCAAAGCGAGAGGGAAAAGACGGGCAGAGGAGAAATTCGCCATCAAAGTCAATAATTAAATAGCTGTAGCGTCAAAATAACATCAAAGAATAAATATGGTCAGAATATATTCTACTATCGACATCAGAGGCGCTTTCAAAAGGAAAACATCTAAAACAGAGTTGAAAAAACGTCGAGAAAAACAGATAGATTAAGATTATGGAGAATCGAGATGTTTCCAGAAAATCTGTCAAAATAAGGCTCCCCGAAAAGTAAAACTACTGAGAGAGGAAAAATATGATTTCCCCAACCAAATTGTAGAAAAAATTGAAGGGATCTAATGGAATATTGATACCAATTTCCAATTCTGGGGACAAAACAGTATGGCCAGTAGCGTCGGAACCCAAACCACACATGTACAAACATCCATACAATCATCGAACCATTCGTAATGTTTGATGGCTACAGATGTCCAATAAGGAAAAGAAAGAAGGACATGTAGAATGTTGAAGGAGAAATTGAAGGGGAGGTAATATACATGAGAGAGAGAGAGAATGGGGGGAAGAGAGTGAGAGGTTGGTGGAGAGATAAATTTTCAGAAGAATAAAGGGGTTTGTGAGATAAAAGACAGAATGGCTTACATCAGAGAAGCAACTGGGAAAAGATAGAAAGAAAAAAAGCAAAATAATCCATTCAATGCAACAATATTTGAATGATAAAATGGAAATGGAAGAAGAAAAAGAGAAAGAAAAAGAATGAAGCAACAAAGGATAAATAATGAACAAAGAAGAAGGAAATAGAAAGAAGAAGGAAGCAACGTACTGAAAGAAAACGATGAATGAATAAATAGAATGAAAAGAAGAAAGATGTAAACAACGTTGTAAAAATGCAGCAAAAATGAATGGGAAAGAAACACGTATGCTAAAACATTCAATAGAAACCGGTACTGGACCTACGTTGTTTGGTAGCATGCCGTGTTGGGGGTGATCAATAAAAAACATTGGAAGAATGAATACGTAAAAATAGGCGGTGATCACCAGCTCAATTAAAAACATCGGAAGAATGAATAAATAAGTCTGAATCGTCAAAAACCTAGCATGAATGCTGCTGAACACAAGAAAAGACCGATTTAACATGAACTTACATTGTAAATTGAATCCTCCACGCACAAAAAAACCCCGAAAAACAGTTGGAAACGGTATGAAAAAGTTTTTTCTAGACACAATAAGGAGCAAATATTTGATTTTTTAAAACCTTCTAGCTGCATCACGTAGTGAATGCATACATAGCCATCCAGTCAGACAACTCAAAAACTGAAGAAACCTATGTTGTTGTTTTTGGGGACAGTCTTGGTTGACAGTCTCTAATAAGAAAGGAATGAATACTAGAGTAAAAATGCAACAAATGATAAATGGTAAAGGAGCAGAATAAAAAGGAAGAATTCAGACAAAATGAAAAAAAGAAAGAAAGTACATAGAACAATCTCAACAATGAATAAATACTTAGAAAAAAAAAAGAAAAATAGAAAGAAGGAAATAACGATGTCAGAACTCGACAAAGAATAAATAAAAACGAAAATAACAGAACAAACAGTGAAAAAAAAACAGGGAGAGAAACTAAGAAAATAGGAAGGAAATAAAAATAAACGTTGGTCAAAAACTAATAGAAACAAATGAAAACAAAGCGGTATTTCGAAATAATCTTAAAAGAAACAACCAGATCTAACAAAAAAATCTCGAAAAACAAATAAAAACGAACGATTAAACCCCTCTCCACCCCCACCCCCCCAAAAAAAGAACAAAGCAAAAGAAAGATTAATGAATGAATAAAAAAAAAAGATAAGGAGAAAATAAAATAAAAAGCGCACAAAAAGAATTTCCGAGGGAAGGGAAAATTATTTTCTTCTTAAGACGCTTGTTTCGTGATCAAAGGACACATCAAATGTTGCAGAGAAACAAAAGAATACACCAACCAATCAAATAGCCGGGTTGATTCCTTTAGCTGGCCTCATTTTCGTTTATTTTACCCGGAAAAAGATGGTGTCGGAACTTGATTGCCCACAGGTGTTCGGTATGAACAACGCCTTCAAATATTATATACCTGTGTGATTGAGATGTGTGCTTCTCTTAAACAGAAAAATAAAAAATAAAGGTAAGAAAGGAAGAGTTCATACACACCATCGAATCACGAGCATATCACCATATTCGCATATCTCTAGAGAAATTGATTTTGCAGATGGACTGAATAATTTTCAAAACTGTCGAGAGAGTATCGTTAGATCATTTTTTAAATCCTTTTTTTTCTCTTACGCTAAAATAGCTTTCATACCCATATAAGATTGACCAAGGAGGTTTCGTTAGAGCTTAAAAGTTCGAATTGAAAATTGGTTTATCAATGCTTTATTGTTCTCTTAAATAATTAAAAAGGGTATATGGTAATTTTAGACCTCTCAGATGGCATCTTTATCCTAGTGGTTGAGGTAAGCAAAGTATTTTGCAAATAGTTTTCTTGTAGCATGGAAGGAAGACCGACACCAAAAGCATAAACTAAGTATACAAATAAGGTGTCGACATAAGCAATAGACGAGAAATTGTTTTTATAAACTATGCATACGAGGACGATACCAAGACACAGGTTTCACATCTTATGAGCAGAACTGAGCAAGAAGTGACACATTGATTTTGTAAAACATCCAAAGGGGGTCGGCACTGGAGGCAAAGGCTATACAACTTATGGGTCTTGAAACAAGTAATTATCTTTCTAAAACACGCAAAGCTGGTCGAATATTCAAGCACGAATTACACAACCTGGCGTTCAATATGAACAAGAGGGAGGGAGAAACTGCATTCGTGAAACATGCAAAAGTGGTCGACACAGGAGGTATGAGCTATTTAACTTTGGGTTCCATTTGAGCAAGACGTATGAAATATCCCTCTTGAAACATGCATCTAAAATACACTGCCTGGGCTTGTCATTATCATTCCACGAATCGTTCGGGATGATATTCTAACAATATCAGACCAGACAACATGTGAAATGTTGCATGTAAAATGTTGCCCGTAAAGCAATGCCAAATTTTAAGATACGCAACTTTAAGGTAACTTACTTCAAAATCAAGGTTAGATCATGTACGAAGAGACCTAGATTCAGAATAACATCCTTTCTATCTCCAGCACCATGAGACTAGGATCACCCATCTCTGGCTGAGATACAAAATGGATGAAGAATTACCTGGTCCCTTGGATTTCCAAATCCAGAGCAGCACCACCCTACTGTACCAAAAGGAAGCAGAGGCAGCATGGGCTTGCCAACTGTTGCCTCTACCTACACAAACCAACGAGGTGCTCAACGTATAACCCAGTCGTGTGCCACATTTGTTCTGACAGGGAGGCAGATTAATATGAACATCAGTTCAATTCAACTTTGTGTCGTTTATAGCTTATGATAATGTAAACCCCATAGGGGACAGAAAGCTTAATGAACATCTTGTTCACCACAGTATGATGTATGAATTTCATAAAGGGCAGTAATGCATCTCAGACAATAAGAATAATTTTGAAATGGACCTGGGTGCGGGGAATGTGTAAATGCCAGCGATGTTTTAGCAAGGGTTACAGTGACTTTTCTCAGCGTCGCTGTGGCAAGCCAATCACTTTGGATAAGGAGTTTCTAGAGACAAAACAAGCAGATAACACGTCAAAGCAATGAATCAAGTCAAGCTATACACTAACATCTCAAGCAAATTAGGAATAAACATAAGGAGAAGATCTGTTATCACCATGAATGAAGAGCACAATATTTCACCGTTTGAAACTGGCCACTGACTAGGAATGAAAAGCTCCCTTTTTCTCATAGAAAGATTTAAATGGGTACTGCAAGGACAATCACAAAAGATGATTGCTATAATTAAACCTATCCCAACAACAAAACCAGGACCTCCTCCACTGAGGGTTTTGCTTTGTTTACTTGAAAAACATGGCTGCTTATTGTCCACTAACAGCTGCATACTGGAGAAGACATCAATGATTACATTTAATGTCGACAATTCAAGTGTATCGATTGCGCATTTCACCAGGCATGTGCAGTTTTGTTGAACAGAATGGATGTTATCCGCCCATATGACAATACAGAACCTTTTTTAGCAGAACAAATCCAGGAGAAAAAAGACATTAACCTAGAAATTTTAACCTGTCCAACCATATGTGTCAGACTTTGGACATATGAGTCATAATCAGATACGAATTGCAGATCTTTAGAGCCAAGCAAGACCAATCTAATAGAAACATTTTGTGATATTGTATTGTCATTCTTTAGGGCATCCTGTAGTCCTTGCTCTGGTCTAGCGAGATGTACAATTTGTATCTGATTTCGACCAAGATGTTCGAAGAAATAAACATTTTAAAGACAATTTAGGTCCTCTGATGAAGTCATCAATCATGTGACTTCTGGTAATTTCTCAAAATATTGCAATTAGATCTTATCTTGCTTCATGTATATGCAATACCTTATTATGATTGTGACCTATTTATTCAAAGACAAATATTTTAAAGAGAGTTTGGGCTCCAATTGAAGATGCCATCAACCATGAAACTTCTAGTATATTTTCGAATGTTGTCTGGTCTCAAATTGTTCCCTGTGCTCCAAATTATCAATGTCAATTTGGGCAGTTTTTCCGACGGATGGCTATTTACCCCGACTTTTGCTGAGATTCGTTGTCCTAGGAAGATGTAGCGGTCAACTTCTTTAAGTTCTGTGCTTTCGATTCTGATTGTTGTGTCTTTGTTATCAAAATGTTTGTTGTACATGGTTTTTATTTTCTGAACTTTGTGAGGAGATCAATTTTCTTTCTTTTTTCATTCAGTTTGTCTGGCATTAGTCGGATGTCATGAAGGTTCTTAGCTGAAAGGGCAATGTTGTTTTCAAACCTGAGATTGTTGACGTATTCACTGTCTATTCAGATTCATTTATTTTCCCATTTTAGGTTCCAGCTGAGAACCTTGCAACTTGTGCATGGGGGAGTCATGCTCAACATTGTACGGAGAAACCACGAAGCAGCACAGTATATTAAAGGGAAAAGGATATAACACGATCCACCAGAAAAAACTGAAATTGTAATAGGCTGGTCATATTGTGAGAATGGAAGACAGCCGCTGGATACTACGGCTCAAATCGTAAATCTCGAGAGAGCATATGCAAAATATGAGATAGCGTGACGAACAAGACAGTTTCAGAAATAAGTGGCTCTGTGACATCCATGGCTGAGAGGTCTGGCAAATCCTGGGGAAGGTTCATATCCAACAACGGAAGCTTAAAAGGGGATGATTAAAAATGAAATTTTAGTTCAGGTCTCTCAACCTTTATCTCAAATTCCCCATCAGTAAAGTGTGGAAAAGTTGTCTAATACATAGTTACTTCATCATAACTTATCAAGTACCAAATGAGAATCGAACCCTGCATACTTGTGAATTGACCTCCAGCACCTGCTTACTTAAACATTGTGGTCGTTGATAATATTGCTTCTATTTTTTGACTCGTAATCACATTGTCTTGTAATTGTCGACTGACGGAGAGAAAAACACAAACAGGACGAGGATAATTCCCATGCAGTGGATATTCCCCAGGTTTAAGTCACCTGTCATCTAATGGCCGAGTGGAAAGGTCCTTTGTTGATTAGTGCATTGGTTTTTCTGTTCTCCAAGCCTTACGTATTTTGGTCTTAAATATGTGAAAAATCTTTTTTTAGAAATCTACCGTGACGTATCCCATTTGTTACTTCCTTTCGTGGTAAATGTCCCCAAATCTGTCACGGACGATTCCACCGATTTAACTTTTGTCATGTGCACACAATGACCGATATTCAACCATAACAACACAGGATAACCCAGCGATCATTCAGCTTGGTTTACATCTCCGACTGCTATGCTTTTTTGTGATACTTTTGTGTACTCTCTGGCTTTTGTCGGGTGTTGTTGGTTCTAGAACGTGGGATCACTATGCATGCGCCCTGAGTAGTGATTCCGCGTCCTAGAATCTACAACACCTGACGAAAGCCAGACAGCTTACGACCAAAACGTCGAGAAAAAATGAACTCACAGACGGGGAAAATAGTCAAACCCTATTATATATGATAAATAATACACCCGTCTGACAAAATTCAGATAGAAATAGTTCACCTATCATTGCCTCACGACAAATCACCTCAGCTCCTGTAAGATTTATCAATATAATGAGAATGCCCGGATTTATTTGTCGTGGGGACTGTTAATCTATTCAACCAATTCAATTTGCCAAAGAATTCAGAGAGAGAGAGAGAGAGAGAGAGAGA
>OY735204.1:63940773-63975773 GCA_963457665.1 Thysanoteuthis rhombus | reverse complement strand
ATATATATATATACATATATATATGTGTGTGTGTGTGTGTGTGTGTGTGTGTATAGTTGTATATATATATATATATCACAAAGCCAATCTCCTGATGGTGGACTTTTGTTCCAAAGCAAACCTATTATCATTAAATGGTACACACACGCACAGCACACACTACTGAAGATGGGAATATCTCCGGAAACATGCCTGGGCAATCAATGAAAACATTTATTGATTTATCTATCCACCTATTTTTCCATACACTTTCAGTTTTGAGTCTGCTTCACTTCACAGAGTTCAAATTATATATATATATATATATGTATATATATATATATATATATATATATATATATATATATATATATATATATATATATATATATAGGTTAAACCTGTGTAAATATCAGTGTTTCATTTTTCTCTACCGCCTGTGACATTTAGGTTATCAGTGTAGAAAATTGCGAAAACCAAGTAGGAGTGAAGTGAAATAGAACTAAAGTCAGTAGGGAACGATAAGAAAAGCGAAGCGTTAAAATTTAGTCAATGCTAGATTACAATCGGTCCATTTTTCTCTAACCCAAAAGATTCCACGTATCATTACATATGTATTGATTAGATTAAAATGAAAGTTTTGATATATTTGTTCCATAGATTTTACCTGCTATATAACAGATTATTTAAATGACTATCTGTGGAATACTTCTCATGATAACCTTACGTTTTTAGAATTTTCAGATGAAACAATCGAGTATTTTTAGCGTAAGAAGACTTATTGCTTTTTGGAAATAACGTGATTTTGAAATGTAGCGGGGCGTGTCATGGAATTTTTTCCGCTTATGCGACCCAGACTCATTTATCGTTCGTGTTGGAGGTTGCAAAGACTGGGAAAACTAGACGAAAGAGGACTTTTGTCAAAAAATGCTATGGTGTGTGTTTGTGTATGCCTGTGCGTGCTTGTCTGTGTGTGTGTGTGTGTGTGTGCATATTGACCAAATAGAAACAAATGTTAATATCAAAGAACTACCAAAGGGAAGTACACATCTATGGACAGTACATAATGAAAATCCTGTGAGTGCTAAAAAGAAAGGATATATAAAAGCGATGGAACCTCCCAATGGTCACCTATCGTGCTGGAAGACGGAACCTAGCCAAAAGATCAACCCTTTAAACTGAGGACTATGCTAGGTGAACAGAAGAGAATTATGCTCAACCTAACACGGAGAGATCACAGGATAGCAAAGTATATCAGAGGAAACACAGGATTCGAGGATATCATAGAATCCATTAGAAAACTCAAATGGCATTGGGTTGGTCATATTGCAAGAATATCAGACAACTGTTGGATATCACGACTCACGATGTGGATCCCAAGAAATCACATGCGATGCCGTGACGAACAAGACAAGTTAAGAAAGTATTGGCACCGTGACTCACATGATTAAGAAGTGTGGCGATTCTTTGGGAAGATCTATGTCCAACTACAGACGCCAATTGGATGATTATGGCGATGATATGCAGAACTAATGTGACATCGGCCAAGGAAAGAGAGAACAGACTTCAATCAAATGAATATCTACTTATGCACTGGTGAGAGGAACTAAATGATCACCCTTTCGTCAGGTGTCCAGAACTACAACTCCTTAACACCCTGATTTTCCATCACTGTTAACAAGCTTGCATTGTCAAACGTTGTAAAAAGGTTGAAGTGAGACGTTTATCAATGTATGTTGCGATGGGTCAAAGAATGAGGATGTGAATTATGTACTTTTTTCAAATGTATTCATGCTGGGTGTAAATGTACAGCTTCAGCTAAGATTTGAACCCTTTTCACCGATCCCATTTGCCGGTGGTGATAACGAATACACCACGCCGAGTTTCCATGTTTACTTCAAACAAACGAGAAAAGGGATTCATTTTCTTATTTTGTCCCATCGGTGGATGTCTTGAAAATATACCCTTTGTCGTGAAGCTGCTTCACCCATTGACATCTTTCAGCCGTACAAGTTATTCGGTACAGGAGAGAATAAGAAGTAGTGCACATGGTCATTGACTCAAGTGAACTAATTCTGGCTCATAATGAGCTCATTTTAGTGACTGATTCGCTCGTGTTGTGATTTTGTTTACCCTTCGTGGTCTTGTGACAGACTAACCTAAGCTTACTAAATAACGATCACTTGCATTCTTTCAGTCAGCGTTTTAAATCCTGAATATACACTAAGCTTTGACAGTTGTACTGCACTCGGTGAAGATCCCTGCTATCATGGCCGTCCACCATAGTAAACCAAGCTTTGTGAATCACCATCGTCTCGATTTTCTGAGTTTTCTCAGTCAACTGAGGGTAAAAATGTGTTGAATCCCAGGAAATGACCTGTTTTTTTCTTGTTTTTAAATTCGTCTCTCACTTCTTTTTTTCTTTCTTTCTTTCTTTCTTTCTTTCTTTCTTTCTTTCTTTCTTTCTAGTCTCACCTTCGTTCTGATTTTCTCGTCATCTCTCTTTTTTCTATCCACATCTTTCTGTCAATATTTTTACCCCCTTTATATATGTCTCTCTCACACACACTCTATCTCTCTTTGAACAGTTTACAACCTGACAGATGGGTCTCTACAAACTGAAACCATTTGGATACACACTTTTTTCTTCTACAGGTTAATTAATTACAAGTGGCTGCCTTGAGTGTTAATTAGAGATAATGGCCTCCGGCCAGAGAAAGAATTTACGAGTGTTTGTTGGTTAAGTTGTGGGCGTTGAAAAGGAGAACGGCACTGAATAAACACTGGCAGATCTGGAGTGCAAACATGGAAGGATGAAAAGAAAGAAGAAAGGGAAAGAAATCTGTACATACGAAAACCATAGTTACTAATTTTGTTTGTGTATATGTTTGTTTGTCTGTTCACGTCACGGTATGAAATGAGTTTTTTCTCTTCCTCTCTTCAAAACTTATGTGGCCAGCAGCTAAAGTGTGGCCGACTGCAGTAGCGGACACATATGAATATGTTTGCATTGTCAGTGTGTAGATTTGGTAAGAAAACGTAAATTTTACTCTCTTCCCCCCTTTAGAGCTTATTATAGAGAGACTCACGTAACTGGGAACGATGTTTGAATATAAGAATGTTTTTAAATATTTATATGTCTATAGATTTTTGACGGGTACTATGCTAATAATGACAAAGAAATGACAAAGAAATAAAAGTCAAGAGAAGAAGGTGGAAAGATGGATGTCAGAAACGAAAAGGAAAGGGGCCATAAGGAGTGGAGAACAAAGAGGAAAATGTTGATATAAACTAAGCTTAATCGAGTACATGGTCATCAGTATTCGTCAGGTAGTTATGATCAAACCTACTCACAATAGCCTTCGAGACTAACATCACTTTAGGAAAGCATTGTTCAAGAAAGAGGAACCGACAAAGTAAATGAATAAGAGTAAGAGAAAGACAGCGAAATCCATTTGATGATATGTTTTTACTCCTTGATAGAAACGATTAAATCTGATCCCCTGGATTGTGTGACCTACTGGGATCACAAAGTCACAGAGGTATTCATGTTATGTTTCCTCTAAGACTGCTTCTGATCAATGCATATACCATTGATTTGTATGGTCGAACTGTAGTTGTTTGCACAGTTCCCAGTGGATCACTCCTCCTTTTGAATTGTTTTAATTTTCGCTTTATTTCCGAGCTAGCTTGCTTCATTCAATTATTATGCGATCGACGGTCCCGTCTATTGCTGCTTCACATAGTCTGAATTTTCTGTTACCTTGTGTCCTATATTGTTTTCATATATATATATATATATATATATATATATATATATATATATATATATATATAATTAGATAATTGTGTCATCCACAAACAGCTGTTTTGTTGTATTACAACTCTTCAGTGTGGCAATAGAGTATCCATTTTCCCATCCAGTACCACGAGTAGGATCGAAACTTTCGCTTCAGACCCAGAGGCTGGCATCCTACCTCTGCCATATACAGCACTGGGCGGTCAGTAAGGTTGAATTCAAGCGATATATTTGATCACACATAATTCCTCATCCACCAGAATGCTCTAACCCTAAGTTAGAAGAGCATTGCATAAGTTTATAATGAATGAGTTGCGTCACTTAAAGAGTGCTCAACGTTGAATAAGGAAGAGTTAATTTTAATAATTATCAAATAATTGTGTATAGTTCTTGTATTGTTTTTTCGGGACGCCATTAGAAGCAATTCATTTTCTCTCTTTTGATTTCTTTTGTGCATTTGTGTTCATGTCGTTTCATCTGCAATTTCTGCGATTTTTTTCTATAACTTCATTGCACCAGAAGTATCTGTAAGTCATCACCAGTGATCACCACAAACCTCCAATTGTTCTTATTATTCTCGACGATTTCAAATGTGCTTTGGTCTTCTAAGACCAATTCATTCCTCAGTCTTCAGAACTGTTTCTACCACTCTATTGATTATAGGTCCTACATTCATTTGCCACTATTCTCTAGCTCTCAGGCCAAGTACTGATATTTATCACATTCTCCTTTCATTTATCCCAATCAAGAAACTGTCATATCCATTATTTGACATTTTGTATTTGTTTAAAAAAAAAACAAAACCTGATCTTATGACCTGGACTGAGCAATCGATCTGAACCTCCAAGCACTGATGTTTTTACGTTATTTTCTATTTTATTTTCAGGGAAAGTGTCGGGTTTGTGATCACACAATCTGTTGGCATCACTCCAACAAAAGCGTTGCGAAATTCTCCGTGGACCACTCCCTCGACCTATTCATATGATAGACACACACAAATACACAGACGTCTCAACAAATTACCACACACAGACAAATACTCATACATATGCAAATCAGAAATAATGCAAAAATCTAAACATCGATTCAAGCAATATAATGAGATGCAGATGTGCAGAGAAATGAATATTTCAGTATAAATGTCACAAATGATAAACGGTCTTTGCAATCTTGGTGGGCATTAGTTTATGATTAAATAAAATGGCAACAACAGTATTAACAAAACGTTATAAACATAATATAATGACGGAAAGACACATGCTAATCTAGGAAAATAACGCTACATTTGTATTCCCCCATATATATATATATATATATATATATATATATATATATATATATATATATATATAATTTTTATCTTGTTAGTATCATCAGTTGTTTACATGTAACCGTTTCGAGAATTTTACAAACAGCACACACACACACACACACACACACACACACATATATATATATATATATATATATATGTATATATATATATATATATATATATATATATTGATCAGACCCCTGTCAAGGTTGGATGTAAGGTTAACGACTTATTGCTTCTATTTCAGGTAAATTAGTTACAGGCGAATGGTTTGAGTCAAGTCTTTATTCACGCACACATTGCTTCATCATCCAACGTAATAAGCCTTTTTTGTCATGCTATCTAGTGATTTGATCAGAGCAATGAAGACGTAAGGAATGTCCATAATTAGATGCTGTAGTTACTCCTCAATCTAATAAAACAATAGTTTAAATCGTTTGTGAAGAATGCTAAGAAATTAATAGTTGTGAAAAAAGAGGCTGGTACCAAAGTGTTGTTGGTCACATGCCTGCAAAAGAGATAATGAGGAAATAGAACTTAGAACAGAAGACTGTGTGGACTGGAAAGAAAAAAAGACTAATAGAATACTCATAAGACTGTGGATAGTGAGTTATGAAAACACTGTAAGAGTACCCAGAAGAAAGTGGTGGTGGGAGGAAATTTTGAAGTGAGGAGGAATGTAGAGGGACAGAGAGAAAGAGAGAGAGATGGGGGAAACTGACAGACAGACAGACAGACAGAGTAACAGAGAGAGAGGGAGGGATAGAAAGAGAGAGAGACAGAGAGACAGCGAGGTCGCGTGTACAACTTACATTCTTCCACCTAATTTCTCCAGTGACTGAAATTTCAACCAAATTCCTCCCCTAACGGAAATTCACCCATTTAGGAAATCCCTACCATGGAAGCCAAGTACCTCCCTATTCGGGAATCACTTGTCTAGTCCATTACATGGATCGAACATCAAATTTCAGTAAAAGGTATGATTCAACAAAAGCAAGGGAGGTATCCGTAGAGACGATATGGCAACTACCACTTACGAGTCAAGTCTTTAAACTGGACATTTTAATGGCTAAAAGTTGCTAGATTTTTCGAGAATTTCCACGGAAGACAGGAAAGCAAATTACTAGGATCACTTGAAACTGTATTTAAATTAGATTTAACTGGATATGGTTTATGGTTAATAATCTAGGGTTAGTGTTAGGATGGGTTAGTTACTATCCCTTACACAATACGGCAAAAGAATACCTACCTACTCTTATTTCATGCCTGCCAACTCACCCCATCAAAAATATAACCAAAAATAACGTTATATGAACATCAGTGAACTTCTATACGCTTTTAATCATTCGAAAAATTCCCAATATAAAATTTCTCTCAGTAATAACAGCCATACCGTCTCCGTCTCTGTCAATTATTTCCCTTGCCAATTATCGGTATTTTGTTAATCCAAATAATGACCCGAATTTCTATAGCCACACCAACATGCTAAAGGCGTATTTTTTTTATTTTATTTCAGAGGGAGAAACAAAAGGAAGCATACTGAAAGATGATAGCCACTGGGAATGCTCCAGGAAGATAACTATTGGCTGGTCAATGAACATTAGTTAATCAAAACCCAATTAGATGGAAATATGAAATGGATCAAGCAAGATTAACAAGACGGGTATGAAGTTATCCTGCAGCTCATATAATTTGATCCTTAATTGGTGAGCTGAATTTAGACATGCTCCAGTAAATGCATACGAATTAATGCTCATATTGACTTGTATAACCTAGCAGAGAGCCATTGTAAAATTTGGAACATGGCATTTACGCATACAGAAGAAAGTCATAGTGGTAGAATAACGGAATAAATTTGTTTTATCACTGCAGCCTTGATCATGGGAATCGTAGTTTTGAATCCAGCATATTACAATGTGGAGAGGGCAGGAAAACCGAGAAATATTAAGACCTAGCTCGAGATCAGTGAAAATTGAAGAGAATATAGAAGTAACAATCGTGTGTACGTTCATTAGAGCACTGTGAACGGTTCCAAAGACCCTTTAGGAAGGTTTGGATTAACTGAGGTTATTTAAAACACTGAGCTGTTGAAGTTTGATTAGAATCCTAGAATGGTACTGGAGATTTAAGGCGATTTATTTTCATCTGATCCTCAATGATATCCACCGAATTCTATGTTGTGAAGAAAAAATCCCGAATATTATGGAAGTCTATAATAACCAGAAACAAACTGCAGGAATAAGAAATATCTACAGGGAAATGCAAACTAACTGTGAAGGTCATTTAGAATCGGTTCCTTTCTATTGAATGTCTATACGCTGCTACGAATAGTTTTCTTTGCATAATGTACCATGAAAACCAAGTCATTCAATTCCGTTTGATATCAAATAAATGAAATTCGAGCCATTATTATTTTGGGCAAGGAGGAATCTTGGTTAAAACTTTATCGATATTTTTCTGTCAATAACAATAAAATGATGATTCATACATTCATTTATAACTTGAGTTAATCTCCGGGAAACAATTCACGGATATATTTGAATTTCGATCATGGTTTCATGGTTTTCGAAGAGAAATACTTGATTTGTCCCCATGAAAAAGTCGATAGATTTAAATATTAGATAAGAGATATTTTATCAGTTGAATAGTTAACTTTAGATCGAAAAGTTTATTAATGCAGGCAGCAAAACCATAAAAGTCATTGTTCATTATATCAGCGGATTAAATCAGCATATTTTGATATCAGACCATCGATACCGGGAGATCTGATGAGTATCAAACTCACCGATAACGTCCAGAAAGATTAGCTAATTGATCATTGCTATACGTCATCTATCATGACCTGTTCTTTTTTTTTTCATATCATCATCAATATACCAGTTTCGTATTCGACCATCTATAGTAAGAAATCCGATGACCGATACCAAAAAACGACCTACAAGATTACTTGGCTGAGCGTTACGATACGAAGTTTGTCTTTATCTATTTTTTCATACGATTATTCTAATTAATAGTTTGGTGTACGGCCACAAATAGTGGGGGATCCAATAAAGATCAGCCCCACCTTGTCATAGCTACAATACAAATGAATGTAATATTGAAAACTTGATAAGGACACCAATGGCATTTTCTTGTATTTTTCGAGTTTTTTGATTATTGCCCTGGGACTTTTGAAACAGAACTATCTGAGATTCTTGTTTTTCTTTGTTAACATCTACCATATCCAGTAGTTGTGAGCAAGATATATATGTTATGGATATAAAAGTCACATAGAAACATTTTTAGGATGACAAAAAATGAAGTGTTGTAATTTTCTCAGTAGTTGCGTGATTTTAATTCCAAGATTACTGTTTTTTCATATATAAATATAATATATATATATATATATATATATATATATATATATATATATATATATATATATATATATAACGCTAAAAGCTAAAATAGTGTGCTAGATGTTAATATCTATGTTATAATTATCGGAAGAGTAAAGGTTGACTTTCCTTGAGCGAAATGCAAGCCTACCAGATCGATGCCTCTTTCTACTTTGCTCCAGGGAACCTTTTTCTATGAATAGCTTATTCAAATTCACGATTTTCAACTGAGTGTATTCATTACGTCTGTGGCAAAGATCACTTGTTTATTTTTATTTCCATCTTATATCCTTCATCCTATTTTTTATCTTCTTCCATCGTCCCTTCTCTCAGTACCTCTCTTTCTCTCCAACCCATTTATCTCTCTGTTCTTTTCCTTCTCTGACTTATTCATTATTTCTTTCATCCACACCTACTGGAATTTTTTTTTCTTTTTACTCCTTTTCTTCCAATGTTTTCTCTTTCTCTCCTTCTTTCCTGCCTATTTTCCACTTTTTTTCTATCGTTCGTTCTTTCTTACCGTCTGTACGTCCAATTTCTTCATCGATTCCTTTATTCCTCTCTCTCTTTTCCTTCATATCTCTTCTGTCTTCTTAATCTCTTTCAATTACTACATTCAAAACGAAAAAAGAATTCTCATTTTGTTTCTTTTCTTCTTTCTCAACACCTGTTCATCTCATACTTCAGCTCTTTCTTCTTTCCATATTTACCTTTATTTTTCGTTTTTTAGTCGTCACCTCCCCATTTTGTCTTGAACTTCACGTCTCTCATTCTTTTTTTTCCTTTAATCCTCTACTTTATTCCTCACCTTCCCCCTGTTTTTCTTTCCTTCTTGTCTCTCTCTTCTTAATCCGTGTAGCGTTCATTTCTTCCCCTTCTCTCTTTTTTATTCGTCTCAATATTTCTTCCTTCAAGCCTATTAGAAACCATAAACCATAACTGTCGACATAAGATTTTTCAGTTTTCAAGTCGGTCTGGCTACATATATATCATGCGACCAGGTCGTACCGATAGAGCTAGAGGACTGAAAACTCAGGCATCCACTCCTCATGTCTACCAAAAAACGGTTTTCTTTTTAAAATTCCCATTGAATAAGTTTTTTTGGTTGGATTTCAATCTGCCATATAATTTTATGCTAAACTGATCACTTGTTTTTTTGTCCGACAGTATTCACGCTGATCTATTGGGAATTCTAATTTTTTAATGGTATCTGTCAAACAAAATGCGAAAGAAGCAACTTGTTCCTTTACGTCATTTTTTCTGATTTTTGATTGATCACCCCCAACAAGATATGCTGTCAAAAGACAGTGGTGGCTTAATGGTTTCTACCAGGTGACTAACCAGACATGTTTCTCTCTATATTTGTTCCTCCCTTTTTTTCTTTATTCGCCTTCTCTACTTTCTATTCCTCCGACCAATCTCGTCTCCTTATACTTATCATACTTATAGTTTTCCCCTGTTCGATCTCTTTATTTCTCTCCCGACTGGTTTCTCTTTGGTCCAAGTCTTGAACAATCTCTCTTTCCTTCTCTCCACACCACAAGTCCGCACCCTCCTCTCTCTCTGCCCACCTTACTTTCAGTGAACAAATATAATTCTCTGATCCAAGGTTCAATGGAAGTCAACCCGCTCCGCTTTCAAGAAGCAGACATTGAAACCACGACCTTAAAGCCATTGTTCCGATTACAGTTAATGAAATGCTAATTACTAATGACCAACAGGGATGAATACAAAGTAACAATCGTTTGTCAAAGTCCTGCACGGAAGGTGAATACAAAAACTGAGGTTGAACTGATCTACATTTGAAGATTCAATTTGATAGCATTACTACAGGCATGCAAAACTGTAACGAGCAGAAAATGTCTTTATCAATGAAGTTGAGTTGCATTTTTTTCCAGCAAACTGCATTTAAATGGATGACACGTTTAGTAATGCAAATCATTTAATACTGTGCAGACTGCTTTCTAATACGTGACGCTTTTAGATTTGGAAAATAGTAAATAATGAAACTCGCCATCACAACCAATAATTGGACAACTGCACCGTCCAATTTGAAAGGAAAATTCCATCGAAGACGAAATATATGTACCGTTTTGTCATGCTTAGTCTTACAATCTTTCAGGCAACTTCATTTTTCCATCCTCTGTGTACCTTTTTTATCAGACAAAAAATACTCTAAGTGTCTTTTGCCGTCCACCACAGACTTGAATTTATTTTTCTGTCGAGAGAATTCTGTAAAGATAAAAAAAATGGTCGCTTTGAGGTGAAAAATAGGATAGATTAGTAACCACTTCCAAGGCTAGCTGTATCAGTTTCTACTTGATCACCAAAGAATATGTAGACTAGTCTAATCCTGATTGAATATAACACCCTCTCTCTTAATTCAAAAGGCTTTTCATCCAGTGGTGCCTTCGATATATCTATTTAGTCAGAGCACAGTATTTGTTAGAATCAAAATCGTTGGCACTCTGGAAGGAGCTCATAGTAGATGACTCCCTTCCAATCAAACCATTGAATACATCGAAACATTCTCTGGCTTAAAAACTGGTCCCTGGAATAGTCAGTCGTGGTTTTTCAAACACACGGTTTTTTGCGTTTCAAATTGTTGTAGAGTATTTATTTTTCGTCGAAACTCATAAAATGTTTGACGCTTGACTTGATCACAACCAACCTGAATCAATCTACCTGACAAAATGTTCAGGGAATCCGAACAACTGTACGAGAGGTAATATTGACTCTACTGCTACACTTAATGAGCAATGAATACTCGTTTTGAGCCCTGACTAAAACTGTGAGAAGGAATTACTTGAAAACTGATGGAGAAAAGTAGGTAGTAACCATGTCTTTCTTTGCAAGGTCAACCTCCTCAAAATTAACCTATATTTGCTCTCATATATACGCAGATATATTCAATGTACGTACATGAATATTTCAAATTTTCTCATCGCTGCCAATCGCCTTTACTGTGACTCCATCACTCTTCTAGCGGTAGCCATTTTGCCTCAAAAACTCAACGTATTTCTGGTGGTATGAAAAAGATAATTTGTTGATTAAACACTGAATCCAGTAATATTTAACGATAAATTTGTTTCAGTAAGTTTTCGCACTTCATCCGTCTGTATGTTTGTAATTAGGAAGAAAGGCATTATCAATAGTTACAGAGGGAATAAGGCTTTTACATATATGATAGCAATACATTCCTGGAATTACACTAAGTATTATCATCGGTCAGGAAATAATAAGAGCATAGTAAGATGAATATGGCTCTAGCATGTATTATACGAGATGCTACTTAGTTCATAGAATAAGAACAAATTGATCAATATGTTAATCGATCAATTTATCTGATATTTGCCATGTCTTGCAGCACATTTCATTCATCTTGCAATATCGCTCTAGCCGAGGAAATAAGAACCTCATTTGTATAGATTTCTTTTAGATAGTAATTTCGCATTAGGTTCGTCGGAATTCAGGGGTATCTGCTCGAATGCATGTGTTGGTCCTCATATGCAATTTGTAGACATGAATACGCGAATGGATGAATGTCACACACGTGCTCGCACACACACACCCCCACACACACACCCACACATGCGCACGCTTTTATACATGTGTATACGTATTGTGGAGAACATGAAGTAAGGTAGTCTTTTTGTCGCTGAAAAGCGTCTTACGTCAGCATTAACGACTTTCGATAAAATTCTTGTGTTAACACCTTTGTTTATTTCGTAACCCTGATTTCCTGGTTCCAGTTTTGCTTTATCAACCCTGTCCCGACCGGATACAATCGATTTTTTTTATTGTTTAGCATTATTGATGGAGTCATAATCACGGGCGACAGACGGCAATCACATCAGATTAAAGCCCAATTCCGGATGAAACTTTTTCACTACGTGGCTTTGTAAATATACAACACATTACACGCCAAGAAAAGCAATCGACTAATCAATATTAGGCGATCGAAGAGGACGCTGTTTCTTATTCCGGCATCAAAGACCGGCCAGAGATAATATGGTGTATTAATCGGTAATGTAGGTCGAGTCATAGTCTTTTGAACATAGGAGAATAAAAGAAGCCGTCTGTTTGTCTAAATATACGCGTACATCTACACTTTCTATTTGACTGTTTTTTCATCTATCTTAGTTGATGGGCTGAGGAGCTTATGAAAGTGTCTCCAGCATCTGCAGTTGGTTCGAGACCTGGTAAAATCCACGTATTCGATTACTGATTTTCAAGATAAGCCGACAATTCTATGGTCATTTTTGTAAAGAAAAAGGGGAACAAAGTTTGTACGATTCGGGACTGGGGAAAACATATGTACGCAGGCCATATAAATATGTTGACTGAATGTATGTCAGACAAGTGCAGAGTTCAATCATGTGACTTTTACTACTCAACAGGGATTAGGTATGGAAATCTGCACCTAATAACGAAAGGAGAGAAATCAACATTACCCGCAGCTACCATTGGAAAATTCTGTTGACCCCCATCATTGGGAGATTTCGTTTTCCATCTCACAATCGGATATTACACCTGAATAAGGCCGTTGAATGAATCAGCCGAAACGCTGTATTAAAATCACAATCAGGATGGAATTCAATCGCCCGAAAAGTTCTCTGAATGTTTATGACTTTCCTCGAAACTACAGACAATTCTATCCTCATTAGAAGAATAGTGGAACTCAATTTGCCTGTCCCTATGATACAAAGTATATTCATGTCCGTGTAATTTACCTATCAATGTTCAGGATACATTACTCTCCAGTTCCAGAACACGCGAACGCATACACAAAAGCAAGGAAAAAAAATACACACACACACGTGCATACAGATTTTCATACCTTCAAATAATGGGAGATATATAAATCATCTGCGTATTATACCACTACCTCAACAAAACCTTCCATAGATTGAGGGTTACTGTGGCAGGATTTATTGACTAGATCGCATTATAAAAACGTATATGGTATAAAATAATATCAGTATACAATATTCACAAAACCTGGTATAAAATGATAAACTACATAATATGTATTATATAATAAGAAAGGGAGGTGGTGTTTGATTAATGCTGCTGAGGTGCCATGTTTAAATACCTGTTTTGTTTTTGAAGTTCCCGAAACAGTCACTGGGTAAACTTCTGATGATCCAAACATGAGACAATTTATACATTGTACAATAATAATTAAGTATAGGAAATACAGGAAAAACACTTTGGAAGATTACATGAATTGCATTGACAGATATTGGGAAAATTAGTTACAGAAATAACACAAAAAGTCGATTGAAAAAGATTTTTATGTTCAGAGCTGTAAAGCTTTCTAGACTACCCGTCTATCCACCTATCTATCTATTGATTTATCTATCCATCTATCTATCTATCTCTCTCTCTTTCTCTCTCTCTCTCTCTCTCTCTCTCTCTCTCTCTCTATACATATATATATATATGTATATATATATATACATATATATATATACTGATAAAACGTGATTATAAGTTAAACGAATTTTTTTCATGAATTATCATTAGCTTTTCCCACAAAGATATCAAGCACACTATCTATATAATTAGATATGTGATGGATTTATTTCATAGAGTGCTCGATCCATTCAACTTTATACTATGAAAGTCAAGTTGTTTTAGAGAAGGGCTGGAAATAAATCGTAGAATGTGGATTTGCTACACTAACTACTTCATGTTTCTGCCCGCTCCAGGCCTCATCAGATTCGCCTGATGAGGCCCGGAGAGGGCAGAAACATGAGCTAGTTTGTGTAGCAAATCCACATTCTACTATATATATATATCACCAAACAAATCAGGGATGCAATATAATATAATATAATATCAGATGTATGATGGGTTTATTTGATAATGTAGTCGTTATGTTCAACTTTAAACATTATATTGGTTTAGAGTGATGCTTAGAGTATAATGGAATGATGATTAGAGAAACAAACACGTTTCTGTTCCTGCTCTGTTTCAGCTTTCTTAGGCGAATTATTTTGTTTATCTTAGATTCCTGTTGGGTTTATCTACTCTTCTAGGTGGTTGAGGTTCTTTTTTCTTTTATTTGTTTTAGTTCAGTGGTTGGCTATTGCTTGCTATATATTTATTTTATTTAATGGTGATACATGTCTGTTGGTGGTTATAAATTACAATTCAGGGTATATGGTGTGAGGGTTCACATAATCAGTAAGTAGTACTTCTGTCAGTTCATTTGTGCTAGGACACCTTTTATGTGAGCTTGGTGGGTCATTTTGGTCTGGTGTACTTCCTCATGTGAAAGGTAGCTTTGTTAATTGGATTGTTTTTTAAAGTGTCCATGTGAATAAGATATCTATGTTAGTTATTTTTTTGTATACCTATGTGTGTGTTATTGAGCAATGTTTGTGAAAATAAATTTTTGGCGGCACCGACATTTTAACGTTATTTGATATTTTCTATTTATTTCTGTATTTTTAACTATTGATAAAACTAAGAATTTCTCATTTAGGCAGGGGTGGCATGGAGTTTCAATATTTTGGCATTTGTATATTTGTTTTAATATTTTCCTTTTTTCCTTTAGTTTGAGATAGCTATCACTCAGTCTCCAATGATATGTCCATAGTGATGAAATATTTTTATATTTTTCATTAGTAAAAGATAATACATGGTTGGCTAAGTTGAAGGACCTAACACTACGAGGATCGAACTCACTATTCCCTACTAATGATCTGAAGGAAAAAAATAACAATTTCATAACAACTTATGACAGGACATATGATGAGTATTTACAATATTAGATTAGATCGAACTCACTACAAAGTAGGATTGTTGGCAAAGATTGACTGCCTTGCAGATACCCTCGACATGATATATATATATATATATATGTATATTCTATAAAGCTTTAAACACTGAACAGTAAAAATCTTTTTTTCCAAAAGATTGCTTCGTGTTCCTTCACTTATCTGTTTCCCAATACCAGTCCCAAGTTTTGTAATTTTTCCCTCTGTTTTCCCCCGTATTTCGCTTATACTTTATCATCACGGTACTCTGTATCTGTATAAATTGTCTCATGTTGGGATCATTAGTTGTTTACCATATAACTGTTTCTTTGGGGATTTTAAAAAACAAAACAAAAGAAAACATGGCATCCTAGCAGTATTGATTGAGCATCACTTCCCTTTCTTATAATATAGTTCACGCCATACATGTAGTTTGTCATTTTGTATATAGATATATATAAGTACAAATCAGTCATCTGATATTTGATGTATGATAGGGTTATTTCGTAAAGTGCTGTATACATTCAACATTAAGTTAAAGTAGAGCTTTGAATATGATGGAGTAATGGATTGCCTCAACGAACATGTTTCCGCCTTTTTGGCTGAAAAATCTTCCAAAATGCAGAAACATAAACGTTTGTGTATAGTGAATCCATTATTGTACATACAAACACACGCACGCACACACGTATATATATATATATATATATATATATATATATATATATATATATATATATATATATATATATATATATATATATATATATATGATTAGTTTATCTCATAAAAGTACTCGATACAATAATAGGTGGTTAAAGTAGACCGTCAAATATGATGAAATAATTGAATTATTTGATTTTCTACACATGTATATTTGTGTTTCAAACACTGCGTTATATTGTATTTAAACTCCTATGTGAAAGGATTTCCCGTCGTTACACAGTTGGTGTATATATAATTTGGCCAAGACAATGTAAATAGAATAAGCAATCAGAGAAATGTCCTATGACAGCCCCATTTTCTTTAATTGTTTATTCTATTTAAGTTGTGTATGGCCAAGTGATATATTACACGTGTTATGACTGGATATTATTTCAAATAAGAGTTTTGATATAATATAACGCGGTTTGTAATCATATACATGTATATAAAATCTCAAAGGTGTTCTTAGTTATGGCACCAGTGAATCAATCAATGGTGGTCAGAGCAAAAGTTGTTTTTCCCAGTGCTAGACATGTATATGTACGGACGTGGACACAGAACGAGGAATATATATATATATATATATATATATATATATATATATTTATATATATATATATATATATATTGAGAGAGAGAGAGAGAGAGAGAGAGAGAGAGAGAGAGAGAGAGAGAGGGGAGATTGGAAGAAAATACCACCTCTCTGGATGATTTAAGCATATCTTGACATCTGCAGTCTGACCGAAATATCTTGAGTGCTAGATGTATGTTTATATTTCAGTGCCTACATCGAATAACCCATCAAGTATCGCATTTCACGTTGTTCTGGTTACGGATAAATATTTTATAGTTCTCCGAACGCCTTTATACATAATTTAGTTTTAGGTAAATGTTCTGTTTAATGGGATATTTTCATTTACCTTATTTGATTGTTTTGCTATCTTGTTTTGTTGGTGTAACCTTTAAAATTTCTATTGCCTGCGTTGTAGCCAGTTCGGTTTATGCCGCTCCCGTCCAAGTGTCTTCACATTATGAATGGTCATAAACACAAAACCTCCCAAAGCGTCGTGTGGGACATCGTAGAAATAATAGCTCGTCGTCCATCACAATCAATCTTTGTCAAGCAGTTATGTGTCCACCGTTTGTCACGGAACCTTTTGTTGGCTTTCAATCAAATAGTTTTGATGGCTGTGTCTTTAGGTCTTTATTTTCCCGTAACAATGCTGATGGTAGATGAATCTGCTAGCCGTTAGTTGGATTTTAACCTTGGATCGTACATCCAACTATCAACCACTTTTTAGCATAGGTTCAATGTGCTTAGGTCAAGAAATACTGGATACCAATTACAGACGCAGAGGGAGGGCGAAAACTATACTAAATGATTAAAAATCATCGAGAGTAGTGGTCAATGGTCCTTAAAAATCGGTTCGAACCCTTTTTGGAATTTTTGGACTTCAGCAGTGGTCATATCACATCTCATCAAGGATATATAAAAAAGTAAAAAGTTAGATAGAATTGGTTCCTCGTGAACTGGAGGAAATGCTCCGTGACAATGCCAAATGTCACACCTATCGACCGGAAGTGTCTAAACTTGGAGAATCGAAATATAAAGTCTTGCATTCTCTATTTTCACAGCTGATATACTGCACATATTCTACATTATCATCTTCACCAGCCACTACTGAACAAAGGCCTTTCCAATCTCTTTCCATGACAATCACGATTGCCGTAACCTCTTCTATGTCCTGTTGACAAACCTTTTTTTCATCACATGCCCCTCCCACTTTATACCTGGTCTTTTCCTACTGCATTTACTATTCCATCGGTTAAAATCCGTGAACCTTTTGCACCATCTGTTGTGCTTTCTTTTTGATAAGTGTCCAGTCGTACTTAATCATGTCAATTAATTTTGGGTATACTTCAACCAGGTTTTCTCTCAGATCCATTGGGATTTACTTCTAGCATTAGTCTGAGAGTTATTCCTGGCATTGCTCTTTCCATTGTTTTTTATGAGATTCTAATATTGATATCCAGTGGTATTGTTGGTTTCCGGATTTTGCATCCGTACATCGTAGCTGGTATTATGCATTCATTGTATATATAACTTTTTAAAAATATTAGCAATTTTCTTTTCAGTAGATATCTTTTCACACCAAATGCTTCCTAACCGAACGTTATTCGTAGATTTATTTTTTGTTCCATCGCCTGACCTTGGTAAATGAATTTCTTATCCTCAACTAAGTTTTTATCCTCTATTCGTATGGTCTTTTTCGGGACTTTATCATTGAACATTGTCGCTGTTTATGTTCTAATAATCTTCAAACCTATAATTTGGACTTCTCTATTTAGATCGTTTTACATGTTTTGTAATGCATCTGCTGTTCGGGATATTAATGTGATACTAAAATTTTGTTCTAATACTCTCCAACGATGTCTATTCCCACGTTTTCCCAGTCTGTTTCCCGAAAGGTGCTTTAAAGCCCCGATGTAAAAAGTTTTGGAAAAATTGCATCACTCTGTCTTACGTCTTTTCTTTGTATCTATATGAAGTGTAGATGTTGAAGTGAGACACGGGAATACTCAAAGACGACGAATTGATTAAAAGCGGAGGAGCTTGATAAGAAATAAATAACAAAAAGCAGAATTAACAATAAGATAAATAGAAAATCATGAAAGAAGTATGAAATACGCTCAAGTCGTAAATCAGTTGGCAAATAACAGATGTTGACTTTAAAAGACGAAGAATGCAAAATTGACCAGGGTAGGAACAAGATGTTAAGAATAACGGAATAATACCATGAGGATCTGTCCACTTTGAAAATAAAAGTACGACCATCGGAAACTTGATAGTTAATAGTGACGTTCCAGAAGTGACAACGGACGGCGTAGTGTTTGCACTACGAAATACGGAGAGCAGAGAAGCCTATGGCGAGGATGGCATAATTGCAGACCTTATGAAGATGTAGAAGAACCAATGCAAGTATTCACATAATGCATATGAGAAAGGAAAGAGCCCCCAAACTATCGTCCCAGAACATTTATCCTACAAAACAAAAGAGGAGCTGATGAAAACATCGGCAACTACTGTTCTATCGCCCTACTATCTTATATATATATATATATATATATATATATATATGTGTGTGTATATATATATATATATATGTATATAAACCATTCTTGAAAATACTAACAAACAGATTAAGAAACATCATGAAAGCTAATCTCCTGAACAGACAAGAGAGTATACAACAATAGGCCACCCACACACATCAAGCAAAGTGATCAAAAAGACTTCAGTGTACAATACTTTTAGCACCCCGAAATTGACTGGAAAACATTTTTCCTTGATACTTTATGAAGTCATATAAAATAATAAACAAGTAACACTTTTTCAAAAGTTACTTTACCCTTAAGAAAAAAAGTAATTTTTCAAAAAAAAAAAAAAAGAATTTTTGTGCTCAAAATCCAAAAATATAATTCTAAAAAGTTTTGGAAGTTAGTTTCCACTAGAAAAACAGAAAAAAAACGCACCATTTACTATCGAAGGTAGTGTAATTTTTTTCACTAACACATTATATCTGAAAGTTAATCGCCCTAAAAGAAACGTATATTTGTATATTTCAAATCTAATTTCATGGAGAAGTCTATTTTTTTATTAAAAAAAAATATTTGTTTATCTGAGGGTGATAAACTTTCGAAGATATGGGTGATTTGTATACCTTTGTAAAATGGCTGACGTTTAAATGGTGTCATCCGGTGTCCAGGCAAAATATGTGCGTTTACAAAGCAGTCAAATCTAGAGTGCGAAAAGTATATTTCAGCAATTTTACATATACAATTACAAAAGTTTCTGATTATTTACAACACAGATAGTTCTCCAACTCAAGGCAAGAACGAGGTATTAAAGAGGATTATATAAAATGCATTAGGAATATATACGGAGATATACTGCAATAAATTGACAAATTTTATATATATTAATATATATATATATATATATATATATATATATATATATATATATATATATATATATGTGTGTGTGTGTGTGTCTGGATGTGTGCGTACGTGTTTGTAGTACCAATCAAAGCTGACTATAATGGTAGAATCTGGAAATGTAATTTAGCCATGAGAAAGTGCTTTCTCCTTAGGCACCCTTTGTGGTGCAGTTTTCTTTGCTCAGCAGACAATGTATTAAGAAACTAAGAATTCCATGTCCAGTAGTAGAATCTACGAGACAACACTCTAACCCCTCTGTGAAGCATTAATAAACCGTGACATCCATGACACCCAGATGAACAACAAAGCCGAAATGATTAAATTAATAAACAAGACGAGTGACTGATCTCTGTCCTTACAACGCGCTTTCATCTTATTCAATGATTGTGATTAGATTGACCGTCCATAAAAGCCGGACTTTTGCAGAGTGGTTGTGTCTCACAAAAGCACCTTATAGACATTCGCCTTGGAACAATGTCAGCTTCTCACGCTCTCTGACAACAGGATAAATGCATTGCTTTCACAACGGCTTTGCCTTATGGATCATCTACTCGTCATTGAAGAACGACTTTCTCTCTTTCTTCCTTTCTTTCTTTCTCTCTTTCTATCTTCCTTTCTGTCTTTCTTTCTTTCTATGCTTTTAACCATCCTTCATCACTGGATGGTAGTAGGAAAGGAGAAGGGCAAAAGTCGATGTATCAGTCCGTGGGATTCTGAATGAATTGAATGAAAGGAAGAATGAAAAAAATAGTGAAGAATAAAAGAATGAAAATGAGGATTGAACAAATTATCATGAGAATACAAAGAAACAGTAAAAAAGGGAATTAAATGAAAGAAGGGAAAGGGGAAAAGGAAGACAGAAAAAAAAAAGAAAAAATACAAGTGTAAAAGAAAGAAAGAAAGAAAGGAATATACAATAAGAGAGTGAACGAAAAAGGCATGAGAAGATAGATAGCAATGAAGAAAAAGACAACTAGGCTTTATAGCAGTGAAGCAAATGCCACAAAATATCAGTCCGTTGGATTATGATTGAAGGGAATGAATAAATGACCGGAAATACATTGCCAATATGGTTTATTATCATTGACTATCAAGGGTTTTGGCTGAATTTGTTACATAATGTCTCCGCGGCATCATTGAGCACAGATCGTTTTTATGATTAATATAAATCGATTTTCTAAACACACCTCATTTAATGGTGAAAACTGCATGCTTCTACCTTTAATAGTTTCGGAGACCAAAGTATTTGATTACAGCAATCTCGCCTACAGCTCAGTGGCAATAGAAATTGGGTATTACTCTCTTCATTTCTTTATGTTGAGCAATCTTTTTCAAAAAGCTACTTATTGATGGAAATTTCAGTGAGTCTCCATGGTGATGGCCATTTTGGATTGACGATGCCACAAATTCAGCAAGAGCCCCTGGTAGTTCTTGATAGTGGAGTATATTAGTAGTATATTCCCGGTAATTTTTTCCCCTTCATTCATAATCCTATAGACTGAGATTTTGTGACATTGGCGCCCCTACTGTGAAGCGTTGAAATCATTTCCCTCATTGCTATCTATCCCCTCCTGCCTTTTCCATTCTACCTAATTTTCTCTCTTCTTTTCTTTTGCGCTTCTATTTCTCTCCTTCCTTCTTCTTTCCTTTCCTTCTTTCTTCCTCTCGCTCTCTTTTTCTCTCAGTCTCACTCTCTCTTCTGTTCGAGATTTTGCATTTTTTTAATTACTTTTCTTCCCTTCTTCCTTTCTTTTCTTCTTTTTTTCTCTCTTCCTTTCCGTCACTGTGTCTTCTGTTTGTTCAGATTTTTCAATTTTTCTCTTCCATTTTTCTTTCCTTTCCTTCTTTCTTTCCCTCTTTCGTTCTTTTTTCTTCCTTTCTTTCTTTCTTTCTCTTCTGTTAAAGTTTTCACTTTTCACTTTTTTCCTTCCTTTCGTTCTTTTGTTCTTTCTCTCTTCGTTTTGATTTACTCCCTTCTTTTTCCCTTTTCTTTCTTTCTTCATTCCTTTCTCTCTTTTTTTCTTTCACCATAACTGTCTCAGTCCATTTTCTGTTTGGTTTTGCCTTTCTCTCTCTCTTTTCTTTCTTTCTTTCTTTCTTTCTTTCTTTCTTTTTTCTTTCTCTCTTTATATCGGTTTGACCATTTCTTCTGTTCAAGTTTTACTTTTTACGCCTCCCTTAGCTTCAACCTTCTTTCCTTCTTTCTTTCTTTCTCTCTTTCTTTCTTTCTTTCTTTTTCTCTTTCTTTTTTTCTTTCTTTTTTTCTTTCTTTTTTTCTTCCTCTTCTGCCCTCTGGTTTTGCTAATTTGCATGTTTCTATTTCCCCTCCTCCCATTTTTCACTTTTGTTTCTTTCTGTCGGTCTTCCTTTCTCTCTTTCTTTCCTTCCTTCCTACCTTCTCACTTTCCCTTCTTTCTATTTTGTTTTTTTGACTTTTTTCTTCTTTCATGATAATTCGTTAATTTCCCATTTTCCTTCCTTTCTTTCTCACCTACTTCATCTATTTCCTTTAAAATATTCAGCTCCTTCCTACCTTAAACATTTCATTATCCCAGTCTCCCTTTTCATTCATATTCCCCTTTCTTCCCTTTACCCCCAACTGTTCGTATTCCCCGCCTGGTTTACCCCTATCTCCTCTCTTTTCCACTTCTGCCTTCCCGTTCCAATTTCCCCGGATCGTAATATTCTGTCTCATGATTATTTGCTGTCTTAAGCTAATCCTTCTTCCTCCTTGAAATGTCTTCCTTTTCAATCCTTTCTTTCACATCATTACTCTTTCACTGACCCAGGTCTGTCATCTCTCTTCTTTCATCCTCTCCTCTCTTCTCATACGGCCTTTGATCAGCCTCCAAAAGCCTAGCCACAAGTGAATGTCCATTGAAAACACCAACTCCGTGATGAATCAGTCAAACGTAAAGACTATCTTCCTTTGAAAGGATGCGACTGTCAACCAATGGTATAACTGTATGGTTCAGGCTAAGGTTGAACAATCGAGGTTCAGAAGCATTGCCTTGATCAAGATTGTCCGAGGGAAATCTATGTATAAGTATGTGCGTTTTCTGCTTGTTTGTGTGCGTTATAGTGAGTCTCTGTGTGTGCGTGCGTATGCGTGTAAGAAGATTTCAACATATTAACAGTATAAACAAACCTACTGACAATTTGAGAATTCAGAAGAAGACCAAGATTTCAATTGTCCTCCGTTAAACCTGAAGTGTGGTGTTACGTGTATATGTCCATTGTATTGTTGTGTGTATTTAGCAAGACTAATGTTATGTTTATGGAGGGTCCCTTTGGACGAAGCAATCGGTTGAATGGGCTTAAAATCAACTCTGTGTGTGTGTGCACGTGTGCGTATTTCTTGGTTAAAATACGTCGATATTGAACTTTGGAACTGCGGAAACGATTAGAATGTACAACGCGTTCAGGAATTTTATGGTTATCTTGGGTTTTTAGGAGTTAACTGTCCTTATAAACAACTAATTGCCAATTTTCCCTCTCTACACACCCTCTCTCTCACCACCGTTTTTCTGTCGGAGACCTTTGTGCTTTTGAGTTTTGCTTTCTTTTCTCCAAATTTTCAGCTTCCTTCCCTACATTCACTTTCTTCTCTCCTTCTTTTGAAATTCTCCAATCATTTTTTGTTGTATACTTGCGTATGAGCTCATTAACTTGTCTCCGCATGCACTTAATGTATTCTGCCGGAGGTTGCATTTTTACTTTGAGTTTGGAAATTGAAGTTCGACTTAGTTGGTTAAATTTTATGCTTGTTCATCTCGGTTAACCTACCCTAGAACCGGAAACTGTAAGAATTTACTTCTTTTAAACCGGAACTGATCTCTGATAAGATCTGAAACATTTTTGAACTATACATAGATCTAATTAGATCTAAAATGATTTGATCTCTTATAGTCTACCTATCTATCTATCGATATGTGTGTGTGTGTGTGTGTGTGTGTGTGCTTGTGAGTATGTGAGCATTTATGACAGCCCGATCCATTTACGATAGTCAAAAGGTTTAATCGCCATCAACGATATTTTCTCGCATAAAAGTGATTACACAGATGGTTTTTGCTATGAGCAGTAATTTTTCTTATTTCTCTTCAATATTTCTTCCTCTCTTTCCCCACCCTCCTCTTCTGTCACCTTGTCTTTTTGTCATTCTTTTCTTACAAATACGTATGTTGAAGCGGATCTCCTACAACTAACGGTTTGATCTTCTTACTCTATTTGATAGAGTGTAGGCTATTGCACAAGTCGGAAGATTTTTTTTTGAATTCTCACTTATCCTTGAGAATAAAATATCAGCTGTGATTGCCAAATCCTATTTTAATAGTTCGTAATGGAAGATACGTACAATATTCTATCAGTTGCAAAATAAGATTTTACTGGGATGAAACTTTGGTTTAGATGTCGACAGCAGTTTTTATAATGGACATTTATCATCTCAACATGTATGCTTCTAAGCATTTTTTCTGTCCGTCGCTGATGCATCTCATTGGTTGATATACCTTCCTATTATGACATAACTATGAATATTACGTCATAACATAGCCATATATACAAATTTCTTCTGTTTACACAGATATCTTATTGGTTGAATTCCCTTTCTATTACTACGCCATTGAAACTCCCAAGACTTTTTGCTTGATCATCACACCTTGAAACAGCTTGGGTAGGACTAAATCATCCAATAACATAACTTCAGGCTCCTTCATGTCGATCCATACACAAATAACCCTGTCATTTTATTTATGTGTATCTGCTATTTACCAATAATGATTATTGTATTCCTGACAAAAAGTCAAACTTCGTTTCAATCGAGTAGGTCTTTGTTTGCTCTCCGAAAATCTGACATTATTTTCAAATCTGATATTTTCAACTTGTACGTCTGTTCGTTCCTTCTTTTACTTATGCCACGCTTATATTTTCTTCCTCACGTTTTCTTTATTGTTTTCCCCAACTCTCTTAATCCTGTTTCCCTACACATTCAATACATCCCTTCATACTGCTTTTGTTCGCCTCCTCTTTACAACTTCTGAGCTCTTTTCTCTCCCATTATATAGGCCTCATATCGCCTTGTTTTCTAAAGGAAACACAATAATGGAAGCATGATATGTAATACATTCCCCTTTTACTTACCAAACAAGAGAAAACAGCCAAGAAACATACAACGTTTGAAATACAAATGCATGAAAAAAACATATCGTTTCTATGCAACTTTTGAACGTCCCTGAAAGTAATGACAACAAAAGACAACACCACTAAAATAAAGCAAACAATATGCCTTCCACGTTCATGAAAGTGCGTCTCCGATGGAGGCATATTTGTATTCACACGTATGATATTTCCTCGTGCGATTGTTGTGTGTGCATGTGTGCATACATATGAATGCGTGTTTTTATATCCGTGTGAGTATTTACACCACGTCTATGTGCATTAATCTCCATTTATTTGATATGTATCCGAATGGAAACATGTGGGATATATTGGTTTGTTCTTTATTACATTGACAAATACACAGAGATGCACAGACAAACCCCATATATATATATATATATATATATATATATATATATATATATGATAAAGATCAGGTTGGCAATATAGGATAATATAAAGCAACGCCTGAAATTCGATGGATTAATTTCATAGAGTTTTCAATATCTTTAACTTAGTACTACGAAACACAAGTTGTTTTAGAGTAGAGCTGGAAATATAAAATAGGATTTGGATTCGCTACACAAACAAATTTATGTTTCTGCTTTCTCTGGGCTTCATCAGACGAATGATTAGAAACATAAACATGTTTGTGTAGCAAATCCACATCCTATTATATATATATATATATATATATATATATATATATATATATATATATTTATATATATATATATATATATATATATATATATATATATATATATATACATATATATATATATATATATATACTTTACTGTTTACACACATTCACTTTATTTTTTATTCATCCGTACATATACACGTGTGTATTCAATTATACATCTTAAACTTTCTGACAATAGACAATCTATTTATACTCCTGCATGTGTGAGTAGCCACGTACGGATGTAGTGTAAGGGGGTATCAATACATTTAACAAATGTTTATAGAAAAATATTATTGACTGCGTTGCAAGAAAAATACGCGAATCCTCGGTCGTACAGAATGTGGTCTATATGAGTGAAAAACAGTTTTGGGAGAAGCAGGTATTTCTGTCTGCAGGACATTCGGTGATTTATTCCTATCCTTTTTACTACCAGTTATTTTTATATATTTTCTCACAGATTAGAGAACTTGATGCTTTTTTTTTTGTATTCATATATGAAGATTGCCTCCAGGTTATGAAATTTGTATCATTTAAACCTAATATAAGTTCACAAACACTTTCAGTTTCCCTAAAGCTCAAAAGCTCCGAAAATCAAACATTTTCCAATGGACGCCGTCTTCACATTAACCCAATACAATCTACGCTTAACCAAGAATGTCTTGCTTACTCTTGCTGCGCTCTAACAGGCTTTATGTAGCACAGCAGGTCACTTTTTCGAGACGCTACAGGATTATGTCTCTGTGCTCTTAGTTGTCAGACATTCCTCTCCCGCTCACGAATATTTTTTGTGTTTTTTTTTTCACTTTCAAAGATTACGAAAATGTTGAACAGAGGTCCCCATTACCCTTTGGTTCGAAAATGAAACCTTCTGACATTATCGATACGGTACTTGACCTATTATTCATAAATCAAAAAAAAGTTCAGCATCCCAGAATGTCTCTGGTTTAATATAAGAGATTGAGTAACTATCGTATTCCGTAAGCTTAGCATCGTACAGCACATGTCAGATAGCAGGACTGAAATGTCGGCAAGAAGATTGTGTAATTAAAACCGTTCATTTGTTGAAGACAGATATGTCTAGAAAATCAGTATTCATCATCCTTGCATTTTACCTGGACTAGAACACCGAACGCTTGCAGCGATGTAAAGTACGCAAGCATCTGGATTAAGCAGCAGATCCTATTATTTGACAAGAGGGCACTAAAAGAACGCATACCTATGCCAACACCATTGGAGTAATTGTGCAGCGATCTGCTAAAAAATCGATTTTACCGTAGTCAACTGTCTAACCCCCTCCCCCGGAACTTCATAGAAATCCATTTAGAACTTCTGAAGATATCATGTGGTCAGTCATATATAGATGTAATTGAAGAAGGAAATGGAAAATTATTTCGCAATCAGAATAGATCTTCTAGACCAGCACAAAAATTTGACCACCTCTTTCTTAATCCTATCGCTAATACTAATTGGAATTCTTTGGCACTTTCGGAGATATCATTTCGATAGACTACAGGTGTGACCAAATACATATACCTCTTTCCTAATTCGTTGAAAGCTGTACAAAAATATCTCACGATTGCAAAAAGATTCCAGGATCCGCTCCAAGATTTTACCACCTCGTTCTCAACCCATTGTCCATCCTCACACAAAATTCCATTCAAATATATCCGGTACTCATTTACACACACACACATACACACACACATGCACATACACACACATATATAATTATATGTATATATATATATATACATATATATATACATATATGATTATATGTATATATATATATATATATATATATATATATATATATATATATATACATTGAGAATGCAGACATTGAACTCTGGCGATATCATATTGTTTTGACATAGGGGAGATAACTGTGCATGGATCTTCTCAAAGATTCGATCAGTTCATTCGTATTCTATCATTTACCATTTCATGGAACGTCGTAAAAATTCATCGGAAACTTTTGAAGATATCCTGTGGACAAACATGAAACCATGGCGTTTGAACATACAACTACGATGTACAAGGGATGATTTTGCATGGACCCATTCGATAATTGTATCACTTCTACTACAGTATATTGTCTATCCCTTCACAGAATTTCGTCTTATAATTGGTGATATCCTATAGGCAGCCATAACGGTATACATAAATGTAAATGAAAAAAAAATGAAACAAAAAACAACAAAAAATAAATAAAAAAAACAACAGAAAATATATCTCAACCAAAAGAGGATTCCTGGATCTACCCCTTTCTGATCTTATTACCCATCTTCCCACAGAACTTCATTGAAATCCATTCTGCACTTTCAGAGATATGGCTTGGTCAGTCATACGAATGCACGATAGACATAGACGGACATATACCACTTTTCAATTCGTTGACAGAGGTATATAACCTTAGCTCGGTGTGACCGAATCCACAACAGTATAACACCGAGTTGAGATCGAAAATTTCACTCATGTTAACGGCTTACAAAACTGGCTAATCGTGGCGCCAAAATGCTTACCAATTAGTCCTGGCCCCCAGGTGTCTACATCAGCTTGGAAGACAGTTGGTACACGTTCATGCAAGATTGATGCAACATACTTTTTGTCTATTTGATTGTTTCCAGCTTACTTTTATCTCGATTAAGCTTTGTGAACATCCCTAACTTAAAATGTTCTATCTATCTATGATATATTCTGAGTATCCATATGGATTTGCACCAATTTATCCATCTATACATTTCAGGCAGATTCCTAAGATACGTATTCGCAGTTATTGACAAATAACTATATTCGTCTTAGAAGGTGAAAATAGGAGGGTTAACGTCCGTAATGTCTAGAATACAATACCACTGCAGATGTTTTCCGGCGTTTTTGAACATAAATCTATCACCAGAATAAAAGCTTTGGGCGAATATTTACGTCAAACTCTTGTGAGTGTCACCTTGCTTTCGTCCTTCCTACTTATTTCGTCTTTATCTGTGGCAACTAATAATTCTTTTCCAAACCTGCAATGTTCAAATTGATTTGGAAGAGGCTCAGGAAAACTCCTCGAATGGCCTGAAGGGACTGATAGGATTCGAGCGCCAAAATATTATTAAGACAATACGATTAGAAACAACCGGATCCCAGAAATTTCAATATAACTTAGTGTAATCGCAATATAATTCCCTCATTTTGAAGATTTCAAAAGAATGTCCTCAAATTTTCTTTTTCTTTTTCTTCAAATTATTATTTTATTTATATTAGTAGTCGTAATAGTAGTAGTTGTAGTTGTGGTAGTAGTGGTAATAATAGTATCAGTATTTATTGACATTTCATACCACTAGCACCCGGTGGCTTTAATTAGAGATTGAAGCTTTTTAGCATCCATCGTTCGACATATACCACTCAAAAGATTCACCAGACCTCACTAGCGTGGGCGTCGCAAAGCCAGTACTTTCTGAACTTGTCTAGTTCGTCTGGCCATTTTACTTCTGTCGGTCATGCTTTCGCACACGATCCCTGGAGATCCATGTTGTGAGTTGTGATGTCCAGTGGTTGTCTTGAATTCCTGCTACATGTCCAGCCCACTGCCATTTGAGTTTCTTAGTCGGTTCTACGATACAGCGGACTCCTGCTTTTCCTCTAATGTACCGTGCTGTTTTGTGATCCCTCCATGTTATTTTGAGCATGATTCTTTCATAACCACGTTAAAGCTTCACCAGAGACCTGTCAACCGTACCATTCGGTGACAGTCTCCCTGTCCTGTCTATTGCTCACCTCTAAAGACGCAAGGCGAATCAGTTTGGAATCAGTTTAGAATCAGGTATCCATCTTTGGAAACATTCCCGTAGGCATTTTCAATTTTGCTCATCTCTTATGCACCTGCTCGTAACATAGCAATTTCTTACAACTCCACCCTGTGGTTGGTTCGAAGTCACATTAACTATTTCACATAGTTTGATGTTTTTAGACTCGTATTTCGGTCTAAATAACATTAACTCTTCGTACTTCGGTCTACCATTTATTTTTGTACTTTATTCTTAAATTCTAATCAAGAGCTTCTGTTTGTTCAGTCTTCTGAATAGTCCAATCACCTACACAGCTTCCAATTAACTAACGTTGTCTTCCAGTCACGTTCGCTTCTCCATTCTTTAATTGAGAATGATTATATAATTCAGAAAGACTTTCCTACGGGAGTGCATGGCAAATAATCTTGATACTAGCTCTTATATGACTTTTGACATGGCAGATGTGATTTATGAAACAGCGGCATAAAAACTTTCATCTACTCAATTGACTACACGTATATTAACAACAAATACTAAATGCGTTCATTGCAAAAGTTAATTAGAAATGATCTTACCACAGAATTTCTGTGGCCATGAAAAAAGGCTATTTTATTTATGATGGAAATGAATTGTTCGAGATTTTGCTATAAAATTGCATAATGAAAATTACGATGGAAGTGTCGGTGGTCAGGAAATAATGCTAGCATTATAGACATAGGATGACTTTTATATGAATGGTGTATATGTATTTGTATTGATTTTACTTGGAGATGCATTAGAAATTAGTGAGGTAGGTATTGTCAGCGGTCAGGAAACAATGCCAGCGTTACTGACTAAATAAAACTTTTAAATGTATAATGTGAATTCACTGTTACAGAAACTCAGGAAGCGAAATATTATAAATGATCGAGGATTAACGGTAGCCCAACTGACAGAATAGGACTATTATAGGTAGAATATAAATATCCTGTTAATGATTTTACTATAAAAATGGCCAGAGGAAGAAAGGGACTGTCAACGATCAAGAAATAATGCAATAGTTACTGACAGAAAAGGGCTATTATAGTTATAGTACAAATGCGTCGTTAATGACAAGAAGCAACTGAAAGCGAGCGATTGTATGTATTTGCCTGTGCATTCGTGGATAAGCATACATGTTTGAGTAATTGTCCACACAGTTATACATGTATGCACTGTTGCCTATAAATGAATACACCACAACTTCTTTATATAAAGTTAGTAATTTTCTAAACAAAACTTAGCGGGATTTTATTATTTCTAGTGGAACATGACCCAATCAAAATGGATACTGTCAGGTATTATAAATTACCAAACTGTACAGCATTTGAACAGTTGGGTGGAAATTTCCGTAGGGGTGTAATCATTTTCGAACTGCAACATATCAATATTTCCCACTAGAAACAATAAAATCCTGCTATTTTGTATAGAAAAAAATTACTTCCTATAGAAAAAATCTGGCAGGAGTGTACTCATTTATTGACGTAACTGTATATTGTGTTTCCTTCCTTTTCCTCCTTTATTATTGCATGTGTGACAGAGATCAAAGAGTTGTACACAAGATAAAATGTTTGTCCAATTGAAAGAAAACAAGAACAGAAAAAGGATGTCATGTTTTCGTTCAAATCAAAAACGCTTTTATCTCTTTGTGTCTTGAAGTTCCAACGATGAAAAGACATTCGGAATGAAAGAAGTAAGTGAAACAAAGGAACAGAGACAAGAGAAAGCAAGGAGCCAACACAAGTGGAGGAAAGAAAGAGAAAAAAGTGTAAAAAAGATGCAAGATGGATCTGAACAAATGGAGTATATATGAACAGTGTAAAAGGAGTCTATATAGATCAACTAAAATAGATAAAGAAAATGCTGAAATAGATTATATATATATATATATATATATATATATATATATATATATATATATATATATATATATATATATATGTGTGTGTGTGTGCTGATATATATACATATGCTGAGATGTATTTACATATATACATATATATATGTATATGCTGATATATATATATATATATATATATATATATATATATATATATGTTTGTGTGTGTGTGTGTTAGTGTGTGTAAAAATTAATGGTAGAATGTAGATTCGCCACACAAACTAGATCATATTTTCGTCTGATGAGGCCCAAAGAGGGCAGAAACATGAGCTAGTTTGTGTAGCGAATTCACATTCTACCATTTATTTCCAGCTCTACTCTAAAACAACTTAACTTCATGAGTAAAAAGTCGTATGTATCGAGCACTCTATGAAATAAATCCATTACATTTCAGAAGTGGCTTTATATTATTGATACATTATCATATTATGTTATCCTGCTAACCTGATTTGTACCACATACACACACACACACACACACACACATATATATATATAGTTATATATATATATATATACTGAGATAGATAATATATATATATATAGTTATATATAGTTATATATAGTTATATATATAACGAACAAACTGAGATAGATAGATAGATAGATAGATAGATAGATAGATAGATATCAAAAGACTTGGATAGATAACATTAAAAAAAACCTTGGTTGGACGGACCTCGGTATGGCAGTTTTCGGATTTAGCCGCTACTTTACCAAGGTGCGAATGTGCACATACGCGTTGCCCACTTGTATATTTCATATGTAAATTTGGATATTTTTGTTACTTCTATGTATAACGAATCGTTTTTAGATATTGGAAATGTGTTTGAATATTTTTTAATGGAGCTCAGATATTTTCAGATTTTTTTTAGGGGGGATCTCGATATTTTTAGATATTTGATCTCTTGGCTATTGAGACATAGTTCGATTGTAAAACACTGATATCCTGCCAGATTAGATAATGAATGCGATATTAAGAGGGGTTTTTAAAATTATGGTTCTACCTTGGCTCAAAACCAGGAAACATTTGTGTCCGTGAATTAGTTGGTGGCAGACATATTTGTTTCTCATTAATGTTTTCATTTAATAAATTTTGTCTCACTGTTTGAAAAAAACATCAAACAAAGGAAACATTTTTTAAGAATGAAGACTCATATCAATTTGTAATTTTCCATTTTTTTCAATGTTTCAGCTCTGTGCCAAACGTAGTGCGTAAGTGTGAGAAATTTTGGTCAATTTTCCATCACCTCGTACTTCACTTCGTACTCTTTGGGGAATTTTTTTTTTCAATCGTAGATGCTTTCGAGATCATGGGAATTTCCGGAAATTTGTTAGTTTACTGGAAAAATGCAATGTAAAGGTTTCACGGAAGGAGTTCTATTCACCATGAAAGTATAAGGCTAAATGGGTACTTACTTTCGTACATTTTTTATGGAGGTTCAGCTTACATGAATTATCTTTAGTTTTTCCAAATAACCATATTTAGATATAAAATTAAAACTTTTATCAAAAAAGAAAAATTTTCCTAATGAAATGAAATTCATAATCATTCAAAACATGAAGAAAAAAAAACATATTTTCCTTTTACAGTCCTTGAATAATCGGAGTTATTTTTTCAATTTTTTGATATAGCATACCCTGAACAAAGACTTAGTAATATGTAGAGTAATTTCCAGTGGCGTTTACATATTTTTTGCTTCCATATTTTATAAGATAATGTTTTATGCAATTCACTGGAAAAAATAGATATTTTTTCTACATTTCTTTTGCTCTCTTTTAGATATAAACAATTTTTTAAAAGTTTACAACTCTAGAATTGTTTTTATTCATGCTAACAGCTAAGGTCGCACTACGATCTTTTCAGATTATAGCCGTTTGAACCGTAATGTTGAACCTAAGTCAGTTTTCATGAAAAAGTGCCAAATCGTATTTTTAATCGCAGATTGACATTTTTTCACTCTCGACACTACGACTCGACTATTAAGTAATGCAGAAAAAATCTGTCGTTACAGGAACACTCAAAAATAAAAAAATTGATGAAGCGATAATTATAATTCAATCAAAATTCTATTTGATTAAACTTATTTGAAACCACAATAACTTCATCAAAGTGTTCTGCGATATTCTAAAATGATTAAAAAAAAAAAAGGTTCAACAACTAATTTTCGGCACGTTCATCTGATTACCCACTCAGAAAACCAATTTTTCAATCAGACCAACGAAAATTTCTTGATGCACATCCAATCGTTAAAAATAGTCAAGATATACTAAACACACAATGAAATTATAATCACTTTAGTGAGCAAACAGATATCCATTTTAATACAGAACTACTCATCAACTAATTTCTAATCCAATGTTTTTTATCACGGAAAAGACACAAACAGTTTTATATCCCAAAATGAGGCACAAAAGATACGAAAACATATCTTTTCTGGAAAATGTGAAAGTAGGTATCATTAATCGTTTTTAGTATACTTTTTATTTAATTAAAAAAGAAGTGGCGTTAAATCAAATTTGGATTTGAGAAGGTAAAAATGCCTTTTCTCAGATAACATACAATTTAACAGACATCCTCAATTAATGGACAACCGAGAGTTTATTGTATATAGATATATACTGACCAAAATAGAAAGATAGACAGGTGAAGAGATAGATATAGTTTTCCTGTGCTATATGAAAGAACATTGTTCCCATAAAAGCTCTCGTACACCGAAGTGGTGGAAAGCAAATATGCAATTACTAATAAACCATGTTGTGTATTGTTTAAGCATTCTTACTAAAAAATGATCCATCCTGAGTTTTTGGCTCCGGTTGACATTGCTACAAAGATTGCAGACGTACATGACTTTTGAAACAGCATGTAGATTTTGGTCCGGTTTGCAGGATATTTTGGATGCTTATGAAGAACTGTAAGATTTTAAGAAGCGTGGTAGTCGTATTTCAAGCTTTCAGTCGCAGAAAACGGCAAACCAGGACCTTCGACAGGCAATCCTGAAAGACATTATTTGGGGGTTATGGTTACGCTATGAATGTTCTCATATGAATCATTGTTGATTGCTTATTCACTTTGAGCTTCTTTGAATAACAGAGGAAACCTTTACAAAGTGAATCTTCCGTTGAAAGAAAGTGGCGTATGGCAGACTTTTGAAAAGTGGGGGGATACTTATATAGGCACACACACACACACACACACACACACACACACTCATACACACATTATTATGAGTGTGTGTGTGTATATATATATATATGTATATATATATATATGTATATATATATATATATATATATATATATATATATATGTATGTGTGTGTGTGTGCATGTCTGTGTGTGTATATATATATGTAATAAATATTTATTGATTCCGAACGAAAAACTTGCCCCATGCATTTCTGAGATTTCTAAGAGAGTTTTATTTTTTTTAAAAATGTGTAACCTTATACATGACCCGTTTTCGTACGTTGAATTTTTTGGCGTTCTGGATTTGAATTTTTAAAAATTTTGTA
>OY735204.1:63863273-63938273 GCA_963457665.1 Thysanoteuthis rhombus | reverse complement strand
TTTTGGTATTGCACCATTAATTACTGGCGTCATCTTCTGGTGTTAATAGTGGTCAGTGCAGTGGTAATCTCACAAAGAGAGATAGAAGTGATACTCTCCAGACGACAGCATTACTGAAGTCAGCTAGAATATCGAATAAAGTACTGAAGAGACTTGCTCTCACTTGATCTTCTTTTAGATATAGAACGATGTGGAATTCACCATTCAAAGATTCAGTAAGTTTTTGAAATATAACGTGTTTCGGCTTAGCCTGTTTGCCTTGCTTTTTGATGCTTAATAATTTGGAAACTAATAAAGATAGAAACATAGAATCTTCCCCAATCGGAAGTCCATTAGTCTAAGAGTTATGTGTACAGCAAGTGTGGTGTTTTTCAGTAATTGGGGGCTTATGAACTTTTCTTCTGGAGCAATCATTTTTGGTAATCCTTGTTAATCCAAGAGTAAAATATAGTGACCAAACACAGCATAGAAGAAATGATATTTTACATGCGTATAAACATATAATGCCAAATTTTCAGAATATCTCAAGAATGGATTAAGACTTTCTGAATATATTTTCGCCAAATGATAGAGCAAATAAATATAGACGATTTTCCTAGTATTTATCAAAGTGCTATCAGTCGACTATGTAATAGTGGAAAATTTTTGTTTTCATACTTCGTGTAAGCTAGGGAGCAATATACCCTCATTTCAAGCAAAGGTTTGATACCATTTTGAGTACCAGCAATGCATTTACATTATATATAGTCTATTTCTGTCAATGACGCTTTCTCCAGACAAACTGCACTCTTTTTATCCTCTTTTTCAATCTGCTTTTGGAGTAAAATCATTTAAAAGGCTCTGTTCTCGTTAAATTATTGGCTTTGTATATTCACAATAAACATTTTGCAATGCGTTTGCACATGCATATTATAGCTTTATCCTATAAGGAACGCTCGGACCAATTTTTTCCCCCTGATTTCCAATGCAAAACATACAGATGGAGTGCCAAAGATTGCTAAAGAAGTTATTAACTAGGAATCGTGCAAACAAGTTGGGTTCAGCTGTGCCAAGAACGCTACGAGTAGTAATCAGAAATCCCGAGAGAATTGGAAAAAAATATCATATAATTTTTGTTTTATTCCACGGAGAGATATCTCGGGAAGGACCAGCGTTAATCGCAGTAATCCAAGGGATTAATCTACATCAGTTGACAGCCAATTGGATAACACTGAAAGAAATAGAGGAAACAGGAAAGTCGGATATTGCACGAGAACTTCAAAACATAGTAAAGCAAAGTCGCTTAGGTAATACTCTTAATCTCATAGATTCATGGAACGACCCCGGAAACCTTTGCAAAGCTTCGGAAAACGGTTAATGTGATGCAGATGATAGATTCATTGTGCAAAACAACTCTCCGATTCTGTTTAATCTTGTATTAATTAATTTGAACATAATTCAAATGATATAGAACAAGCCTTGACGCTCCAACCCTACTTCTATTTTGACTGAAGATGATTTTTGCAACTTTTGTTGGAATGAAAAAAAATATAAAGGATATATAGATTTATAAATAAATGTACGGATAATGTAATGGTTGGCACGTCTGCCTCATTTGCAAAACGTCTTTGGTTCAATTCCCAGTATGAGCGAAGAGTGAGGGAATCCTTTCATTTGGACGAATTTGCCTGTGCACTCGGCAGCTAATTCAGTTCACTCTGAGCTGTGTGATTGAGATGGAGGTATCCCCTCAATGGACTGCATCCTGCCTAAGAAGTGGTCATAAAAAATTTCGTAGGTATAAAGTCCTGGTCTCGACCAGACTCGAGACTTGCAAGGATCACTAATGGAGGTTGTCTCTCAGGAAACGTGACTCTTCACCTTTGACTTTTATAAATGTATTGATTTATTTATTACGAGGAAATTAATTTGCAAATAATTGCGTATTTGTGACATGAGTTCTGTATATATTTAAGGATTGTTCGTTCACCTACGTCGGTATGAGAGCCAGCTACCAACCACATGACCTTAATAACAAAACACGGTAGAAATATTTTGCCTTTATATACCAGTTCGGCTTAACATGACAGGAACGACAAACAACGGAAAGTTGCCTCTCCTAAATTAGATTTTTCTTGTTACATTGGCGTAACGAAGTCAAATCCGACTTTGACCAAATATTTTTTTATTTCCTTCTGGATAATAAACGCAGGTCTTCTTAATACCGGTGTGAGAGCAAGAAATTACCACACTAGAATTTTCTTTTATTGAGTCAAATTCTGAAAAAATCATTATTTTTTAAATCATCAACTGTATGGTCGGATGAAATCCATCGCTGAACAAAAACGAATCGAAAAAACAACAACAACAAAAAAAACTGCAGAAAATTTAAATTATTTCCAACAGCGCAGCGACTGTCCTTGGATTTTTTTTCAAATTTTGATCTTTCTTCTTTGTCATTCGATACAATTTGTCATTACTCTGCTCCCTCTTTGAAAACAATTTTGCTGATGGAAATATCTGAAGATGGTTCATTGAGATATTCCTTTAGAAAATTAGAGTTAGCAGGGTTCTGACTCAAAGTCTCCAAACAATATCCAGAAATCAGTGACAGAATAATAAGATTCACACTACCGTCCAAAATATCCTAACTCTATGAGTCAGGATTTTCGGTTATGATATATTTCCAAGGAAAATACAGAAATCACAGTCCAACTATAAATCGCTGTTCAACTGTGGGATCAGACCTCACTTCTAAAGAGCAAAGGATTGCCAAGATCGTGGCTCACAAGCAACGTTGGAAATTTCCTCACTGTGATCGTTTTATATAATTAACTTCGATTAAAAAAATTAGATCTAAGTTGAAATAAAGGGGAATGCCATTTGGATAAATTTAAGAAACATTGAAATAAAGGATACTGAACAGAGTGTAGGTGATTTGAGGAGACTTGCTGTGACTTGATCTTCGGTGATGATTATCAGATACCCCTGATGCAATGATTCTCTTATTTATTCACCTATGATTACGCAGTGGGCACTTGAAAAGCAAAACCAGATCCCGTATTGTTGCAGCCAAAAACAAATGCATCTAAGAGCTAAATTAAACCAAAGTGAAACCATCAGCAAATGATGAGACGATTAACCCAATCATTATTAAATGCTCCAAGCAGGCACAAGCATTTGCAAATAGTTTTGGGTCGGTCATGTAAACAAATGCTTTAAGCATAACCGGAAGCTATCGTACAAAATGAGGAGAACAAAATAAATTACTGATCACTGCCATACATAGATAGTCGCTTTATATCTAAAAATCGGGTTTAATTAAACAATCAGTTATTCAAACCGTATCATGACCAATGCCTTTGAACAGCAGGCCGTGAGAGGATGATCCATCAAAAATTGGAAAAATGGGTGATCAATTACTTTTCTCGTTTTTGTTGGTCAGGGATCACAAGAAAGTCTGAATTCCCAAATAAACAACTGTGAATCCTGCCTTACACCAACTAAAGGATCATTGGAATTGTCCCTGTGTATTTATGCTTCATCATCTTCATTACCAGCCTTTCAACGTCCGTTGTCGTCTATAGACATTTGCAATATTCACCACACCTCCATATCATGGACGTCGCGGGGTCAATATTTTCTGAACTTGTCTAAATTGCCACACCATCTTTCTTTCTGCCAGCCACAATTTCGCTTAGGATCCACTTTGTAAGTCGTGATGTCCATCGGTTGTCCGACATGTATGCTACATGGCCAGCTCATTGTAATTAAAGCGTCCTATTTATCAGTAACATGTGTTCGAAGGAATCAGAAAAGGCTTACGCGATCCCATAAGGGGGCTACGCTTAGCGTAAATTTTGCTAACATGAGAGGAGGCTTTTTTTTTAAATCTCGGAATGCTCATAGATATATCATATATATTATGAAATAACATGAAATGAAGGTAATCGTTTCTTTGCTTTACGCTGTTTCAGGTTTCGAAATGTTTCATATGGAATCTTTACTTTCGATTAGTGGGGGTAGACTGTACTAGTGAAAACATGCTGACAATAGAACTTTGGAGAAAGTCACGAAATACGATTGGTGGGAAAATATCAATAAATACGAAATAATAATGAAAACTGTGCAGACGACTTGTTTTCAACCATTTGAATAAATGCTGTCAGCAAAAACCACACGCTAGCCAAGAATAAAAAAAGAAAAAAATACTCCTGGACTTCAGCATCTAGATCGATCACAGCATTCAAGCAAAACACTGTACCTGATCCATGTTATTCACAGATAGTGCTATTGTACGTAAAACATGAATGCTTTGCTTATAATTTTCCCATAGAAATGCACTGAAAATTGGGAAGGAAGAAATTGACAGTAGCCAAGGATTAATATACGCATCACTGGCTGACTTCTTATCTTATATGTGTAATGCAAAGGCATTTTGATTGATCTTACAGTAGAAATGCATTGAAAATCAGGGAGAAATAAATTGTGTTTGGTCAGGAATGAATACAAACGTTATTGAAAGAATATCGCTATAGTATGTACGATATAAATCCATAGCTAATGATTTTTCAATATAAAACCATAATAAGTCATTAAACTGTGAACTTGCATTCTAAATGATTTTCACAAAAGACAAGCATTGGAAATCAGGCAGGAAGATCAAAATCGTTCCTCGTTTCTAGTGACCATAGCTATTGCAACGCCACTCGAACAATTTGAACAATGAATCGAACAGGCCGTCAGACGGCAACGCCTGTCGACGTGTTCCATTCTCTACCCTTGAGCCAATCGGCACACCTCGGATAATTTCGTTTGTGATGAAGTTTCTATCTGCATTTTTATATTGTTCGCCGTGAGTCAGTGACCTCTGGCACACAAATAAAAGCTGCACATTTAAGCTGGTGAGGATCAATTTGATTGGTTTGCAAGTCAACCGGATATGCCGATCAGGTAACGGTCAGTGCCCACACTTTGTTCGACAGCCATTGGCTTTTCTTAGCCCAGAGTTGTGCACGGTCGTGAGCAAGAGCGGACACCATATTGATATTTGTGCAGTGTCTGATGCTGGTCGACGGGGCAATCAATAACGGAGAGGGTTACTCTTTCAACAGTAGAATGAGATGGCAACGGTAAGAGGGTAGGAGAATTGGTCTGTAGTGATGGGGAAAGGGTTCGAGGATGAAGGCTGGGTGACCATATAGAATTACCTTGGTAAAGAGAGTGAGTGGAAGGAGGTAAGTGTGGTAGAAGAAAGAGTGTGACAGAAAGTATTGGAGGAGGAGGAGGAGGAGGAGGAGGAGGAGGAGGAGGAGGAATGGGGTAAGAATTAGAAAAATAGAGAATAAAAAAGAAAGGGAAGAGAGTAGGGAGATCGGAGTGAAGAAAGTATGAAAGAGTTAACGAAGAAGAAAGAAAAGGTGGGAATGAATGAAATGATTGTGATAAATTAAAAATATGGAAATTTAGATATGAAAGGAGAGGGGCAAAGAAGAAAAATATCGGGGAGAATACTGAAGGAAATATATGGACTAAAGGTAGGAAAAAGAATGAAAATAATTGGCAAACTGAGTAAATCTGACTAAAGGGATAAAGGAGGACAGCGAAAAGGAAAGAAAGGAAACGGAGAGAAAGAGAGAGAATGAGAACACAAGGGAAGAAGAAAGAAGAGGAGAGAGAGATAGGGAGGAAGATAGAAGCATTTTGAAAAGAACTATAACTGGGAAGAAAAATAGAAGAAAAGGAGAGAAAAAGACTCTGGGAACATAATTTAAAGGAATGAAATAAAACGAGCAAATAAAAAATAAGATTATTAGATAAAAAAGAACGAGAAAGTGAACAATTAGATGAAGGAGGAAGAACAATAACAAGATTCGTAGGAAATGAGAAAAAAATTCATCAAGTAAAAATAAAAGAGAAAGAATACACGAAAATAGAAAAATAAAAGGAGATAATATTTGCAAAGACAGACAGAAAAAATATGAGAAAAGAGGTGAAAAAGATAGGAGTTAGAAAGGAAGGGACAGAAGACCCAGAGAAGCGAAGAAAATTAAAAAAAAGAGGGAAGATGCAGGAAAGAAAACAGAAAGGGAAAGAGGAAAAAAAAGATAAAAAAGATAAAAAAAAGAAGCAAAGAAAAGAAAAAGAAAGAAAAAAGAAAGAAAGAAAGAAAGAAAGAAAGAAAGAAAGATGGAAAGAGAGTGGAGGACAAATAAAAGACAAAAAGAAAACGAAATAAATGTGATAAGAAAGCAGAAGAAAAAGGAAAAGGGAAAACAGAAAGAGAGAAAGGAAGAAAACAGGGAAAAACATACAAGGATAAAGAAAGGAAATAAAGACAGAGCAACGAAGAAAAGAAATAGACAGATAATCTGGAAGAAGAAAAAAGAGAATCATATATAAAATAATAAAACTAATTAAACAAACACTGAGGATGAAGTACCGGTTGTATAAAAAGATCAACTTGAGGGATACAGAGAATAATCAAATCCGAATAGATAACCAACGGTCGAAGCGATCGTTACGGTTCATGCCTGTCTATTTTGTTACCTCAAGCAGCCAATCAATGTTCACGAAAGGTGTCTGGACTTTGCCAATATAAAAGAAATCACTGATTGGCAAATAACGCTTAGTTGATCAATTCAAGTTCAGTCCATCATGCGAACTGTTGCGGTGGGTCTGTAGCCAAGAAAGGTATGGTAGTCCATTACGGCCAAAATAATTTGGACTTCATACTAAACTCAGCTATTTGATTTGGACGTTTGTCCAAAAATGAGTCCATTTGAAGCAAATTTAGACACTATGTAATGGATCATGATCGAGCGTTTTACGTCTCTAAAGGTCACAGAGTGAAGATAATCGAATGGTTTGTGCTTATTTTTAGTTAATTTGAAAGATAATTCGATCTTGAGATTCTCTTGGAATAGGCTTATGTCGAATCTACACAAATATAGTGTTTTACGTTGAAAAACGGTTCTTAAATATACAGAGTGTATTTTGTTACATTCTTCCCTTGTAGATCACTAATTTTATAAGAATTTAAAAAAAAAAGATTTCCAGGCATGAACACTGTATTGTAATTAGTGAGGAAATAAATACAGAACTATTTTCCAGATATATTTAGTAACCTCTTGAAATATTTATTTATATTGCATTAACAAGTCTTGAAATATGAAAATGTATGAGAAAAAGTAAGTTCATTGATGGGGGTAAATATCAAAGTATTTTGAGAAAGCAGAAATATGTTTTAGTATTTAAAAAAAAATACACGAGTATAAAAAAAAATCACCTGGAAATTATGAAATGAAAAAAAATGTAATGAATGAGATGTACAAAAATAATTTGGAATTATAATTGCGTACATATATGTATATATATATATATGTGTGTGTGTGTGTGTGTGTGTGTGTATATATATATATATATATATATATATATATATATATATATATATATATATATGTATATATATATATATATATTTGTATCCGTTGAAATTTATTCGAAAAAAGATCTGTCTTCTTTAAAGGGAAAAGGTGCTTACATTTGAAGAAGAAATACCTCAGTTGTTTCATTAGAAATTCATCAATCTTGGCGAGCTCCCAATATACATGAGAACCAAGTCATTACCCTTTGGACCTTTGTAATGAGTTTACAGTTAATGGACATCCACTGTAAGCAAGTGTATATTTAAAGTCGAAAGGTGAGAATTATTTCTTGAAAATTCAGTCGGGTAATATTCGTCGAATCCTATATTTGTATGAGGGTTACTTTACATTTGAAAGATTTATAATTACAGAACTCAATTTTTCTATCGACAGAAATCAATCATGGTGTGATCGGAGTTAATTTCGAATGAGAAAAATTATCATCAAAACAGTCTGAAGCCTGCTTTAAGTACGGGAAAGTAATTTTCCACTTTTTACGATTAATTTCATGCTATCTTCTCGCAATTAAAAACCAAAATTTGAATTCTAAAGACGATATCTAAATCATGGCCATGCGTTTTAGAACTTTCATAAAAAGGTTGTTTTCATTGCTATAATTTGTAATGTTCTGGTACGTAGTGAATAAAGATGAGTGACGTACGAATAACACCAGTTTATGCTTACATATTTAGGGGTTATACAAGCAAATATTAAAGGTTTATCTGATCTACAGTTTTAGCTGAGTACAAAAAACATCGTGTGACCAGTGTTATAGGTAAAGATCTACACGACAAGAGTGGTGAATCGTCAGGGGTGATAATATTTTAATCTCAATTTTAGGTGCTTTCAATCGACACTAAAACCACCCTAAAATTGGTTATTTCATCAAAAAAGTTACTTTCAAAGGGTTTTTAAAGGGGATACAAAAATGAAGACAAATTATCACAGCTAAAAAATTTGGAAATAAGAAACCTCAACCGTAATACTAAATATACTTCTAACTAGAACATAAAAAAAATCCTAAACCTGACATTAATGCTAAGCCTAATCACAACGTTAATATTAACCCTAGTCCAAACAACCATACGCCGTATTGACTCTAAAATAGTGTTTGTTAGTCCTTTTGGCAGAAAAGTTGGATTGTTTGAAATTATTTCGAAGAGCAGACGACACACTGTATAGAAGCCATGATTGTAATGGTTGTCACTACCTCCGGTTAGATGGAGGGAAGTGTGTGCCTACTTTAATATCATAGTTTAAAAAATATTTGATTTTTTCAAATCTTTTTGCAAATAGTTCTAGGGTCTGATGTATTGAAAGCACCAAAACTTGAAGGAATAGAATATTTTTCCCCGAGGAATATGCTCTTCTTTTCATGTACTTCTTGACCGTTTCGGGCGTTACAAAGCCATGACATTCACTTTCCTATCTATAGGTAACATACTGGTTAAATTTTTTACTGCAAGGTTCGGAAGAAAATATCGATGCAAGTGAATATAAACATTTATGATTTTCTAAATCAGTTATTCAAATACCCCACAATAAGGCAATTTGAATACAATGGGGGCAATTTAGAATTTGGGCCAAGAATTGAGTCGTTTCATATAAAAGCGATGATGTAATTGCGTTGCTGTTATTGAATTTAACATATTATTATACCTTTTCAACGTCTTTTTTTATTATAGTCAGGCGGATGTGATCAAAATGCAATAGCAGAAGATTATTTTGAAAGGCTTTGGATTGTATTATACATGAGCGGAAGCATTTGATATGTTGTTATTCTTGCTATATATATATATATATATATATATATATATATATATATATATATATAATTAGATCACGTTATAGTAATAGGGTCAAAAATCCTTTGTGCTGTTTGGATGGAATATGGAACAGAAAAACTCTGTTTTAAACAGATATACCGCACTTGTCACTTTTTCTTCAAAGGCCCAAATTATTCAATCCTTGAGCGTGTGTCTTTCTCTTTACAATTAAAAGCTACAGAAAAAGCGAAATAGAATAGAAAGAAATCATGAACCAAAAGAAAGATGTTGAAACGTATTGTTTATTTGTTTGTATGTGTGAGGTTTGTGATTTTTTTCTTTTTTTTCCGAAAAATATAAATCAACATCAAACAAACCAAGACATAATGGACCAAAAAAAAAAAAAAGAAAGAAAGTATCCTCAACTCATAGTTTCCCAAAATGCAACACAACACAAGGTATTCGTCAGCTAACAGGGCCTGACCTTGAAGCAGATGACAACGATGATGACAACAACGAAAGAAAATGGCGTACTTCCATACTGGCAATCAATAAATGGCTTTGCCAACGCCATGTAAACATAGACAAATAAATAAATAAATATTGTTCACAAATCTCCGATATGCTTGACGAATTCTCAATATCTGACACAGAACAATAAAAAAAAAAAAGATTGGCTCATCGAAATGACGCAAAAAACGTGACACTTCGTTCATCATATTAAATATCCTGAGCGACTGAGTGATAACATTTTTTATTTTATCGTATCACAGTTTCTGCCGGATTGATCAATGTGTGTCTGCTGCTTCCTTGAAACTGAATGCGACGTCGTTATGTGTTATGCTTTCCTTTTATTTACTTTGCTGTTTTTCTCTTCTTTGCGGTGGGGTTATTCTCTCCCTCTCTATCTATATATTTCTTTATCTCTCTCTCTGTCATTTTCTTTCCCTTTTCCTTTCTTGAGAGCATTGAGGTGAAAAAAAGTCGTCAGAATCAAACTAAAACGATATCATTTTGTGCAGCTGTGTGTCAGTTCCAATTTGATTCTTATGTAAAAGGTGATGAAACCCACAGAAATGCTAATGAGGAAGAGAGAGAGAGAGAGAGAGAGAGAGAGAGAGAGAGAGAGAGATGAGGATTTTGTAATCAATGGAGTATATCTCACTTGAAGAGAAGATTGTTGTAACCAACGGAATATTTCTTACTAACATATCTCATATTATACTTAAAACCGATTTCTCTTTGGCTTCGAAGTCAAATTTCAATAATTTTTTAAGTAGACGTAAACAAACTAATGGACCGATATAGCATAAATTTACATTGTAAATTGACACCCCGAATAGCCTAATTAGGTGTGTCATTAATTTTCATATTTTTATTTTTATTTTAGCGCCATTTTTAACAACTATGTGGAACTTTACCATTAATAATCAAGACCACCTACCTGCATTGTGTCTGGGTTAGGATTTTGGCTGATTGTATCAAAGAAAGAAAATTGAAAATCCCTTGGAAAACCTTCAGAAAGTTTTCTTTTGAAAAGATTACAAATTTTCGAACAGTTAAACGATTGAAAACATCTTAAATTAAAATAAAATGAATTTTTTTTCACGGAGAATTCATCACCATCAATCTTTTAACGACTGTCGTTGGACATACACCTTTCCCAGGATTTGCTACACTTCTTTATCGTGGGTAACCCAGGGCCTGTTCTTTCTGAATTTGTCAAGCTTATTTCCCCATCTAATACTCTGCCGGCCTCAGTTGCGCATGTGATCTCTGGGGATCCATGTTGTGAATCGTGATGTCCATTGACTGTCTTTCATTCTTGCGACATGGCCAGCCCAATGCCATTTGAGCTTTTTCGTGGATTCTATGATGTCCCTGACTCCTTTCTCCTCGCAGATGTATTGTGCTGTCTTGTGATCTCTCCATGTAAGCTCTAGTATAATTCTTTCATCTGCACGTTGCATGGTTTTCAATTAATGGGTCTGTCTCTTAGTTGGGTTCCATGTTTCGGCTCGACAAGTGACTATTAAAAGGATGCATTGGTTGTATACCCCCCTCTTTCAGAGGAATCATTGGATCTCCTTGTATTTAAAGGTTGAGGATGTTTAGCCTAGAGTAATTCATCCCTTGACTTCATTTTCTTTTGGGGATTTCACGGAGATTCATCGTCGTAGGTAGATGTAATGGTCTTCTTTTCCAGTCCTGTCTCCTCGATTTTGATCTTAGTATTCTTATTTCCGACAAGGTTTTTGCACATGACCTTCGTCTTGCTGAAGGTCAACTTTCTTGCTTACTTCATTCATTGCATCTTGCATTAGTTGGAAGTTGTGTAGGTTCTTTGTGAAAAAAAAATGCAATTTTGTCTGCAAATCTGAAGTTGTTCAGATATTTGCCGTGTATACGGATTCCTTTATTCTCCCAGTCTAGTCTTCTGAAGATCATCTTGAGGCAGGCTGTGAAGAGTTTGGGTGAGCTAGTATCACCTTATCTCACCCCTTTGGGAGTTGAAAAGGCTCCAAGTCTTTAGGTAGCCTGATAAAGGAGCTGCTTTGAATGTATATATTTTGCAACACTTGGACGTATACTGGATGTACACCTTGTGGAGAGATAGCCTCCGTAACCGTGGGGATTTCCACTGAGGCGAAGGCTTTTTTGAAGTCGATAGATGCTACAGTGAGTGGTAGTTTATATTCTGCTGTTTTTTCTTTCAGCTGATTTATAGAGTGCAGATAGTCCATGGTCGAGTAGCTTTTTCTAAAGCCAGTTTGCTCTCGTGGTTAGTTTTCATCTAGTGTTTTTGTGATTCGCGTTGATGGTCTTTGTGAAAATTTTGTGTATATGCAGTTAAATAGGCTTATAGGTCTGTAGTTATGGAGATCTTTTGAGTCCCCTTTTTCATACAAAAGCATTATGGCTGCAGTGTTCCAATCATTTGAGACTTTACTCTGTTTTAGTCACAAGTTGAATAGGACGGCCAGTTTCCTAATGACGATCTTACCCGGTTTTTTGAGTAGGTCAATGGTGATGTGGTCTTGTTAAGGGGACTTTCCTTTCTTTGTCTGTCTGATGGCTTATTTACCTCTTATTCATTGTTTTGTAGTCTTTGTACGGACGAATAAAGTTGGTAAAATTCTTTGGCACACTCGGAAATCCTGTTTCTGTCTGTCGTTACGTTTCTATTTTCCTAGAGTATACTCTTTGTTTGCTTCCGTCCTGATTGACGCCTTTGTTTATAGCATTGAATCCCCCACCTTTTTCGAGAGTTGATTCGATGCCTGCCGTTGCGTATCATCTGTTTTCCCTTCGTTTCTTCCTGATTATTCTATTTAGTTCGGATTCTTCAATTTTTTCTCTTGTTGTTATTTGTGGCTTAAGATTTCTTTTTTTTTCATGAGATTCCTGGTTTCATCTGAGATTTTACTGATGGTTTGTGTGCTCGTTGGTTTGAACATCGTGACGAATTCTTTTATGGATGCAGTCATTTTGTAGTCTCGTTCGTTGATGTTGGCGTCGTATTGTTCAGTGAGAATTTTAAATCTGTTTCTCCGTTCAAGCTCGAAGGATCGAGTGTGTTCTGGTATGTTTAGTGGTTGCAGTTTGAAATGAAACCTTTTTCTGCGTTCTTTGTTGATATTTACTTGCATTTTACAACTTACTATTCTGTGGTCGCTTCCTACGTTGACTTGATTTAGGACTTCGATGTCCTTGACGGTATCGCTTTTGTCCGTTAAGATGTAGTCCATTTTGTTCTTTATTTTGTGGTTGGGGCTTTTCCCTAGTCCATTTCCTATTGGGTCTCTTCTTGAAGAAGTAGTTTATAATTTTGAACTGACGTTGAAGCATTTTCCGATATATTAGAGTAAGGAGTGCAAGTCATCATAGAAGTTGTCTATTTTTTTTTGATTGATCGCAAAGTGGGAACGTAGACTTGGATAATATTCAGTTTGTATCTCTTAGAAAGTTGTATGGTGATGCTGGCTATTCAGTCAGAGACGGCTTTGAAGCCTGTCTTTGGGTTCCTTATTGATGAGAAAGCCTACTCAACTTTGTTTTACTTTCTCTCTCCCATAACTGTGAAGAAGATTTTGGCCCATCAGTTTGTTATTAGTTCTTGTCTGGGTCTTCTTATTTCGCAAATGCCTATATTTGACGTTTTTGATTTCACTTTCTAGATCAGCTAGGTGCATGTCAGATGACAGTGTCCTGACGTTGTAGGTACCAATGTATAATGCTGTTTTTTGATGATGTTTTTAGAACTATGTTTGGGTGGTCGCTGTTGGACCGATGAACTGACAGGAACGGGTGTTTTCTGGGTAAGGAATTTTAGAAGTCACTTTTGGAGCACACCATCCCCACCGAAGGAAACTGATGAAGCTGAGCCTTTTGTGGTCGATGACCCAGCAGGATGGGATGTTCTCTTGGTAGAGTATTGGTAGTTGTCCTTTGAGCACATCACCCCCATCCAAAGCAAGTGATGCAGCCGGGCCTTTCAGGACCAAGGACCCAGCATAAATGGCCGGTATCATTTTCACTGCACGAACGCAGAGAAGTACTCCGAGATCTTGATTTTGTTTTCAAATCATATTCAATCAATTATATTACTAAGTTGTTTTTAGTATCGAGTGAATGAGGTTGTGAAACTTTACGATCAGGGTGGGGGGAATCATATTTCGTACATTGTATCGAAGCCTCAACCCCAAACCTGAACCTTAAGATTGAGAATTATTGAAAGGAACAGAATTTTAAAGTGAAATAACTGACGTAAGCAGTACTTTTATCTGCCCTTTCGTAAAAAGGGCGCTAAATATGTACCCACTTTTAATAAATGTTGTATAATCATTCCTTGAGACAAAGTGAAGTTTATTGAAGTTGATGTGTTAACGATTATCATAGACAAAAGATTGATCATGCTTTCTTTCTTTCTTTCTTCTTTTCTTTCTCAACCTTCACTCTTCACAATCTGTTGTAAATTCCACCCTAGGGGGCATGCGTACATACAGAGTTTTTGTACCACTAGCAGAAAATCCAGTGCAGTGACTAAAAAATTCTTACCAAGACCTTTGCACTTTATTGAATACACATATATATGCATTGATCTCTCTCTCTATCCCTCTCTCTCTCTCTCTCTCTCTCTATATATATATATATATATATATATATATATATGTGTGTGTGTGTGTGTGTGTGTGCATATATATATATATATGTCTAAATATATATCCGCAAATAAATTGATATAAACGTTTAAATGCGCACATATATTCTTTCGTCGAAATGCAAATATATATATATATATATATATATATATATATATATATATATATATATACATCGAAAGGCATACATATTTGTCTCAAATGCATATGTATGTGAATTTAGCTAGACATATATTTGTTCACAAAAGTGCTTATATAAATTGTATGAATTTCGATTTAGCCTGGAGTTACTCGTGAGATTTGGAATGATTCTTTTTTTTTCGGCATAATTCATCCCATCAATGCCCTCAATTCGATGGTGAATATCAAACACAAATATCGGACATTACATAGTAAAAAAAAAATCCGATCAAAATTCAGCTTAAGGCTACGTGTCAACTTTCGAACACATCATCATCATCATTATTATCCATTGTATATACCTAGCAGAAGAAAAGCCTTTTTTTCCTCTCCTTCTCCGACGACTGCAATTGCACTACCCTCTACCATGTCTGACCAGTAAACCTTTCTATCTCGTCCCTCCATCTTGTGTCGGGTCTTTCCCTACACAAACGCTGCCCCATGAACACCGCACGGTTAGTCTTCTACTCTACGAGTGTCATCTCTTCTTATGAAGTGCTTAGTGCATTCCAATCCTCGTTGTTCAATTATTTACATAATAGATATAACTCTAGTCTTTCTTTTAATTCACGTTATTCCTAGCATTGCTCTTTGCAAAGGTCTTTGTAGGATTCTAAGTTGGTTCCCTGTTTTGTAAATCCTCATGTTTTGCTTCCATAAGTCATAGCTTGTATGAAGCATCCACAGTATGCTTCACGCTTTGAGCACATTGATAAGGCGCTCTTCAGTATGTCTCTATCCACACAAAATAATTTCCGGTCAATCGTTATGCGCCGTTTCATTTCGCTTTCATCGTCTTTCTCTAATTTTACTGTATGTCTTAGGTGAATTCTTCAATGTAGACCCTTGCTCCCTATTCTTATCGTCTTGAAAATAATCTCAGACCAACAGGCATTCAAGATGAAAACCAATCACGTGAACAGGTGGACTCCAGAAGTGGCTATTTGACAACAGACCACCAAAATACAATAAACCAACCAATAAAAAAATCATTAAAATACAACAAACTGCTTTATTCAGCCTTTGTAGATCATGAGAAAGCATTTAACACATTGCGTGAACTAGGTGTAAACGAGAATTGCATCGGAGTCATTAAAAACATATACAAAATGGCGCTGTAATAATTAGACTGCATAAGGATACAAACAAGATAAACACGAAAAAAGTGTAAACGGTTCTGACAGACGATAAACAATTTAACAAACAATTCATTTTACTCTGACTCGTTAGAAAGTGTTTTGCCGACAAAATCAGTAATGAAAAAGAAAAACAAAAAATAATAAATAGCACTAACGCTCTGGGCAAATGGTCTTATAAGAAAGGTCGCTGTTAACAAAAACATATTTTCTCTTTCTTCATCTTTTTGTTTTTCTTTTTACTTCCATTTTTACTGTTTGTTTTAGCAATATATTCGTGTTTTGTTTTTCCTCATTTTGCGTGTATGTATTGTAAGTTCTTTCCTTCGTTCAATCGTCCTTTTCTCTTTTTTTGTATTGATACTCACTGTCAATTGTTTTCTAACGATGCCACTTTCACGTTTCTTTCATCTAGCTATGGTAACTACTTATCTTATCTTTTTTCATCGAATGGTATTTTCTTCTTTGACCATTCACGTTATCGAGGCGCCAACCCGATACACGTCATGGGCATATTTAATCTACAATGAGCTGAGTTGGATGCATGACTCCACATAATGTAGAAAGATTCACACAGATGCAACCTTAGCAGATACAATGGTCACGGCAGGCAAGATGATCATGTTACGTTATATATATATGTATTTACTCGCATGGACAAATTGTCCGCGCACATCGCTGTTGATTACGTGAGCCACAAATGAAATCTGGACTGTCGAACAAAGCCAAAATTGCTGATCGAAAAACAAGACATTGGGGTTTGTCTAAGATAGAGAAGAACTGCCTCGGTGTGCTTCTCACATACTTTAGTTGTGCATCTGTGAAGAGAAGAAAGAATATGTCATGAAATACAGGTTTGATCAGGTTAAAGTTGATTGCTTTATTTAGGTCTGATCGTTTTCAATCAGGGCGCAGAAGCAAACCCGTGGAAACCAGATGCAATTCCTTTTTTTCATCAAACGAGACCATTTTCAAAACGCCTGACACTCGTAAGACGACCCAACTTAGTAATTTACTTAAACTTCTCTTTCACCAGTAATCGAATATTCTCTCGTCTTCTTTGCCCCTTTCATCCTCTTTTCTTACTCCACTAGCAGCAGCCGGTGCGTGCTGTCCGATGTGTCTTTTACCAGTTTAAATCGATATTTGGCAACAAAAAATTGAAAAATCCTTTGTTCTAAACTGATGATCCATTGAGATTGACCTTGTGGACGAGAGCTTAGGGGTTTTTTTTATCTATTAGTGACAGAGGTTAACTCCTGTTTCTTACTTTAAGGCCAATATTTTAGATTAGCAACTTCCACATCTGATCTAACCCTAACTATTCCACCGTGCAACATTATTTGGTCTCATTCCTTTTAATATTATTCATCTTTTTAGCACCATTTACAGCTTCTTCTTTCTTCCACTGTTTTCTTAACTTCCCTTTTCTAAAGAAGATTTTCTGGTTAGCTCGTAACCACGTCGTTTCAAAGGAGAAAGAACCATCAAACCTTCTGGTTTCATTAGAGTTCTGATCAACATTCTCGGGTGGATACCGAATGTTTCTAGAAGACTGGAAGGTCCAGCAGCACAAACATTTTAATGATTAAATCAATGTAAAATAGCAACAACTCCTCGTCTAAGAAATCCAAACAGAATATCACCAAGATTAAACTTTGATCATATCTCCTGTCTCAGATTTGAAAGTAGAGTGTACCATTAGAAGGGTCTTGATACTGGCTCATTACTAAAATAGAAATCCACTTTTATACTATGATTAATTTTTATGTACAGGTTTACTCAACGTAAGTGTCAAATTTGCTTAAATAAACCATTGTGCATTAAAAGAAAAAATCTGAGGTCACAGAGATAGTTTCATTATCATGTATGTTTTGATAAGATCATTCCGGGTGCATAATACAGACCTATAACGTACCTTACTTTTTAAATTTATTGTGTGTATACTGTGACACTGATAAAGGATTTTCCAGCAGAATATAATAATGTAAGGTTCAGAATCAATTATTTTATTCTATTTGCATTTCTGCAGTGATTCCTCTTTTCTGAATACTCATAATTGTAGAAAAAAAAGAAAGAAAATTGAAAGATAATTTCCCAGGCACCATCTTGTTCAGCGATGTGTCAAATTGTATTTCGATGAAATAGGCAAGGCGGCTAACCCCGGCATAAGATAAACAATATGAAACAGTTTTTGAAAAGGCCATTGAAAATTATTTCTTTTCAGACACAAAGGAATTTCTGTATTAAATCTAAATGAATTTGGCTGGATGTTACCGGAAAACAGATCTTGATATTATACTGCATCAGTTAAGAAATTCACTTATCTAATTTATTAAGGTTTTCCCCTGACAAAATTCATTGCTTTGCTTGATTTATTTGCTTTTTTATCTATCTATCTATCTATCTATCTATCTATCTATCTATCTATCTATCTATCTATCAAACATTAATTTCTATCCATCCCATTCTGTCCAGTCTCCTCGTAACTATGTTATTTCATAACTGTCTATCTCTGCCTAATCATGCATGTGTGGTTGCGAGCCTAAAGTCTGGCTTCCACAAAGAAATAGAGAAAATGATAGAAAAGAACGTTTTTATTTCCTGGAGGAGTGACTCTTGCAGATGGGTAAAAGGACCAGTGACACACCGGAGACGCTGGGTAAGTTAATTTACGAATGAGTTGCTCGATCCGTTTAAATTTTCAAAGTTTTAGACTAGCAATCGTATATCTACTGAAGATGGGAATACCTCTCCGAAACATGTCTAGCTCATCAATGAAACCTTTACAGATTAATAAACTTAGTTTCCATACACTTTCATTCCTGAGTCTGTCTCACTACCTATAGTTCACATTATATATATATATATATATATATATATATATATATATATATATATATATATATATATATATATATTCATTTTCATTTTTAGGTTATTTATACGTGAAAAGTGCTCGATATCGGAGATAGAGCATATATAAATAGGTGTTCATTAAAAACAACTTCTTCGCTGAGTTTCATGGTGATGGTGCAATCGTCAAACCGTCTGTATTAACTATCACCCTCACAAGAGAAGGTGTGACGCAATGTCGTTTTTAATGTGGGATCCCAGTACGGGAGATCTGCAAAAAATTGCTCCAGTTCCAAAAACTAGTGTTGTGAAAGCGTCTGGGCAAGTCCAACCCAACCCTTCTAGTGCAATGAGTCTGCTCCGGGACGTACTGCTCCCCCAAGTCTGGACTGAGTTTTTTCCTTGAGCCACGGGACAAATTCTTGGCTTCTCTTGCTTAGCAATGCTGAACCTCACTAACCAATCATCGGCCATGTCATTGAACAAGAGCAAGCTCTGACCTCTGGAAACCAGAGCATCAGACCGTCTATTGTTCTTGGAAAGGTGCTACTTACATTTAGGGAGTTTAAGGTCAGATCGGGACAGAGGCTGATGGGATATTTGGAACTTCCGATTAGAAATTGTTGTGACGAATAATGATTGATTTGTGTTTGTTTATAGTTGAATTATTTGCGTTTGTTTTTAATTTTCTGATTTTAAGTTTACAAGAAGATGTTTTATTAAAAAGACGCTTATTCGCTGTTTTAGATTTTGGACCAGTGACAGCTGAGTTAACTTTGGGAGGTATTTCATCGTTAAATTACATATATGGAGGGTTTTAGTGTTTATATATTTGTGGGGATTCGAGTTGTATGATTTTTTCTCAAAGTTTCAATTTCTTCTTCTTCTTTTTCTTCTTCTTCTTCTTCTTCTTCTTCTTCTTCTTCTTCTTATTATTATTATTATTATTATTATGCAATCTCACACCAGTTGCCTGGTGGTTACCGCTGGAGGTTGAGTGACAGCAAGTCTACTCAAGTCTCCAGCCCTTCTCTCCTCATTTTCATGGACCACAGTTATACTGCAGTTTAGAGTTTCATGCGGTTTGCCCAGTGGTCATTGCTGAAGGCTGAGTGATAATAAGTGTCCTCAGATCTTCAGTCAATATCTCTTCTCTCCCTCACCTGTCATTGCAGCGCTGTGGTTTTGCTTTCATCTCTGCTTTCATTTCTTTCCTCTGTAAGGCCACTGCAAGCACTTAGTGTTGCAGTCCTCATATTTCTAGCACTTTCCTCAGTATCCCTGCAGTGGTCTGTGCAGTCTCAATCCTTCCTTTTATCTCGAGCTCCTCCAGTGTCGCCCTCAGTGTCTTTAGGACAGTTCCCAGTGCGCTTACTATGACTGGCACTACCCTGACCTTCATGTTCCACATGTTCTTCAGTTCTCTTGCTAGATCTTGGTATTTTTCCAGTTTTTCACTCTCCTCCCTCTTTACTCTATGGTCTGCAGGCACAGCCACGTCTATTATTTATTATTATTTCCTGCTTCTCGTCTACTATTACCAAGTCCGGTCATCTTGCCTGGATGAGATGGTCGGTTTGAATGTCGAACTCCCACAGTAATTTGTGGTTTCCATTCTCTAAAAAAAAACAGCTCTTATTTTGTAAGGTACGCGCTCAACAAGATTTGTAAATATTCCCTCTGTGATTTAATGTCAAGATGTTTACTGCTGGTCTTTCAGTGTTGCAAGTTGTGTGTTGAAAGTTCTGCAGAGCAAACCTTTTTGTACAACACATTTAATAAGTGATCAGTCCGCTTGAGATCTGGGTCTATACAATTTGTTAAAGTAGCTGTTACAGGACAAAGAACCTTTAACATAAATGATAAAATCCACTGCTTCGGAGCTGAAGGTCACCCAAACCAACACGCTGTTTACATCAGCTTATTGCTTACTTACAATGCATCCTGTTGTCGTCTTCATCCTATGATAATGACATACACGTATCCTGCTAGTTAATCTCATCCAAGAGAAAACGATACGTACTAGGCCAGGTGACATACTCCATTTATACCAAGTCCAATCCCAATGTTTGCATATCTGTTGAAGAAGCTTTCATCGATGGACATTAATACCGAGGGTGTTCTGACTGGCTTCTGGCTACGCAGCCCATACGTAACAAGGAACGATACACAGCTAGTTGTAATGCATTCCTTCTGTCGCCCCGATTAAAGCTATAAGCGATTTTTGCCGAATTGGATAATTTATTGAGTTGTGCTTTCTTGGGAAAGCCTCCATTCATTTTTTCACTGTGATAATTCCGGGTGTCTTATGCCTTATCGACGGTTGGGGATTTCTCTCTCCATTATCTTCCGTTAATAGGTACTCACAAGAACCGAACTAGACAGAATAACCTGCGTGACTTGAAGGTTTATTACTAAGGTTAGTGTCAAATCTACGTACTCTTACTTATGCTATGCCCCGGTATATCTTATGTGTGTAATCAGATAGAGAAACAGAGAGAAAATCACTCTCGTTCATAGTGTTCTGAGTAGAATATAAATAAGCCACACGTTGTTTGTTAATCAAGTATTGATTGCCTACCAGGCAGGCCACTTTCATCTTCTATAACGTTGTTCATTTAATTGAAACTTCAGCCAGCGTCTATTCGGTCCATTCTGTTTTTATTTAAGTTATACAACTGTAACAATCTGTTTGAGTTGCCGCTGCCCACTGCTACGCACAATGATTTATTACAAAACTTAATAGTCTTTTTTTTTTCTCGCAGTCAGCAATGCTTGCCTGAACTCCTAACGATTGAAAATCTCTGATTCCATGATCCTCCGGGCATTTTCGAAATGAAGAAAGTTCTGTGCATTTCCATAGTAAAATTACTCGTGATGCATTCCTATGATGAAATCAGTAGGTGTGCATTTATAGATATACTTAAAATATCTTATCCGACGTTCATCTTGATTCCTAATAAGTGAGAATCATTACTTCCTGATTTTCAAAGCATGCTCATTTAACCATATTATGAGTTCGTATACATGTTTTCTGCTCGTTTGTTTGTCGCAGATACACCCCATTGGTTAATTCACCTTCCTATTATGACGTAGCAATTACATCATAGATTATGTATAGAAACTCTCAGGACCTTGAAGGTCTAATCACACATTTAAAATAACTCAAATTGAGTTAAAATTTCCAAAAACTTGAATTTAGGTTTTTTGAGTTATTGAAAAAAGAAATTGCCTAATAACTTAAAGCCCCTCTGTGACGATCAGTGCATAAATAACCCCGTTGATTTCGACGGGTATATTCTAGTACAGAAATAATTTACTGTGCTTTACTTTAAAATCATTAGCAACGCATTTACATGGTACATGTTGCCTATTTTCCAGTAACATTTGCCTCAATTTCTATCCACTGAGTGATTTACAATTTATTTCTCAAACACATTAGAGACGTATTTACATTCGACATGTAATAGCCTTACTTTGTCAGTAATGCCCACTTTAATTCCTGCCCACTGACAATCCATTCCCCCTGATTTTCAATGCACCAGTATTATAACGTCACAAGCGATGTATTCACCGTATATATATAATAACCCTGATCCTTTAGTATTGTTTATTTCAATTCCTTGCCTCTAGCAATCATTTTTTCTTATTCCGATGTATGAACTCAATGCCAAAACTAGCTCAAATGAATGTTTAGTGAAAGAAAAACTCAAACTTCGATCTTCTAACCCCCTGCCTGTAAAATGTGGCTAGTTAATACAGAAAATAGATAATGGCAAACCGTGGAACGATGGAATCTCAGTCAAACGAGTGGGTAAAGCGAGTCGGAACTATGTCTACAGATCCTGGAGTTAGAAGCAACTGGTATGATAATTGCCGGTTTGTTTTACCTACCGCAAGGATTCGTTGTTTTGCTATATGATTAATGATTATGTTAAATGAAAGTTTTGACGTACAGGTCTCTCCCGCTTCCTCCTGAGGGAGCGTTTCTATGAAACATTTAGTCAGGTGTAATGTTCGTGAAGCGAAGAAGTATTACTAATTTGGGCGTTGGTTGGTCCGATGTTTCTAACAATCGATTGTAGATCTCTGTAAGAAGAAATTTTCTGTAGAAAAGGCAAAAAATAGGGGATTTTTTTGCCATTTTCTACCATGCATGAATGGCGACATTTTTTTGTTAAAGAATGCTCTCAAATTAACATAGATAATTCAATGACCAGATGAGGATATCCTCACTAAAAGTGAGGATGCAATAATCACTCGCTTACACGATCCCTATGATAACGATAGTTTTTCTGCGTGTATGTATGTAACCGTAACCTAACAAAAACGGCACATGGTAAACAGAATCGTTTGGCCCCGCATCTTCAGGGTGCTCTAAGAGAATAGAATAATTCTGGGTGATTTTCAACCGTTACATGATGTTTTAATAAAGGATGGGGGTCAATTTACCATGCAATTACGATGTGGAATAGGGTCCTGAGCTTGCGTCATATGTTTTTGTGATGACATGCTTTTTCACCTGAGCTCATATTGTGGTAACATTTCATAATCGGTAGATGGCATATACTTGAGCTCATAAAGTGAAAATGGATTTTTTGAAGTGTTTTATTTACCTGGACTCATATTCTGAGTGCATTCGATTTTTACCCAATCTGATATTCTGGTGACATCTTTTTACAATGATATTTTCTACCTGGCATCATATTTTGATAAAACTTTTTTTGTTCTGATGAAATTATTTTTCTTGAAGTCATTTTTTTTTAACCTGAACTCTGAAGGTACTTTTTGTGAATGGTCATGTCATAGTTGACATCATATTCTGATAGTATTCATGCTGATTCTTTACCTAACCTAATATTTTGAAAATGTTTTTTTTGAAATTTTTACCAAACCTCATACTCTAATAGCATTTTCCTCTGTATTGTAACTATATGTACACAGCACAATATCTGTAAAGGTTCTCAATGAATTTCAATGAAATTTTGTAGAAAAGTAGCCATATTTACACAACAACAAATTCAAAAACGGATTTCAATGAAATTTTGTGGAAGAGTGGACACTGAACCAGGACAGAAGTGTTTATATTTGAAATTTTCAATAGTCTGGGAATTGTTGATAGTCCAGAAATTTTCAATAGTCACCTTATTTTGAGCAAAATGAACCGCATTTAAGCAATTTTTTCCTGAAACACGAAGTTTTTTAAAACTTCATTTTTGGTTGGGGGTCACATTTACGATATATATATACTACCCAACTGAATCGTACCTTTAGAAGTTAGTTTGTTTAGCCTGATCTAATAATCTGATAACCCTTCTTGAGTTGTGTTTTTCTTTCAGCTCCTCAAACACACTTTAAAAAAAAATTCATCTCTTTATATTCTGATCTCACGTTTTCTAAAAATGGAGTCACAAGAGCGGGGGGAGATTTTAGAGGCCTTTCTAGAAGTCAAAAGTGAGGATAAACTTCTTTTTTCTCGTTTGGGGTCAGAAGCATTGGGAGTCTTTTCTTTCTTTTTAGGGTTTCAAAGAAGAGGGAAAACATTTTTTGGTGGGGAATCAAAAGTGAGAAGAACATTCTCCTCTTTCCAGGCGGTCAAAACAGGGGTTATATTTTTTATTTGTAAGTGTCAAAGGTGAGTAGGTTTTTCTTTTCAGGAATCAATCGTGTGCAGAGATGTTTTTTAGGGAACAAAAGGATGGGAATACATTTTTCCCGTCTCGTGCGAAATACTGATTATGGAGTAGAAAACCGTATTTTCTCATTTGTAAATAACTATGATATTGATTCGATATGAAAGAAGTGACTTGACATCGAGTTTAATGGCTGGCGAAAACAGCCACTGAGTGAGTTAATACAATAAACGTAGTATATCCGATTCAATGGTTCTCAAGATGTGGGACTGTTCAGTGGCCAATAAGTTTGATAAGAGCGGCATTGTCTCCTGCTGGGTCTAAATGATTTACATAGCAACACAAATTTTCAAGTGTGCTTGGGAAGGATATGAAGTCCTGATACAAGATGATATTGATTGTTTTCCAGCCAGTTCCCAAAAGAATCAATGTATAATAGTAACAACGCATCATCCACTGAGTGGTTGCATATTCCGACACCATCTGATGCTACTTACCAGATAAGCTTACCAGCACATTTATTCTCTTGACCATATACACCGTGGATCAATCATAGGATTTGTTTGATGTTCCTGGTAAGTTACCAAATACTACATTTAACGAACCCTGGGGGGGACTTTGGCTGATAAGACCATAAAAGTAGCTCGTAAAACCAATCTTTGTCTCCGTCATTCAGACAGGGGAAAAAGATGGAAAGTAGAGCAGCCGGAGGGCAGTGTTCAAGACAACACGGATGATGAAAGCAGTCCGAAAGAATCATTGTATTACTCGCCATCACGGTCAATAATTGCAAAACCGTAGCTTTCAACTTTGAATTTATATAGAAAAGTCTATCAAAGAATAAATAAGGTCAGAAAAAATTCTATTTACGATAAAACATCTAAAACAGAGCGAAAAATATCTGAAAAGTATATAGATTCTGGAAAATCTACATGTTATATCCACTGGAAAACATCTAAAATAGAATGAAAAAATGATTAGAAATATCTAAGTTCTAGAGAATCTAGATGTTATAAATGGACAAGTCAAAATGAGAACCTAAATGTTTAAAAAAGCTTTTTTTCGAAATAAAATATCTTAGAAGGGTTTTAGCGAGGTACTGATGCAAATGTTCAAGTCTGTAGACACAACGATATAACCAGGAGCGCTGGAGCACACAAATGGACATACAAACGAACAAAAAACAAACACAATTACAAGTGAAAAAAGGATAGAACAGTTTACCATCTCTGATCGCTACGGCTGTTCGATTGTAACAAGGTATTGCTTCAGTCATTCTGACAGAAAGAAGAATAGAGAGTGCAGCAGATGAAACGATATGATTAAGTCAATAATGACGATTGCAGAGAATCCAAATGATCCAGAAGAATCGATGAAAATAGTAAGAAAACCTCGTTTCAGTCATTTAGACATAGAGAAGGATTTCAAAGTATAGTGACTTAAAATGTTGTGATAGATACTACAAAGACAATGGAGGTGGTCTGAAAGATTATACACTTAATAGTAACAAAGCCTAGCCCAAGATATCCAGACAGAGATTCACGGCCACACCCGTCGAATTATTTTAGCTGATAGTCATAGCTGGGTGAAAAAAAACATCATAGACGCAAAACTGAAATAATTGAATCAACCATTTTTTTTTTTCGCAAAAATTGGACTAAAAGTTGGACTTGCGTGGAAGTAAACAGAAAAGAAAAAGCTTTACATATAACGTGCGAATTCCTAAAACATTCCTAAATAAAAAACAGATTCAACATCTGTTGCTTTTTCTATTACGCAGCTGTTAATAAACCATTGATGGAGGATTGCTCTCTAAGCAAGAACACACATGCACACACTTGTAGACCGGCGCAAACGTACACATGAACCCACATACATACATGTACACTCATATACATACATACATACATGCAAACACATTTGCACACACACAAACACACTTGTGTATATATATACTCATATATGCGAAATATGAAGGATAGAATATTTTCGCTAACTTTTTGCAATAGACACACTGAGATAGATTGATTAAAATAAACTGAAATAGACATGAACAGACTTAGGTAAAATTAAAAAGCAGAAGGGAATAGACAGATATTACCAGAATGTTAGATAGATAGATAGATAGATAGATAGATAGATAGATAGATAGATAGATAGATAGATAGATAGATAGATAGATCAAGAACAGGCTGATATAGATAGATATTAGTGGATAGTTAGATCATAAATGGGCAGAGCAAGATAGATATGAAGACACACACACATACATATATATATATATATATATATATATATATATATATATATATAGAGAGAGAGAGAGAGAGAGAGAGAGAGAGAGAAAGAGAGAGAGAGAGCAGACTGAAATGGACAGATATTAACAGACTTAGATATAGATCATGAACAGGCTAAGGTAGACAGATATGAACAGACTAAGTTAGATAGCAAGAAAGAAAGAGTGAATGAATGAAAGGAAAAAGAAAGAATGAATGAAAGAAAGAAATAAAGCACGGAAGAAAGAAAGAAATCACAAGATAGCTTACGAATACTTTTGCAAGCTAAACGAAAACTGTTGCGTACCAGTGTTTGCCTCCAGGATTGGATCTAATTAGTCACATTTAAAAAAAAAAAATATTTTGCCTTGATTCTTCATTGTCATGTTTCACTTTTTCAATTTGAAAATTAGAATCTATTCATCGAATACCACAGTTACTGCGGCGGGCAACATATCTCTGCAACATAATCATCTTCCATTTTTGGTTAACAAGCAGTCCACCAAAAGAACATTTCAAATATTTGAAAAGATGTATTTTACTTCCAAATAATATTAATTATCCTCTTTTTAATCATCATCATCATCATCATCAACATCATCATCATCATCATCATCATCATCATGTATTGCAAGTCCACTGCTGGACAAAGGCCATCGTCAGTTCCCTTCCATTGCGCTGAGTTCTACCATATCTTGGGTGCATGCCTTCCTATCTCATCAGTTCAATTCGTATCTGGTCTTTTCCAACTGCGTTTGCTATTCCATGGGCGCCGATCGAAAAACTTTTGCTACAGCTATTGCCTCTCCTTCTTGCTAAGTGCATTGTCCGTCACCATTTTTGTGACTTTATTACGTTTGTGATATCTCTTGATTTAGTCCATTTGATGCTTTTTTCTATCTTTTCGGGTTAATCCCAATATGACTCTTCATCTGTATGCTATTGATTAAATACCAATACTCTGGTCCACAGACCCAAGCAACATGAAGCACACGACCGTAAAACCTAAATTATTTCTTACATACCGTTTTATGGCTCTTAGCTTCACTTACCTGGTGATAACTGCTCGGATGGTGGTTATTTTCAGCGACAGTTTATAAAAAGTAAAGGAATGTTTGGTCTTGATCGTAAGTAAATAGCAACAATTTCCAAAAGAAAATTAATCACAGTCAAATGGCGTTCCTAGAGGTCGGTGTCAATCAGGGCGATAACTTTAGAGGCCATTTCTTATAGTCGAAAATCGCTAAATTCAACTAGAATGTCTTGGAAAAAGCTAAAGATTAGCCAATGGTAAATGTTGAATTTTCTCACTGCCAAAACATGATGGTGTAAATCAGGGTGAGGGCCCTCTCTGTCAGCTCACCAGTGCTTCAATTTGCTATTTGATTTACTCCAAGCAACCTGAAATCTGAGAGTATATTTGGATAAAAACTGTCATTTTTTTAACTTCAAGTTTTATTTGCTGCAGATGGATTAAAAACGATGACAAAATAAAGTAGAAATCGAATTCATGTCTTACTTTTAATACTTAGGAGAGTGACACATAAAGTTCAGAATGAATTTAATTCATTGCGTCTGCTGATTTTATAATGGCCGTCATCCTAATATCTGAAGAGCAAATTACTTATTCATGGAGAGAAATAGCATTCAAAATGAATACAAGGAATTTCGGTCAAAAGTCAGTTTGGTTTTTATACCACAGTTTTCGTGGAAGAACTTTTTTTGTTCCTCTCTCTGTAATATTATACGAATGCTAAAACCAAAGAAATAGATACAGTATTCAAACAGAAAACTTTAACGATATATTCATTTTTGTTGTCTGTATCTGCAAATTCCTAACGTTAGTTTTTTCACGGTTTTCAGAAGATATTTAATGAATTTAGAGTAAAAACTACCACGAACCAAATATCTAAAATCTCAAACTGTTTTTAAGGGATGGGGGCGATTTCTTGTAAGAAATGTCGTGACAAATCTTCATGTTTTTGAGTGTCCTGTTAGTTGTATAATCGTTAGAGCATCTATTATCCGTAGAATGGTGTTATCTATCCATCCATCTATCTATCTATCTATCTATCTATCTATCGATCGATCTATCCATGTGTGTGTTGGGGGAAAATTTAACGTTATGTTTATTGGAAAAAATGTCGAATTCTTCAGTTGAATATATTGGTAGAGAATTACCTTGAGGAAGTTTACTGTGTAATTAGTATTCTCAAAGATGAAATAAACAGTTAGTTTGCATGTAATTTGAGATTAAAACCGACTCAACTGACTTAATACTCATATGGGTGAACATTTAATAGAATTGGCAAGATCAGTGGGCTTCGTCTGTTGTTATACATACTGAACTCTCATCATTAAATACGTTTTTGGGTAGCCTTCGTAAGTCAGTCCTGTTTCAAAAAATTAGATGTTGTGTATTATGAAATAACACCCATATAAAATACATTATGATAATACCCAATTAAAAAAAAGGTTGTGTATGAAATAAGCTGTGTATCAAAATCATAGCTGAAAGGGAAGATGTTTGATCAACACTGCTGGGGTGCCATCTTCATATAACCGTCGAATTGTTACATGGTAAACAACTGATGATCCCAACAAGAGACAATTCATACATTGTACCATAAAATCGAAGTATATGTAAAAGAAGATAAAAATATCAAATAAAATCACATAAATTTAATTGACAGATATTGGGAATTAAGTGACTGAAATGACACAAAAGAAGTTTTTAATATTTATTTATTCAATGTTCAAAGCTGTAAAGCCTTCTAGACTATACATATATGTAGAGAATAAACAATTGAAGAAAATGGAGCAAATGTAGGAATCGAACCTGCCACCGATAGGGTAGCTGCTGCAACGTACCGTTGCAACGTACCGTTGCTCTTACCGTTGAGCTAAAAAGCCGTCAGTAATGCAAAGTCCTAAAGAACTCTTTTCACTCTAAATTCTTATCTAGTTTATTCTTGAACTATTTCTGCTCTATTTATTTCTTTCAACGCATCTGCCACCGGTAATGTAAATGCCCCATTTTTCCTCTTTAATTGTTTATTCTATTTAAGTTGTCTGGGCCAAGTGATCATCATCTGTGAGATAATGCAGATTTTAGAGAAGAGTTTCAATACAATACAATGCAATTTTTATTCGATCCGTTTAATCATGTGTACATTTCTCAAATATATATGTACACCTCCCAACATGACCGAAATTTTAGAACCACATAAAGATATGTAGATCAACGAACTGAAAACTTTCTCCCTCAACGGACTCAACACTAAACTGATCTCTAACACCGAAATTCCCTCACTCGTGGTTACTCACTACTCACCAACTCACTACTCTTTAGACTATACTCCCACGTAGGCCCATAACCCCCTTGAAATTCATATACTCTACTTTCCCACAACAACCCCACTTCCAGTCCCAATCTTTCTTTATTCATATCCAACATTGGGAACTTCACACTGTCACGAAGACCCCTGTCTGTAGAAACCTATGAATAGTATTCCATCTGTATTAATCAAAGCCGCCAGACTTTTCGAAACATTCACAATGACCATTAGGGATACAGATCAGACATTTCCCAAGGGATATTCGATCATACAAAACAAGGAGCCCTTCACCCTACTATCTGAATTAATATTAAAGATAGTCTTATCTCCTACTCACCAAGTACCCAATCAGTCTTACACTAATTCAGCTCTGCTGTACCTGTGACAACTATTGCTGGAGAATGCCCACCCCCTCTGACCAGCATAACCAATAAAGTAGCCATAACTGCTGCTACTATGTCTAATAGAAAATTAAATCTAACCACTGCAAATTTCTCCCCTGATAGAATGTAGTTAGGACTCACTGTTATGACCCATTAGGAATCATCTTTCTTGATTTCTTTTTTTGCCTTCAAAGCAAAACTTCTGATGCTAATTTTTTTGTACGGAAAGCTCTTAACCACTAAAATGTACAAACATTCTACTGAAGATGGAAACCCGTCCTGAAACATGTATAGCACATTGATTGATTAATCTATGAATCAGATAATATACAAATCAAGTCTCCACTTCTACTCCTGAGTCTGTCTCATTCCCTATTGTTCACACATACACACACACACACAAGCACACACACACACACACACACACACATATATATATATATATATATATATTGCAAAATCGATTATTCCTACTACTACTGACCGTAGAGTTCCGCGTGGGGCAGGGGTAGAATATCTGCCTCTTGGTCTGGAGCAAAGGTTTGGATCCTACCTTGAGGTACTGGAAAGGATGTCGGATAGTTCATAGCCACACTGAAGAGTTGTAGTACAACGAAACAGCTGTCTGAGGATGTCACTATTATTATCATACACACATATACATGGATATATATATATATATACACATCATGAACAGATTTTCGTGGCACTTACTTCATGCTGTTTCCTTTGAAATAGTTTCGCCCCGGCTGCTTGCTCATACAAAGTCCCGAAAAAAAAAGTAGCAACAAAAGTCAAAACATAGGGTTTGCACATGTTGCTCATATTCTCTAAAAAAGAAAAAAAAAAGAAGACAAATAACAGTTTCTTATTCACATCAAAGAAAAATCGAGTAAAAACATATCAAATATTAACCAATTTGATCTTTGGTCATTTTTTTATGTTTTAGCTTTCCAAAAAAATAGAATGAACAGAGAAAAAAAAAATAGTTACTATGCAGATGTGCGTGTAAGGGCAAATGGTAAATGGTAGTATACAGTACCATTTGAAAGTGATATTTTATATATATTTAGTATTTTGCACGAACACAAATAGCCCCCCATACACACACACACACACAAACACACACACACACATATATATATATATATATATATATATATATATATATATATATATATATATATATATATATTTATCGAGATATGCTCAGATATAAGTTCAATAAATACATTATCAATGTTAACGTATTCACGTACATATTAGCACGTAGGCATATACTCATGAACTTCTGTATAATTGCTGGCACCTGTATAAAAAAGGAAACATAACGTAAATCACGATCGTGTTTACCTTCCCTCATATGTTTAAATACATACCAACGGTTTTCTTTTCTTATGCAAAGTTAGAGTGTTCCAATAGAAACCTTTATCGAGTTGAAATCACGAGAAGCACGGGAGCGATTCAGATTAATTTGTATTGGGATATATTCAAGTGTTTTTACTCCCCCCCATGGTGAGTTCAGTTTATTTGGCTTAGTGGTTGTCGGTTTGGGCGGTGAAGTGTACAATATACTGGAATATAGAAAAGACACACACGTATTGTCTGCTCCTAGGTCTGAAGCGAGGGTTTCGATCCGACCTCGTGGCCCTGGATGTTGGATTGTCTATAGCCACACTGAAGAGTTGTAATACAACGAAACAGCTGTCTGTGGATAACACAATTATATATATATATATATATATATATATATATATATATATATATATATATATATGATAGAAAAGACACGAACAGCAAGTCATGTCTGTTGTTATACTTACTGATCACTCATCGTTAAATACATTTTTTGGGTAACCTCCGTAAGTAAGTCCTCTTTCAAAAATGTATACATAGCATGATATAATATCAATTTATGATAAACATAATACCGTGTATAAAATGATAAACAACATGTGTGAGATAAGCTATTTAGTAAAAAATGGATGTCATGTTTGACTAATACTGCTGGGGTACCATGTTCATATAACTGTTTTGTTTTTGAAATCCCCCAAACGGTTAAATCGTGGAAAAGTGATGATCCCAACAAAAGACAATTTATACATTGCACAATCATAACAAAGTATAGGGGAAACAAAGAAGAAGAAAAACTTTTTAAGATTACAAGAATTGTATTGACAGGTATTGGGAAATAAGTGACTGAAATGACACGAAAAAGTTTTTTTTTAATGTTCAGTGTTTAATGCTGTAAAGCTTTCCAGATTATATATATATATATATATATATATATATATATATATATATATATATATATATATATATATATATGTTTCTTTTATGAAGGTGAGGTAATCCAATAAAATAGTAGAGGTAATTTGACAATTAGGAGGCAAAAAGAATTTTTTATCATCACGTAGGCAGGCTTTTATGCATTTCTCTGTTTCCCAAACTTTTTCAAAAAGCATATGCCGCTGTCAGAATAATTGTATGCTGTATCCACAACTATTAAATGCCCAGATTATAAATAGGCACACTAAATAAAAGCTTATTTATCAGATTCTAACATTAAAAACTTAAAAGTTGTTTATATTGTTCCAGGTTATTGTGATTTGCCAAGGGAACGCCTTCCAGCATTCAGAAAAGAGCCAGGGAACATTTTTGTGCAGACAAGAAGTCTTTTGAGAATCTCAATTGAGATTGACCCAGAAAGAAACTGATACAAGGAGCATATTGTATGCTGCGTATGCCAAAAGAAAAGGTTACAGAGTGTCCGATTTCAATGTCCAGACAGTGATATATTTTCCATTTTCTGGTTCCAAACATCACAATTGAAGGTCACAATGCTCTTTAATACGGGGACAGGCGACTCTCAGAGACAGCTGATCGCCGGAATAACACAAGCACATAGTCAGCATTTTAGCATAGTATTGATGACGGTGGCTATACTGGCTTTGACACTAGCAGTACTTTCAAAGGCATTGATAAACAGAAGCCAATCAAGCTGTTGCGGAAGATGCCCCATTTGGAAATGTTCGTGGGAGATATTGGAATATATCTTAAGACGATCAAAACATTCCACTCATTGCTTGTATGGTCAGCCTCATTTCGGCAAAGTAGTCAACACTTGCATATATCAAAAGTGACAATGAAGATGAAATTGAGGGAACCGAAATAGCCGTCAAATGTTCTTGAATGATACAGAAAGCGAGTAGACAATTTATCCATGATGGTTAGATGCTGATTGAAATTAGACCTCCATTTAACTGGAGGTTCGCAGAAAACATAAAACTTTTTTAAACAAAATATACGTTTCAGAAAATTTTGTAAAAAACTAATTATTTGCAATGTTTTTTCGTATTTCATCTTTTAAAATATTCAGATATGACAATCAGGAGACGAGATATGAAATTTGGGATTTTTTTTTATTGTGTTGGGGGACATTTTTTCTCATGCGGATGGGGTAGTTCATCCCAACTTTTTCTTGGTTGTGTCTTTTTTTTTCTGAAAGAGGACATCTCAAGTCACAGTTTGGTACCCTGCTCATATCTTCCAGGTTGCTATAGAGTACTGGGTAGATCCTGTGCCCCTTTTCCCGGACTAATCCATTAACCACCAATTACTTTTCCAATTTTTCTAATTGATCACTCCCAACCAAGTATTCTGCAGGAAGACGGATCGAGAGGCGGTTTCTTTTGAGTTTTTATAATTGTTCTATTTTATCCTTTTTTCTTGCTATTAATCGCTTATCGTACTTAAATGATGAGTTGAACTTTCGATTGGTATAGCTTTGTGGTATAGTATGCAAAGTTTAGTAAATAACAACATGTGAGTGCTTTGTTGATGGTAATGGTTAGGCAACTAGTTAAGCAGATTACGACTAAATTGTAGGGAGCTTTACTTCCACTTAATAACCAACGCACACAGTCTTGTGAAAAGACGAATGACAGACATGTCTCTCTCTCTCAATATATATATACATATATATATGTATATATATATATATATATATATATATATATATATATATATATATATAAATATATATGGAACTCCTTCTGAAACGATACATTCATCGTGTAATGAAAGGGGCTCATCTACAATTGAGCTCCAAAGTTATATAACGCATTCATAATCATTCCTTTCGGATTATATATGCATTTCGTTATTATATATATATATATATATATATATATATATATATATATATATATATATATATATATACATATATATATGTATATATACATATATATATATACATATATATATATATATAAATATATATATATATATATATACATATATATATAATTAAAATTGTGTCATTCACACCACAGACAGTTGTATTACAACTCTTCAGTGTGGCTATAGACTATCCAACATCCCTTCTAGTACCACGAAGTAGGATCGAAACCTTTGCTTAAGACCCAGACGCAGACATTCTATCCCTGTCCTAAGCAGAACTTGACGGTCAGTAGGACCAAATTGTTGAAAATAGGTTTTCAAATTCCGCAATAAGGGTTGAATAGATTTTAGGAGGAATGTAAAAAAATGCAAACTTTTTAGTTATGGTTTTTAGGTATAGTGGATTTTAATGAACCTTAACCGGTTTCGTACATGTCTTCAAAAGGCTGAAAGCCAACAACAGAATCACATCAGCCTTTTTGAAGACATGAATAAAACTGGTTAAAGCTTAGTAAAAACAACTATACTATAAACCAAAAATTTTGTTTTCTTTTTTTCACAGTTTTCCCATATATATATATATATATATATATATATATATATATATATGTATGTATATATATATATATATATATATATATATATATATATATATATATATGTAATCACCAAAACAACTGATGATCCGAACAAAAGACAATTTACACATTGTACAATAATGGCAAAGTATAGGGGAAGCAAAGAAAAAAAAAACACTTCTGAATGAATTGCATTGACAGACATCTGGAAATGGGTGACTGAAGTGACACAAAAATCTATTCAAAAAGCTTTACAGTTTTTAGTGTTAAAAATTGTAAAGCTTTGTAGAATACATACATGTATACACAGACACACATACACATACACACACGTGTGTGTGTGTGTGTATATGTATACATATATATACATCAAGTGATCAATAAGTCTGTAGACTGACACGTAATTACGATCCTATGGTATAAAGTCCGATGTATAGGATAGATATTCACCTCTAAATAAAGTGCATCAACAAGGATATCATGTTAAAAAATGAAGTTAAATGATTAATCATTTTTGTCACCATTAGGTTGCAGATTTCAGAGAAATACATTGTTATGCTGCTCTATCAATAATAAACTCATTAACCAATATAAATACAGTAAGAACATTTCAAAACATAAACAGTATTAACAAACTCTGCTGACATTTTGAGAATTCAGAGACTGTTCTCTGTAAAACCCGTAATCTGGCGTTAGGTGCGTTGCAATTTGTTGTTGTGTGTATCTAACAAGATTAGAGTAGCTTCGTAGACTCAGAAATCGATCATCTCCCACCGGTTGTTTTGGGAATGATGTACCGAGGAGTGTCCAGTTTATGTTTGATGAATTAGTTGTAAATGTAATCTTGTTGGCCGTCGGCTTGTCCCGAAAGTGTTATTGATATCCGGCATTGGCTAGATAGGTAATTCAGCTGTCACTGATCCAATCCCTGGGTTATGATTTTGAAAACCTTTATTGTAACGTGAAACGATGTTTGATGAAATTCAAATATCTTTTTTTTCATACCAAGAAGCTGCCAACCAGATTTGGGCTAGTTGTAACAAATATTGAGACTACTTAGGGTCGAGATCAAGATTCAGCCTCTATACAGCAGAAATAGTTTCATTATCAGAAGTGCATCCCATTGCATTATTTTTCTAGGCAATCTGCACGTAGAAAAAATAATCATTTTTGCAATCAATAAATTTCCAAGATTCTCCACACACACACACACACACACACACACATTGAACGGATCGTGAAATTAATAGTCCCCAAACGTCGGCAGACAGCCAAGCTGACCCGACAGATGGGTCATTTCATCTTGACCAGACTTCTTTCGCAACCCCTGTCATCTGTTTCTCGTCTACTCACAACCGCTATACCCGATCCACTAACCTACGTGTCATCTCTTTCACGAACTCCAGTCGGTTGTTATAACAACCCAGTTAAAGACACATTCTTCATTCTATTTCCGACATATATTCAAACAGCAACAATAAAATTATTGTTTTTATAATTCTTTCTCATTTTATTTTCCAGAAAATGTCATTGCAACTACATCGGGGATTGCATTATTGGCGCTCAGTAAGAAGGGTAGTGCTCATTTATTTTCCTTGGATAAGCATTTCTGTCTTGATGAAAATATTACAAAATGAGATAGAAATAAGAACCCCTTTGTCAAGTGCAAAATTGCAAAATATCATTTTCAGTTATATTATTAAGCAGGAATGTTTGTTTCTCAACAAAAACAACGGACAAGAAGCATTACGCTATATGAAAATAGATACACTTTACTAAAATATGATTCCACCTCGGTGATATATACCTATAAAAGTGCATCAGTAGATCGGCAACTAGACACAATTACTAATTATTTTTGATCCAGAAGATTCACTCTGCAATATGTACGTAATTGATATTCACTTGCAAATTGGGTGCATTGACACGAAAGTAAATTTCCTTTTTTTCTTTCAATTTTAAAGCAAAGGAGATTGATATAAATACGTACACACATACACAGACTGACAGGCACACACACACACACGTGTATACACACTCGTGTACACACACACACACACACACATATATATATAGATATATATGTATATGTACATTTTTATAGATATGTTTTTCAACGTTGAGTTTTCTGTGCATGGAGAGGGTGTATGAAGATAAATATACACAGAAAATTCAGTTCTTTGCAATGAGTGAGTATATATATATATATATATATATATATATATATATATATATATATATATATATATATATATATATAAGCTGCAACCTAAAAAAGTTAATTTGACCACGAATACACACACACACACACACATATATATATATATATATATATATATATATACACATACATACATATATATATATATATATATATATATACACATGTATGAACTCTGTACACATATGCATGTATATGCCTGTATATGTGTGTGCATTCATGTGATGAATTTTCATCAGATAAGTAATGATAATTTTCATTTTGTGTGTTCGCAAAAGATCACTGGAAATAGTTATTTGTTGGGAGTAGAACGCATTTGGTCTGATCACGGAGGATAAGAGTCGCTTCAAGTGCGCAAGCGGCATGTTGCCCCTGTTATGTGCATATGGATCAGTTTCGATTAAAGAATTCATTATGATTTGGGCAGATTACGAAGAGAACCGCGAACAACAATATTTGCATAAATATGGTTGTATCTTCCGATGGCCAAAATGAGATGCTTGTATACACATACAGATTTAATTCACCTGAATTCATCGTTTCGTTATTCAAATAATTCCTTTTCACTCATACATTTCCCAAAATAATCATACAGATAGCTTTCTTACTTCAATCTGAAAACTATCCCGAAAATTCTGATCCTCCCTACTTATTCAATCTGACCATCCTTACCCCTGCAGCCCGAATCTCTGTTTGTCTGTCTGTCTGTCTGTCCGTCTGTCTATCTCTCATCAACTTCAACCAAAGCATATTTGGCTGACGGTCATCTGGTACAAGTCAGGATCAACTGGCAGCAAGATATAAAGATGTCTCAACTCTTTTGAATCGGCCTGCTAAATTCTCAGTTTTGATTGGTCTATCATATCATGTGATTGAAGATTTTTTCGAATCTATTCATTAGACTTGACCTCATGTGTTCTCAACTCGGGACGACGTAGAACAGTTATCATTTTCATAACCACATGAGTCTCACTTCTACCTCTTCAAGAGACAGACGATGAGCCCTGTTGGTTGACTAAATTACCGTATCTATGTCCATACACTTACATAGAGTCCTCTCTGACAGTGACCACTCACTTGAGTATACACAAATACAAGCATGAATACACACATATACATGTGTGTACAAAAAACAAACTGCTATCGACTTGCAAATCCAATCAGAGTCGAATAAAAACCTATTGTCTTACAAGTGAAACAACTGCATTGTGGATATTTCGACGTTAGAGCGTCGTGTATATATCTACATATATAATATGTCTGAAGTCTGACACAGGCATCAATAGAAATGTGATTTAAAATTTCACTGCATAATCTACGAAACAGATTGATGTACTGTATTGTCAAATGCATTCGTAAGGCGCCATATTATGATGTAAATAAAAGATATGTAGTGCAGAATAAGTTTTTTTTCATTATTCGGTTATGTACTTATTGCTGAAACAACTAGCATATATATATATATGTATATATGTATATATATATTCGTGACTATTTAATAAACATAGGTTTGTCTGGCGAAACGTCTACAGTATTTTTGTACAAAGAGGATCAGACTCACTAAACTGTCAAATAATTTCCAAAGTCAGCTTGTTAACTCCGACTGCTCAGCAGTGGTGGGCCAAAGGGTTGGTTTAACACAGGGCGGCAACAGATGATGTTACCAACTCCTTCTAGAACTTGCCCTATTCTCTGTATATCTAGAATGTTGGTGATCTTTTTTGCACCAATACTTTGTTCATAATTCATGATTCTTCCATATTCAGCCCCCTGTCTATTGTTAATGCTTCTACAAATGTTCATTGTAATTCACTGAGAACTTTCTGTGATATAGTGTGGACAGTCATGAGTATATACACAAAATATATGAAAAAAACGGCAATATCTCTCAATCGAAGTAAAAATCCCTGCATCCGTCCCGAGAAACAACCAGCTTTTCCTTATCCTATTGTCGACACTTTCACTAAAATCTGATTGAAGAATTTCGGAGATATCACGTGGGCAGATGCATTTCATTATAAGAAAGAATTACCAAGAAACTACATGAGAAGTTTTTGGTAGTTCTCTTTGTGTCAACCCCCCTGATAGTGTCACCTGCGGTAAACAACCCCCGTTTGTCCATCATCGCAGCAAGGTGAAATTTAGCTTAGGAGAGCAATGGGCTGCAATTTTGGTTCATCTATTGTAGATACAACAAACTACTAACCAAAATAATTGTCTGTATGACTGGGTTGCTAAAAACTCTTCCACGACTTGGTGATCTATCATTCACGAGAATAGCCTTTTTGTGACAACGGTATTCATTATAACAGAAAACTTTTCTTTATGACAAACTATATTTGCACAGGCTGATATTGTATCGTTTACACCGATCGGAGATTGGCAAAAACGTCCAAAAAGATAAAACGTATACCCTTGGGTACCGATGAAAAAAACAAAAAAAAAAAACTCACTTTCAAAGACGAACCTGAACCGATTGATCATACATTTGTCTCTATCGATTGGCCACGTGCGTTAATTAGGAAATTCGTTGTTTGCAATCAAAATCGATAAATCTAGGGGAGACTGAACCGCGCACACCGAAAACTAATCAGTTGCCTGGCCAAAAAGATGTGGAAAAACAGTTTATAATGCCAAATGAATTATCCCCTAAACGTATTTACACTTTCTACAAAATATAAAAGAAAGTGGGATGAAGAAAGGTATATATATATATATATATATATATATATATATATATATATATATATATATATGCGCACGTGCATGTTCCTCTCCGTGTGTGTTAATGATATGCAAATGTTCCAAGTGCCTTTTTTGGAAACCAGAGACTAAATACACAGTTGAGAACTAGTTTTTCGCTGTTTCGAAGTATTACTTGCCATGAATGGGTTGCAATGTTCGATGAAGGAGACATTGACTTGGAGGAAGAACGGCACCACGGTACACTACAAAAGAACAGAAGTGATGACTTGTGAGCTTTTAGGGGTAACGAACCCATCCATCAAATGTTGGAATCGGCTGAAAACAAAGCTATAGAATACACTACAATTGCAAGACGTTTACAAAGTAGAGTGAAAATTCAATAGCGTCTCACTACGTACATTTTACTTCTTGCAAGGCATGAACATAACTCTATTTTGCAGGAGTCTGTCACAGGACTGGATACCTGCCCATACATTACTTTATCAACCCCAAAAAGAAACGGGGAATTTATCAGATTCTGGCGCTATTGGATTATTATTCGTCTTGACCAATGCAGCGATCTTTATCTGATCCAAAATATTAAGATTTCTTCTATGTTCAAGATTCCATTGACAATTTTATTGGTTTGAAGCCAAAGTTGTTTTATCAAAATCGAGCGTTGAGATAAAGTCATAAAGAGGAAATATTTTGCTCATTAATTAGCATATGTTCTACCTATAATCGATTGAACTGATTTATATCATCGGAAAGATTCACGGTTTTATTTGGATTTCTGTGAGATTACTTCTTTACAGGAAAAAAATTACCGGACTGGTTCAAGTGGAAGATTGAATTGTTTCAAATGAGGGGTTGGAAGATATTTCTGTGAGCAGATTTTTAGCTTCAAGTAGAAGAGTTCATTGTTGCAGATTGAGAAAGAGACAGAAAAAATCATACGCTGGTGGTATAGGGGCAAACGTTCTGAAAAACGGGGAAATATTTTGAATACTAAAACGTGAAGAAGACAACCAAGAGTTCGATATCAGTTGACGGAACACCGGTTTAATTAAAAAATCGAAATAACTGATGGCTCTCAGCGAAAGAAAACAGAGAAAGACAGAAAGAAAGACAGGAGGAAAGGAAGAAAGAACCGAGAGTTGTTTGTTTTCTTGATAACAAGAATTATAAGGTTATTGCGTTACCGTGTTGGGTTCTGCATATCTAGTAATATCTAGGGTGAACAGGGCTCACTGCAGGAGTCTGTCTCTTCTCTAATCAAAATGAGACATAAAAGAATCCAGACAAAAGATTGATGGTACTAGGTTACATGCTACGAGAAACAGGATATAATATCTGACCCGGCTCCGAGCAACTAGAAAAAACAAGGAGAAAAAAAAGGATAGGACCGAAAAAATTGAATTGAAATAAAAAAAGCAGTAACTGAAAAAGGAAATAAAGGAATATGAATTATTCAGTAGTGACAAAAAAAAAGAGTGAACAAGGAAAGAAGGAAGGAGAAAAAGAGGGAGGGAGGGAGGGAGGGAGGAAATGAAGTAAAGAAAGAGAAAGGAAGAAGAACTGTTAGGGAAGAAATTGTAGAAGGGAGACCTAAGGATAAACAGAAACATGATCTACTCTTAAGATGAATTTTAAAAAATCAAGTGAAAGAGAAGAAGGAGAATAACATCCCGAAAGATGGATAGGGTCGGGGATGAAGGGTAAGTAAGAGAAAAAAAAAACGGGGGGGGGGGAGAAGAAGAAGAAATTGCATGAGTTCAAAAAATGAAGGATGAAGAAGATGCAAACGTAGGAGGAAGAAAAACAGCAGTTCGATAAAAGATGAATTACGAGGAAAGAGGGGCAATAATAGAAAGAAAGGAAGAATCAAATGAAGGAAGAATCAAATGAAGGAAGAAAAAGAGAAAGAAGGATCGAGAAAGGGAGAGAGAGAGTGAGTGATAAGTAAGAAAGATAGAAAAAACACTGGAAAGAAATGGAGACAAAAAAAAGCAAGAGAGAAAGGTAAAGAAAACGGAGCAAAAATAAAGAAAACAGAAAGAGAGAAAGAAAGAGAAAACAGGAAACAAGTTGTTAATAGATAGATAGATTGATAGATAGATAGATAGATAGATAGATAGATAGATAGATAGATGAAAATTGAGAAAATACGCAGTGTTTAAGAGAATGAAAAGAATAGAAGAAGATGGAGAAAACCGAGGAAAGAGGTGGAGAAAGAAAGAAAAAAGATGGATGGAGTGCGCAGAGAAAAGAGGTAGTGAAAAAAAGGAAGGAAAAAAGAAAAAAAGAAGGAAAGAAAGGAAGGGAAAAGAAACAAAGGAGGAATAACTAAGAAATAAAGATAGATTAAGAGAGAGAGAGAGAGAGAGAGAGAGAGAGAGAGAGAGGGTGGGGAAACAGATCAAGGCGAAGCAGAGACAGAAAAAGACTGGATGGTAACTGAAGAAGGAAAATCGATCAGGAGGAGGAGAGGGAAGAAAAATTGCAAATAAGCATTGGTAAGAAAGAAAGAAAAGAAAGACAGAAAATAGTAATGAAAGAGGGGAAATAAATGGTAAAAAAGAAGAGCTGTTAAGGCAAAAGGTTTTTTGGGAAGGAATAACAGTTTTTTTTTGTGAAATGCCGATGGTTACCTGTACTCACCAAACGTGAAAGTAATTATATTGTTCCATTACCTGTCAGCAGATTCCCGATCGGCGAGGACACAGGTGGCCTTTGCTGATATTTTCCCAGTTTTCTCTCCACGTAATTCAGTAGAAAAAATCAACACATTAATATTGAACTCCACAGATGGTTATTCTATCTCAGTATTTGTGTCTCTCCGTATCTTGGCCACTATGTACAAAATTATCAATCTCAGTTTGTATGTCCGTCTTCATGTATATATGTATGAGGCTAGGTGTATTTTACAGCGTGTCCATCCCTTTCCTAATGTTCGAAATTTTGTGTTCATTTCTTCGTACTATCTACCCCTCATTCCATCTATCTGGGCATATATCTATATCTATCAATCTATCTATCTATCTATCTATCTATGTGCGTGTAACTAAGGAACTAGTACATATGATCCGACAGAATAATTATAAATTGCGTTATATTATATAAAAACTCTTTTTTTGGAAGATCAACCGTCATTTCACGGTGAACGCACCATTCGGCCAAGACAGCGTATATTGAATAAATAAAAGAAAATGGGGCTACTGCACGAATCAAACTTGAAACCGAAAGTGTTGCCGTTTCAACCTAGCGTTGCTCTTACCATTGAGCTGAACAGCCAGCGGTGATGCAAGGCCCGAATTTTTCTCTTCATTCTATTTACGTTGACTAGACCAAATAGTACGTTCACCATGTAATAACGGGTGATAATTTCAAATAAGAGATTATATATAATGTAACGCAATGCATATCTATGAGAGAGAGAGATAGAGAGAGAGAGAGAGAGAGAGAGAGAGAGAGAGGGGGGAGAGAGAGATAGCCTGTTCACATCCATCTCGACGCCTGATCATATCTACTTCAGTCTAATACTATCTTGAAGACAATCCAACTTCATTCGCACTCATGTATGTATGTATGTACGTACGTACGTATGTATGTATGTATGTATGTATGTATGTATGTATGTATGTGTCTATCTATCCATCGTTTTTCTTCATATTGCTCAATAAGCAATATCAGGTACTATCCATGCATTTACTCATCAAACTCAGCTTCATCATATGTACGTACGTATGTACATCAATAGGTCTACAACTGCATGACAAAAAAAGCATTTATTCTACACGATAAATGTTTATTTTCGCGCACAATCCCCTCTCTTGTCTATAAAACCAATTCAGTGATGATCATTAATCGCACGGATCGAACATTATACTATAAAAATTCAGCTAATAAACATGGCAGGGGACGGACTTTAAAGATTTGCCATAAAAAAGGTAGATCTATCTATCTATCTATCTATCTATCTATCTATCCATCCATCTATCTATCTATCTATCTATCTATCTATCTATCTGCGGGAGGAGCAAATTAGCAATAAGATAAAATATGGAAGGCACACACACGTGTATGCACACGCATACATAAACGTCACACACACACACAAATATATATATATATATATATGTGTGTGTATATAGAAACATTCGTTTCTTTTGCAAATATACTAAAAAAAAATCCCCTATGTATACATTACGCCTAAATGACATGAATACCTGGGGCAATCGTAGATATATAGATTCTTTCATGGTGATGGCAATATCCACTCCTTAGTATTTTTTCCCCTCCTTTTATCCTTCACCTGTTTCCGCCCCGCTAGGTCGAGTTAAAAAGCACTCACTCGAGTCTTGTGCTTACGCAACCGATCCAGAGTCATCCAACCGATGAACTAATCAACTCTCACAATTCCCATACGGCATCATCGATCGGCCGATAGGAAAGAGCCGAATCACATAGCCCCTTTCTATCGCACGTTTTGCTTTCACTCTTTGGGAGATGAAGAAAAAAAATCGAACTCCAGATACTTATCATAACCAATAATGAAGTAATATTGAAGAAAACTAAATGAATCGATTTGTTCTCTGTCCCCAGGACTATCTCAGATAAATTCATTTACAGCTGCTTGACCCTGTACAAATATAGTCGTAATTGATATGCAGACTTGCGTGTAGAGCCTAGTATTAAGCAACGGGCCATAAATTAAGAGGTCTTTGATTCCGTTGTTAAAACCAAGCTTAGTTGAGTTCTTTCATTATGGTCACCAGATCTCTTATCAATAAAAATAATCATGCTCAAACAAATCAGCATTGAGGTAACGTGGACGGCTTCTTCTCGAACGACGGAGCCATTTTTTTAAAAACTGACGCAATACAATCTTACAAGAATATCTTAGAAACAAGCACAATTGAACTAATCTCTCCTACCTAGCTTCTTGTCGGTTTTTGTCGAGGTTGACTACAGGGATTGGGCTGCTGCTTTTGTCATTGCTACCGGTTACTGACAAAGTGATTATGCAAGAGCGCTCAGTTATCAACTCTGCAAATCATCATGGCATGCCTTTGACGATATACAATTATTGTGAACGCATTTGCGATGGGATTGTTAATCAAGCGCTCTTTCAATCATTCACTTCCCCGTCAACAGCTATTGCATGCAAACAAAGATATATTTTTATTGGAAAGGTATCTGGCACGATCGAGGCGTCCATCACATTATGTTATGATCTTACAATCAAGTAATAAAACCGAAATTCATTGGAAATTGGCAGGGAAACAAGTATGCTGCACTCTGTAAGTATATCCTTCGCTTCTGCACCGAATTCTTCCGGGCAGGCATGCTTCCATCAAATGGTCTAAGGTAGCTCACAAATGGGCTCACAAATAATGACTCAAGTGACACCTCATCTGACAGTTCTAAACTGGGGAGATCCTCTGATTTAGCACTTTTGCACCAGGGATATAGAGGAGGAAATAGCTAACATTTAAGAATCTTTTCACAAGTCAGATAAAGTACTACAAGAATGGAAAGAAGAAATATAAACGAAAAAAAAAAATGGCTGACAGGCGGGATAACGAGTTTAACAAATCATGGGATAATCTTGTTAGAGTCATCATTGCGCATGCTCGGCTTTTTAAAATGGCATTCTTTTAAGCAGATGTTTAGAAATGACAAATAGTGGCGAATAAAGAACAGCAAAAAGAAACAGAGAAGATGAAGATCACTGGATATGCAAACGTCTCTCTCCGTTCTTTATTTTTCATTGCTTGTCCATTGGTAGTGTGTAGAAGAAAGAGTACAGAAACGAATACAGTTGTTAGCGGGAAATGAGACTAAAAGTGAAAGTGAAAGTGGAAAAAAAGGAAAAAAATCAGATTGCGTAAGGTGGGATAGCTAACATTAAAGCATGTGCAATTGGGAGGAAGTTGAGATGAAAAGCGAAGGGAAAATATTTTAAAACATTTCAATGTGATTAAGATTGGCACAGATGAACAGAAGAATGCAAATAGTGAATCGTAGATGAATGGTTTCCGCTGCATTTCAGATCCTCTGTAAATAAATTTGGATATCCTGAACTCCTTTCAGTTCTGGTGAACGGTAATCCAATATATTTTATAAGCTGCATTATTATTGATACGAATTCCGATATTAATATCTTTTTTCCCGACTTTCATGCACTAGCTGTGAATCTATATAAGAATGGCGTGAATTGTGATATAAATATTTTTGGACAGGATCAAATGGATCGTTTTTTACTAATAAAATCAAAGGAAACACAATTGACAGAAAGCTAGCTACAGAGTACCAGAGAGAGAGAGAGAGAGAGAGAGAGAGAGAAAGAGAGAGAGAGAGAGAGAGAGAGAGAGAGAGGGAGAGAGAGAGAGAGAGAGGGAATAAATAGATAGATGGATAGATGAAAAAATAGTAAATATATGTGTGCGTGTGTGTGAATCTTTCTTATTGGGATCATCGCTTGTTCACCATGTAACCGTTTTGGGGATTCTGCATATGTATATATAATACTATATTACTGATGAATGTTTGTTATTTTTGGCTCCGAAATTGTCTATCAGGGTAACTTGACCTCATGCAAGTAGGATATGGGGCGCTAACCTACGTGGCTACCACAGGTCAATTTGATTCAACTACTTTTTGTCCTAATTTTTCATTTTCTATTCAAAGTTTTCATTTATTTCTTAAAAGAAATTGGTAGTGATAATAGTCCAATGGTTAAATTGACAGCGAATGGAATAAGTGGATCGAATTTCGATTTCAAACAAAGAAAATTGAAAATTAGTTTCTTTTAATTTCATGTGCCCTCGTTCTTTTAGACATCCGAATCTTCTGAAAATTTGTCAGTTGTGAGAAAAAAATTGAAGATTTTAGAGGGTGTATATTTACCATATTACTATAAATGCCGAACTGGATCTGCAGATGTGGATTTCTCTTCCTCTCAGTGCCTATGCCAGTTTGACGGTATCGTTTCAACAGAATCTGACCCTCACCTGACGATAAAACATGTTCTACCTTGAGCAAAACAGCTGACCCTAACCCCAAATCAAATACGACATTAAAACAAATCAGATGGTCTGCTCTGATGTGAGAACTAACAATGCACATGAATTACAAGGTTTCAAAAGGAAACTTTTCTTTCAAAGTTTGAAGATGCACTATTCAGGCCTTCCCAAAGGTTGGAGCAGACCTGGGTGTTCTTTGGAGTGAGAGCATGAACAAAAGTGAGTTGTACATCCCCAGTTAGGCCCGACGGATGGACAGCACAACCCTCCATTTGATTTAATGAAATCTCTGTAAAATATCATTGATTTTTTTTCTGTTTTTTCACCGAGAACGTTAGCTACTCAAGTTAGTCCTAGTACAGACACAAAATACAGCCATTTATACACAAACACACACACATACACTCACACACACACACACACACACACACATATATATATATATATATATATATATATATATATATGTATATATATATGTGTATACATGCAAATGTTCTTATATATTGAATTACTGCTAAATATTTGAGAGTAATATATATATATATATATATATATATATATATATATATATATATATATATATATATATATATATATATATATATAGCAATGCTCTTCCACTCTGGTGGATGGGGAATTGTGCGTGATTGGGTATATCGCTTAAATTCAGTCTTACCGACTTGTAGAGTCTTGCAGAGAGGTAAAATGCCAGCCTTTGGGTCTGAGGCGGAGGTTCCGATCTTACATCATGGTACTGGATAGGATACTGGATAGTCTATGGCCACACTGAAGAGTTGTAATACAACGAAACAGCTGTATGTGGAAGGCTCAATTACATATATATATATATATATATATGTGTGTGTGTGTGTGTTTTTACTAGAAGGGAATACACACACACACACACACACACACATATATATATATATATATATATATATATATATATATATATATATATATATATATATGCCCTCCTAGTAAACATATTTTTATAAATCCTCCATCCGAAGGAATTCTCATATAAGCTTAGTTTAGTCTTACACATGTTGACGCATTTAGGGCACCCAGTGTGAATCGAGTTCAACTTGCTAAGCACCGCTCTAAGCAGGGTATAGTCAAATACCAAACTTAGCTTCGTCTGGTACAAGGCCACAACACAGGAACATCTATTAAAGATCAAACTGTTCGGGTGAAAAGGTCTGAGAGATTATCTTGCTTATCACCCTGTTACGGCTACTTAATCTCGAGGAGTTACTTTTAGGTGTCTACCTATGTGACTGCAAATTCGCTCCCTCCAAAGATAGATAGATAGATAGATAGATAGATAGATAGATAGATGGATGGATCAATCTACATTTCTTTGATGGCAAATCTTTGAAGTCTGTAGCCTGACATGTTTAATAGGCCGGATTTTCATTGTATCACTGAGACAAAGGACGACGTCGAATGAACGATACAGGTGTAAATAAACAATATGACATGTGAGGTGTGAGAAAGTATGGTGACTCAGAAACGCTAAAACGAGGCACACCTGCTCATTGGAAAATACAAACAATGAACGCAGAAGACAGCATCGTAATAAGAAGGATGAAGAATGAGAGATCTAAACTATCTTTTTCTAATAAATAAACATTGAGTGTGAAAAGTCTCATTTAGCTCTTTGCTGGTTGATTAAAAACAACACTCAAAATTTGTGTCATTGACAAAATTTATAATATAAGCATTCGGGAAGTACATTTGTGTTTCGAGGCGCAAAATCACTTCATCACACCAGGGCATTGAGTAAGAAAGACGTCCACTGGTCGTCTTTTGTAAGTTAATCGATAAATTGCTGTCCATGGCAGACTGGTCCCGAGTTTGAGTCCTCATTGAAGGATGATTCTTTAAAACCTGCTTCACATTGCTTATGTAATTGTTGTAAGAGGTAAAAATCGACCTAAGCACTGCGATAAAAAGCAACAGAATTAAATGAAAACACATAACTCCTAGTTTGAATAAATCCTCTTCAGTGATTAAGGGAAACATAAGTATTTAAAAAGTTTGCTTTTTGTCAGTTCTTCGCTTCCATAGAAAAAGGCGAAAAGCAGAAAAAAAGCGTTCAGCATTTGCCCCGTTCTGAGCCGTTATAGAGGCAGAGCGCTCCACCGTTCTCTCATACACTCTAGTCTCATGTTTCTCCAATCACTTTCAGGCCCAGGAAAGGTATTTATAGGAATGCCATCTTTTCGGAAATCGGGAACCTCAACCGTTTACGGTTTCTCTTTATTCGTCTTGAAAAAAAAAAAAAGAATTTTTTCCCACGCTTTTGCAACATAAGGGGGATAACTAAGTTGCACTCTGAACGATAACAACGAACAAATCAAGTAACGACTTCCCAAATTCAACATGCAATTGATTCGGTTTCGAGGCTAACAATATAAAATAAACGCAATGACATCAGAGATCGATTTCGTATCCTCAAAGGAGATTGTCAGATTTGGCTCCTAACTTTAATCATGAGCAACTGTTTGGAATAGGAAGATTATTTGATCAGACTTTGAAATTTCCATCTCGTACAATTCTATGACACGGTACTAAAAACTAAATAGAGTTTGTTTGTTTTTTTTTGTGTTTTTTTTTTCCAAATTCAGTCTTACTTTCCGGCACAAAACGTGCAGGAAAGAAAGTTGATTAGAGGAAGAAAAGAAACAAATGAAATTAGTGAATCCAGAACGCAGGATGTTGTCAAGAATTTATTGTTTTATATTTCCGGTCTGAGTCCTTCATCAAAACCTTGAGCTTGTATTTTGGGAGGGTTTGAATCTCTCCTTCCCCTCTCTCTCTCGCAAATGTAACGGAGTTAACATTGAAATAATGTTGTTGATTGATTTTGCTATTTCTTATATCCATCATAGCAAAAAATATCTAGATTTATAAGAAGCAAGAAAATAAGCTTTCGAGGATAGAATTCCGAGCCTTTGTTAAAATTTTGGCCTTTCTGGAGTAGCGATCAATTTTGAGTGACATCTTATGTAACTACTAATGAAAAGTTATGAATGCGAAAAAAAATGTGGCTGTTTTAACAGAAATTATCTGTTCTTTACTGATTTAATCTTCATCCTTCACATATGATGGGTGATTACTCCAAAAATCGATTCCCAAAGATCGTTTCAGACGATGAATAAAACATAGAGACATTGTGAAGGAAAAAAGGCCAACTTCTATCCTTTCTGAACAGTCTTTGTCTGTTGGAACAATTCAGAGATATAATTTTCTCAATTTTCCCAACGTTGACGTCTAGAATTCCTTCAAATTGCCCACCCTATGAATTTCTGTCGATAACTTCACATTTATTTCGACAATCGGGTTGGAAGTAAGCGCAAGAGAAGGAGAGAAATGTCAGCGAAAGCACTGTAGTTAATCTGTGAATCACGCAAACATTTATTGTCAAGTTAGTTGCCAAGTGAATATGGTCTGGTGTTTAAGTTGACCCAACTCCTCGACTAGGAGTCTTAGTGTACGCTTTGTGACGTTAAGCTGGCTACGGCTTCAGCTGTTCTTGTTCAAGTTCCACTTATTGAAAGTTTCCCTATCTTGGGTCCTTTTTACGATGTGTGAAATAGATGAAGAGGAGACAACCATCTTAAGTGGCGTCACTCTTTTCACCGTGCGTAATTTTATCCATAATTTGGGAAAAATGGATTCGTGCCTATTCTAAGGGCATTTGTCAGAAGGAGACACAAACTGCCTGAATCGGAGTTTGAACTCAACCGTGGAATCCATTCCGTTAACTGCTCGACCATCACGAACCCATAACTCGATGTGCAGTTGGATATTATATCCGTTAAAGTTATCGGTAAGAAACAAATATCGGTTTTTGAGTGACTGTCAGAAACTGTTGTATCCTTATGAGCGTAAATAACGTCAACAATCTGGTTGTTCGATCTCTCATTTAGATTATGTTGCTTTCTTTTTTCCTACCGAAATATACACGAGTTTAGGTAATCCCTGTACTAATCACCTTAGATAGATATTTTATCTAGTCCAACAAATAACTAACGAAGTAATTTCAGTATTAAGCATGAGCGCTTACCATTTCCAAAGATGGCATTAAAGCCACGAATAATTAGACTGACCAAAAACTGAATGGGTCGTATTTTCAATCATCGTAAACGCATTCTTCCTCCTAAACAAGTGTTCAATATTGGGATTGTATCTCGGTCGGAAGATAAAACGTAAACAATTTTCCCTGGCCGAAAAAAAGTAAAAAAAAGGAAAAAAAAACACCCTCTACAAGACAAATCTCATTTATTTTCCCGATAGGTTAGCTCTATATTTCATATTAAACATTTGAGTATAGACATGAATTGTTGTTCAAATGTGAAAAGACTGCGATTATAGATTGAGTTTTAGCAACTACACGGTCATTGAAATGTTAACACGTTCACAGCCACCATGACTATTGAAACTCATGCATAACATCGTTTCCCACTGTTACCGTAAGAAATCGCCATGAAAGACTGCCCACTTCATTTTGGTAAATGAAATTACCTTCATTAAACTGAAATGAATGACGCTAATGTGACATCCAAATAGTTCTATGCGTCAAAGTTGGTTTTTATTCTGAATAAATAAAAGTTCTACAAATCAAAGTATATATGAAAAAAAAAAAAACATTATCTATAAACTCTGAAATAAAACCGTGGGATTAAATTACGTGGGTCACAGACAATATACAACATACGAAAGGGCGTACAAAATCGGATTCAAGAAACTTTGTAATTAACACATAGGTGTTTAAATGTGCTTTTTTTAAGTTTGAAAAAAATGAACGAGTAAAAAATAAAATCTCTCATGCGTATTCAAAATCATTTTCACTTAAATCTCCATCTAAATTGCGAAAAGATGGGTATATATCCCTGGTGAACCCAGAGAAAAATAATAGTTCGGCTTGTATATTGGAGACTGATTGAATTTTAATGACGCACGGTGATATTTACCAGATGCAAAGCCTGCACAATTCCAACTTTTTTGGCACTTACTCACCATGTAATTGTACATTTTATTGCACACAGTGAATTTTCAGGAGACGAGCTTACCATGAAATTGGGCATCTGTTTGCAAACCCCTTAATTTTCAGGAATATGCTTGCCATGAAATCAGGCATTTGATTGAACATTTTTTAGTGTTCTGGAACGTGCTTGACTTGGAATATGACATTCTGAGCATAGCAACAGTTGTCTACACGAATACACATTACTGTTTATTACGCTTCTCAATTTTGGTTCCTAGTCTCTATGAGACACAACCTAATTGAAAAGAATTTTCCCGGATCTTCACAACAGATAAATTTGTGTTATTTAATACCGTATCTTTCGAATTTCATATCTGTAAACGTATTATACCTATCATTCTTATCTGAAAATACGTTGTATTTCATTTTAAATCCCTAAAGTCATTGATTCTATCGCACAACAGTAAAAGTTAGTTATGCAGCATATCTACCGACACAACAATTCCTTTATCAGAAGAGGAGTGAAAGAAGACTGTACAAGTTCATTCAAAACTCTCCACGGCCTACCTCGAGATAATCTCCCAGATCTTGCATGGCAAAATACAAAAAATTGGAATAGACTGTAAATACCAAAGTAATCCCAGATTTCATGACGTCGTCCCCTATTTTGCTGAGAATCTTCGTGATCTCCAAACATTGCTTATCAAACTCGATGGGGGAAGCAAGAAAGTTGGTCTCTAAATAATAACACATCTCCATGAAATCCTCGAAAGAAGAAATCAAGCAAAGAATCACTCTAGGACGGCAAGCTTTCGGTAGAGTAAGCTCAACCTTCAAGAACAAGAAAATCTCATTTGTCCTAAAAAGAAAGGTATGCAACCATAGCATCCCTTGATAATCACCTGGAGTTGAAAAATGGAACCCAATCAAAAGATTGACCCTCAAACTGAGAACAATGCAATAACCACGGGAGAGAATCATGCTCAACATCACGTGGAGAGATCACAAGATGGCACAGTATATTAGAAGAAAAAAAAGGAGTCAGTGATGTCAAAAAAAAAACATTCCAAAAACTCGATCGATAATGGGCCGGTCATGTTGCTAGAATGTCAGACAAATGCTGGACATCACTTCTCGCAACACGGATCACCAGAGAAAGATAAGTTGGCATGATGAACTAAACACTTCAGAAAGTTCTGGCTCCATGACACCTATTAGGAGAGGTCTAGCGAATCATGGGGAAGGTCTATGTATAGCAACGGATGCTAAAAGGTTGCTATGATGATATAAAAAAACATGAATAAACAGAAGGAAAAAAACATATTGTAACGGCGGGCAGACGAATGAATGCTCAACAAAATAATGCAGTAGTATAGCAATGCAATGATCTTTCATAGGAATGGAGCACTCTGGTGGATGGGGAATTTCTGTATAAATGAATATATCGCTTAAATTCACCCTTACTAACCGTCCAGAGGTAGGACATTGGCCTCTGGGTCTGAAGTGAAGGTTTCAATCCTGCCTTGCGTTACTGGATGGGATAATGGAAAATCTATAGCCACACTGAAGAGATGTTGTAATACATCGAAATATATGTCTGTGGATGACACAATATATATATATATATATATATATATATATATATATATATATATATATATATATATATATATATATATATATAAGTAGCTAATAGGGATGGATGGTTGCCCGTTCTTTGCAACTATCCTTCAAAGCTAATATTCTCTAAGAAAGTCAATTTTCGACCTGTTTCTTCTCTTTTCACATTCGAAATTACTTGAATGTCACTTCCTTCTCAAGTAGATAAACAATAATTGAAAATTATAAATAATTCCTATTTGAACATTTTGTACATTATTTCCAAAGAAATTTACATATTTTTATAATATCTTTGCCTCATTTTTAGATGTAAAACTATAACATATTGATGCTTTCTCGATAATGAAAGTTATAATACAAGTAATCATTGCATCAAAATTGCTAGTGAATAGTTTTATCTCTAGATATATCATTGTGTGCTTCGTAGTTCTGTCGTTAATCGATTGTATACCTTATTTCAAATATTATTTGATGAATGGGTACGTAGGGAAATTATAAGCAATAATTAGAATTTTGGTTTTATGAGTATGGTAAATAAGGTATTTGAACGTACCGAAAATCTTTTCTCATGATAAACATAAATAAGTTTCCAGGTAAAATCATAATTTAGAAGAAATGTTGTTGATGTCGCATTCATAACCCAATTAAGATATTGGTGCTCTACAATTTTACTACATCTTAGAAACTAATATAACAAAGATTTGAAAATATCAAGGTTTTGTAAAAAAGAATGTTAAAAAAAAGAAACAGATATTTATCTGAGCCTTATTACATATCATAAATACTGATATCCAATATCAAAATAATTTCTTAAGATATTTTTTTATGATGATATAGGTATTTTAATTTTTTTGATAATATTGCCAAATATCCATGATAACCTCCTTAGACCGGTATAACCAATAAAATACCTATAACTGCTGCCACTACTTCCTACAAAAGATCTAAACAAACCACAACAGATTCCGTCACATACATAAAATAGTCCGGACTCACTACTTTGGCTTCCCATGAATCATCATTTTCTATTCCCATTTTCGCTTCAAAGCAAAATATCTGATGCTAAATTTGTTTTCAATGGAAACCTAACGTTTTGACTATATAAGTCACCATATACATTTACACCATATTGTCCTATACCCTATTGTCCACCGATATATATGTATGAATGTATACGCTGGCCCTATCAGGCGGTCTCAGCTGAATATATATCGGAAGGAAACTAAGGGTTCATTTTTACGTTATATTTTTAAATGGAAACCCCCTCTATTTTTTCCACAAAACATTCCCGTATCATATACTGAGTATGCGTACTATACCCTTGAAGGAAAGGGTGACACAGTGACGAATAGAACCAGTTGTTTTAGAATAAATGATTGGTTAATGAAATGTTTATATCAATATTGAACGGAAAATAATTGTTCACTTTTTCATTATAGTTACTTGTAAGTAGAACCCCCTCTAAGACCCCTTAAACTTTTCTATATTCTCCCCCTCGATCCTATAAGTATGCAGCATAAATTTGGTTAAGCTGACACAATATCTAATCAATGGGGGACCAGTAGACAAACAGAGCCAGTATATATCAAGAATATGTATGTTGGGGTGAATATATGTGCGTACATTTTCTCATAGACTCTACAGAGATTTATAAGCGTATTATATTGATATATGGTTACATACGTATGAGTATATATGTATGTGTGTGATAGACAATAAAGATGTGTATATATTGTGGAGCAATGGGCGAGTGGAAGAACTGAGGTCAAAGTACCTTACTCCTGCAAGCAATTAGGTTAATTATTTATGCTCTTGGGTCAGCTCGTCTAAGTTTAGTCTGTCCTGAGACGGCACCCCACGGAGAAAATCTGGAGGAGAATTTTATACTTCAGACAATTCCAAGAGGATGAGAATAATTCAAACTTAATCAAAGCATTTCCCACGTGGGAATATGTGCATAAAAGAGACAAGGGGATAAGGGAACTAGGCAAAAGAGAGAAGGAACAAGTGGACCCTTAGGTGAGAGGGGGAAGGGAAGAAGAAACCGGAGGTTATCAGGTATGTGTAAGGGTTGAAGTGAGATAGGAGCGTTTATAGAGAGACATTCCCCGAAAACAGTTGTGTAGAGACCTTCACCTCTGGGAGCCCAGCAATTTAGGCTTGTGCCTTGAGTTAAATAAGCCATGACCGAATGGCTAAGGACCCGACTGACATAGCATTATTAAGAGTTGTGAAGAGATGTTTGAACGTTCAGCAATCATAGCACCCCTTGCTCACTTAAGTCAATCTCTCTCTCAATCTAAGTCTCTATTTTCGGAACTGCTTGTTTTGACAAGGAAAACAACGGAAGCCTTAGAAGAAGTAAAAGTGATTCTCCACCACGAACAAAAATGAGACTTTTTTTGTATTCCAACAAGGTATGTGGTCTACGCAACGTTAGCTGGCATTCCCGGCGTTGTCCGGGAAAAAAATATTCAAATTTGACAACACAGTAAAACCTATATATCAATATATTGATATGTTTCTCAATACACAACGCATTGATGGGGTTGTGGCTGACCAAATCAATTACACCCATCTGGAATATATTAGAAGTTAATTTTCCCTTGAGCAATGTCGGGAATACCGGCAACTTCGAAAGATGAAATACCAAGTTATGCAAATAGTGTGAATGAGCATTTTATCAAAATATCAGATGCGTGCAAAGTCTCAATTGGGAAACTATAATGATGATGATGATGATGATGATGATAATAATAATAATAATAATAATAATAATAATAATAATAATAATAATAATGATGATGATAATAATAATAATAATAATAATAATAATGATGATGATAATGATAATAATAATAATAATAGTAATAATAATAATAATAATAATAATAATAATAATGACAACAACGATAAAGTACGTGCAAAATTTATGAAAGGTTCTCCATGAGGAAATTCAAGTTTTAAAAAAAACATATTACGTGTCTGCAAAATCTTCCACCGGAAAAAATGTAACGCCAAAGTTTCCATTGAAAAACTATTTTATGCTCTCCATGCTACTGTATTTTACGTTCGGCAATAGTTCCACCAAGTCAGAGTTACTTGGACCGCTTCCAGAAGACAGCTATAACAATAAAGATAGTAAAAAAAAAAGTTGATATATTGCAATAGAAATATAAATATCATTAAAACAAAGTTTGATGCAGTCGAAAAAAAAAGCCCCCAAAAGTTTCTTTCAATCAGATTGTATATCTGGTGAGTATTTTGTTGCAACTGACCAAATGCTTTCACAACAAAAACAACTTACGATGTATTCTTTTCAAAACATGTATGGTTGATATGTTTTTAAAGAAAAGAAAACACGATAGTCAAGTTAATTCTATTTTTTTTTATATTGTGTCGACCAGAACTTTTCCAGAAATTTAAAAAAAAATGAATGAACAAATGTTAACTTAAAAATTTTTTTTGTTTACAACTCTGGAACGACCTTGCTATGCTATGTCGAAAAACGTCGCATGCAAATCTCATTTCTCATATCATATTTTGTTTACTTATCTAGAGAGTAATTAACTGAATAGTCATTCATTTAATAATCGATTCAGACAAATATTATAATTAATTGACCTCAAAAATCGATACATTTGGAGAAGGAAATATTATCTTGAAAATTCATTGTGAAGTGAGAAATTGAATTTACCCAAATCTACACACTGTCTTTAGCTGATTCTGTAAGCGTACATAGCAAATGCCATATTGTAATGTTATAAGTTCACAGTGATTATATTGTATCATTGTCTTATCTTTAGCTGTGTTGTGAAACATACAAGCAGACATTCAAATTTATTTGTAAAAGGATATATATATATAGAAAATGAATGTATATATATATATATATATATATATATATATATATATATATATCATTCAACTGGAAGATTATAAATTGCGTTAAAATATACAAAAACTCTCAATTGAAATGATCTCACGGCGTTACACTGTTAATGTATCACTCGAACTAGACAGCGTGAATAGAATAAACAATTGACAGAAAATGGGCCTTTGCTTTATCAGTGACTGTTTAGCTCAATGGTAAGAGCATTGCTTACGGTTGCTGGTTTGATTCATGTAGCAAACTCCTTTTTTTCTTGTTCATTCTATTTACGTTGTCCAGTTCGAGTGATACATTAATCGTGTAACGACAGGAGATCATTTCAAATAAGAGTTCCTGTATTATTAATAAATATATATATCCTTGCATTGCATTGTTCCAGCTCACCCTGTTTTCAAGATGTTGTACCCGTCAGCCTCCCCCAGTTATCTTACCGGGTAATTACTCTGGCGTTAGGGTGTCATTGGGTCGCCAATCAAGGTTGATTCAATGGTAAATGGAGCCTAGTGCGTCTGATTTCCCACCCATTGTCTTGCTATTTTGGGAGAGGTTCAACCTCCTTGTATAGCTTCCAGTAATCTTGCTTCTTCTTGTCACTGGTCTTCGGATATTCGAGACTCGGAGGGCGGTATGTGTGAAGCATAAGCACATATCATCTACTGTATGATCATATATGAAGGGGAAAAAGGGTAGAAATGACCAGCTTCTGCCAAGAAACGGCAATCACCACGTTTATTATCACGTGTATAAATTTACATCTGCCAACTAAGTTGGAGATGTGTATGTGTTAGGTTGCACGTTTTCGTCGGTCTGTTCGTCTACAGGATATCTACAAAAGTATTAAATGAATTCCATTGGAACTTTGTGTAAATTAAGATAAGGAAGAGTTGGTGTAACTTCGAATAAATAATTAAAGTTATTTCTCCGTTATATTTTTCATTTATTTATGTATGAGCTCAAGATAGTCCTCATGATATCTCCAAAAGTTCAAAAGCAACAGCCTTTTGAAACGGCTATCGAGTGCATTTAAGAACTCTTTTACAACTTTGGAAAAAGATAAATAATAATGAGATGATCGTAAGTGCTGAGAAATTTCTTTTGAAATGTTTTTCTTCAAATAGTAAGGATGATATATGATGCATTGCGATATGAAATCTGTAATGACAAAAAATTCTGTCTGACATCGGAAAGTTTCCATTTACAAGCGACAATACCAAATTGCATACGAAGCGTACTTATGTTGCATATGTGGGAAATATAGGTGTGAAGCCCATTTGGAAATGTCTACGTGTTAAATGACGAAGAACATTTTCACCTGTTATCACTGGTGAACTCCCAATTCCTGCTGACCATGTGCCTCTTGCATTTGTTTTGAAGTGCTCGGAACCTAACATGATACCCTGTTGCCGCAGAGTTTGCGAACGTGAATCAAAATCTCTTCAACCCAGGATGAACTGTTAATTATTAGGTTTTCCATGTTAGTACCATCTATAGTCGATGGTTTCAATTACTGTGTGTGTGCAATACGGATGCACGCACTTTGGGAAAACTTTTATTACTTTAAAGACGATACTTAGCTTGTTAACTCTGACTATTTGAATTGATTCCCAAGTTCCAAATAAATGCACTGAACTTCTTACTCAGACAGGTTTCTGTAAGACCACTCAGGTAAACAAGTACTCTAAATTTTCGCCTTAATTTGATTGCCTTCAATCTAAAAGTTCACTTTTCTACTCACACCTGAAGTCATGGTTTTCTGATTAAATTTGCCTAGTTCAGGAAAAGTATAAGTGCCTTTGATGTGACATTATGTACCTAGCCCATAAAAAACACCTATTTAAGTTAGTCATACTTTTATTTGGCATGATATTTTACTCAATTTCTCGATTTAATAATGTGCTTATAATGGTGCACCGCAATAATGGCACAGGTATGTAGAAAAATGACACTATCAAAATAAATAGTTCATTGACAAAAGATATCAACTGAGAATAATACACTAACATCGTTCGGAGATAATTGAATTGAATCTGCACTGTACATCCATCGATATATTTTAAATACTGTTTACATCGATATAGTCACAGTGATGCCAATTTTGCTATTTTGAAGCAAGATCTAGCTCCTCTGTAACGCAGTAATAAAATTAAATTCAGACTTTCTGGTAATGTTTAATAAATCTGATCGTAAAATAAGGTTGTTTTCAACACAAGAACATAACTTTTGAAACGGATTTATGAGAGTTTACGCTATTTACGAAAAATGATTTTCTGTAATTATAATGTTTCATAATGAGATTTAATCACTCTCATCATTTTAGATTAGAGTTTAGATTTTGTTCATATAAAGCTATTATAAAAAATAACTTAATACAAGTCAATATTTTCAGTTATGAAATTCAAACCTGGCCATATTCTAAGAAAAATAGTGAATCAAATTTGATATTTTAAAGAATATTTCAACAGCCATTTGCAGTGTTTACCAATTTTACTGAGATGGTTCGGAATATAATAATTTTTTCCGGAACGTTCAGATATATTGAGATTTTCTTGGCTCAATTTCAGATATAAAGATTCCCAAATAGGTAGAAACACTGCTCGAAACGAGAACTGAAACAATGCCATGTAGTCCAGACCTCACCGTCGTAACCTGTGAAGCTCGTACGTGAGAGAATATTTAATTGTTGGAAATAAATAATCCATCTATTCTACGAGTGAATTATCCTTGATACTAATTTTTCATAAACTAATTATTTTAGTTGTGCTGTTCTGGTGATAAACAGTATAAATTTGATTGATTACACCGGAAAAATGTTAATAAACGATTTTTCAGTTAATATCTATTTAAGAAGATATTCATGTATAGGCTGTGTTATTTATTAGTTGTGCCTTTCCCCTGTTTTTTCCACTTGTGCCATTTTTACCTGTGTAAATATTAACCGTGCCATTCTTACCAGTGCCGTTTTTACCTGAATGATAGTAGTCCACCATATTTGTGGCTATCGATCTTGATGTCTCCATTGTTTGACTTGAACTTTTCTTCTCTTTTTATATCTCTCCTCTACACTTTCCCCCCTTTCACTGATTCCTCTCTATCATTTTTTCTTTGCCTTCACTCTCTTACCCACTCTCTCTCATTCTCTGTACACCTCATCTCTACCTTCTTTCCCTATTTTTATAGCTTTACTATTTTTCATCTTCCAGCCACTCGTCTCTCTCTCCCTCTCTCTGTCTGTCTGTATGTTTTATTCTCTCCCTATCCTCCTTGTTTGTACGTGAAAAAGGCCCAAGCAGAATCATTCGTAAATTTGGTGAGATGCGATTGTAAATTTGGTCTGACACGTTGGAAGAATAATAGGATACTTAACAAGTTGGCCCTGATTCTTCAAGAATTTGGCCTGGAGATGGAATAAGTCTGCTCTATTGAGCAAAATGGCAAAAGGTTCTATCCTTCTTTTTTTTTACATTGGCATGTGTTTATTTATGTATTCGTGTGTTCCAGCACTCCTGGCCACACTGTTCTGTCTACAGACTTGAAAATTGACATCAGAATTCCACTAGATCCCGGCCACAAGTGGAAAAAAAAGGCACAACTAAAATAAAAAGTTTATCAAAAATAGATATCAACTAGAAATAATGTCTTAACTTTGTTCAGAGATGCTTGGATCAAATGTATCCGTATGTCCATCGATATATTTTCAATACTGTTTATATCGGTATAACTACAGTGATGCCTATTCAGCTATTTTGGAGCTAAATCTAGCTCCTTTTTAAAGCAGTAATGAATTGAAATTAAATTTTCAGGTATTGTTTGATAATTTCGATAATACCTTAAGGTTGCTTTCAAAACAAAACGAAAAAATTCAAATCAAGGATTTATTAGAGATCGTACTGATCAAGAGAATAATCTTCTGTAATGATCGTGTTCTGTAATGATATTTGATCATTCCTAGCGTCTTGAAAAATGGATGAATAAAATGAATAGTTGATTAAATTAGATATTAACTGAAAATCATGTATTAACATTGTTCTGACGTAATTGTATCAAATTTATGATGTTCATTTATCAATATTCTGACTCACAGCGTTGATCTGTGGAAACCCTTGGAGATCATATGCGAAAATGCAGCTGGTAAAATCAGAGATGGCGTGAAGAACTAAACAAGTTCAGAAAGTATTGGCTCTACGACGCCCACGATTGAGAGGTCCGGCAAATCTTGGGGAAAGTGATGATGATACACAACTTGCGATTCAACTGACATATCACTATTCAAGGCAACTATAATAAAGTCTCAGTCAAACTGATATTTCACTCCATTTCGATTCAGTAGAATTTAGTACAAGTAATACATTTTTCGCCTCTTACTGTTGTTGTCTTTTGGTTCCCATTCTTAATTTCTTTAGTGCTTCACAACTTTCGGCTTTGTGCTTGTTTGGTGTCGCTGAGTGCACCCCGTTCCTTCCACTTAACGTGCTTATAGATTCCCAAGGGCGTGTCTCGACTTGAGAATTTAGTAGCTGCCTATACCAGTATTGTACCAACCGCGCCTACCTGATGACCTGAGGCAATCTAATATACTTTTGAGTCAGTCAGACAGCATAAAAACTTTAACATATTCATAGACTTTTTCGAAAAATTGAACTCCTCCTTGTTGTTGGCGTTGATAACACGACATTCCGGACGGCTCATTTTACGACCTTCTTCAGGTGCATTATCTGAATATCATGGATAAGGAACGCTGTTGGATGTCGAGGGATATCAAGGAGAGCTTTTATCAACAGCTCAGAGAGTTCAACACAATGCAGCTTTCAGCTCTCAGCAGCAACCAAGTATAGAAATCCTTGCCTCACAGAAGAAAAGAATGAATAGATATTATCCGAATCCTACTTTGTCGTGTGGCTACAATTGACTTATTCTGTTGAGCAACATCACATGAAATTAAAAGAAGAAAATTATCAATTTTCACTTCTGTGATTTGAATTTGGTCCGCCAATTCCATTATGGTGACTCTAACGAGTGCACTTTCAATGCTACCGATGTGTTAAAAAAAAACACCAAAAAGAAACTCTAAAATAAAAAGCTAAAAATTGGTTCGAAGTAGTTTTTACGCTACACTGATCTTACAAACGCGAATATTCATTAGCTTTTTTATTATTATATGATAATTATACATATATATATATATATGTATATATATATATATATATATATATATATATATATATATACACACACACACACACACATATATATATATATATATATATATATACATATAATTGTAAGGAGATAGGACGGATTCACTGCGTTTCCTTTCTTATTTGTGAGCAATTGCAAATATTCAATAACGTTGACACCCGATTATGAGCCAGATATATATGAACAAGTTGAGAGGTCAGTAATATCAAAGATCTTTATCTCTAAGAGAAGGTTAGAATTATACTTTTGAATCACTTGAATATAGTTCAAACGTAATATGTGCGTACGCAGTTATCCCACAAAGGTCACATGTGCAGATATATATATATATATATATATATATATATATATATATATATATATATATATATATATATATATATATATATATATATTCATAATACCCACAAATACACACACAGCGCTCAATATAGGGGGTGGAGCATATGTAAAAAGGTGTATATGGAAAATTCAGTTTAGTACCGGTTGCAATCCTCGGAATGTGATTCCTATACATAAGACATTTGACCTTGATGATAGCTATAGTACAGTGGAGCCTCGACATCATTAACTGGAACATAACTAAGATGCGCAGAATGGACGCTAAAACAACGAAACGTCTCACTAACTACTGAATGCACCATCCCTAAACAGACGTAGATCAAATCAAACTACCCCAAACGAAGGCAGTAGAAGTATGATCCAGTTAGAACTGTCATTAAAAACTACAACCATTGGTTTATATGTTCACCTGCAGGCAAGTGACAACTGGATGTTCACTCTTGAGAAAAATCGTGAAACAGCAAAAAAGCTTCCCTCAATTATAAGGGAATCCAAGGCATTTTGAGATGAATTAAACGTAAACGAAATAAACCGACAAGCTCCGACACAAACTGCAACTAAGATTGCAAAAAATGTAGAAAACTACACCCATGCAACAAAGAATATCAATGCTAAGAGGACACGGGGAACAGAAACCCCTGCACGGCCCATACCCATATCACTCCAAAGATGCTGATGTAGATAATACCATCAGTGATTACGAGGTTCAAGGATAAAGTCGGAACATAGGATTTCATCTTCGCTGCCCAAGACCAGAGCCTTCCTACAAGGAACTACCCAGCACACGTTATCAAAAAACGTGGAAACCCCAACTGTAGGCTCTGTGAGCACCAGGGACTATCGAGCACATCATGACTGAATGTTCTGTTCTAGCCCCCAAATGTATGCAGACTTAGATACAATAGAGTAGGCAAGTACATCCACTGGATAGTCTGTAAGCACTATGGTGCACCACACACACGGCATTGGTATGAACCCCACCCAGAACCGGTAACTGAAATGCAAGATGAGGGTTTTCCAAGTACACAGGTATCGAACCATCTGAGCCAACTGCCTGGACAAAATTATGAAGGATTGAATGGGAAAGGGATGCTTATCAATGGATGTGTCAATTCCATCAGATCAAAACATATCTGTAAGAGCGTTTGAAAAATTGTCTTAGTACAAAAATCTGGAAACTGAGCCCCTGCCTCCTCCTGACTCCAAACACCCTATATATATATATATATATATATATATATATATATATATATATATATATATATATATGTACGACAAGATCTTTTAATTATCATTATAATTAACGCTCCCTTCTTCAGGGTTGAACACTCTTAGGAAGGGCAACTCATCCATTTTTGGCTACTATACCAATGCTATTCCAACTCTGGAATGAAGCACTCTGATTGATAGGGGGTTGTGCATTAGTAAATGTATCGCTTGAAATACTGACCGTCCAGTTCTGCGTAAGGCAAGGGTAATGAGTCAGCATCTGGGTCTGAAGTAAAGGTTTCAATCCTACCTTGTGGTGCTGGATGGGATATTGGATAGTCTATAGCCATACTGAAGAGTTGTGATACAACTCAACAGCTGTCTGTGGATGACACACTTATGTATATATAAAGAGAGAGAGAGAGAGAGAGCACTTTTGGCGTAGTAAACAGTTTGATGATTACTGGCATGAAACACATGGTCACTGCGAAGAGCTGAATCGTCTACATACATCTATATATATATATATATATATATATATATATATATAGGTTCATGTATCTGTTGGCGTGCACAGATCCAGAAACACATTCTGATGTTTAAAGCTGTACATACTCTGATGACTATCAATAATTGATAAAGGGAGACTTGTGTTGCAGACCATTACTACAGTATCGAGTTTGATCCTTACTTTGTCTAAAGTAAGCTATGAACGAATCATTTCCACGAAGCAGTAAATACGATGTACCATATATAATGTAAAAACTAAATTCGTGAATGTACCTTTTTGATCCTCATTGAATGCTGCACGACAATTGCCTTTTTACCAGACTAAGTTAAGTTTGATAAATATCATTATTCCACCCAACAGGTCAAAAAGGAATAACGTATCGAAAGATCGATTAGAAAATCAGCAAACACGCGCGCGTGCACATGCAGACAGACAGACAGACATACATATATATGTATATATATATGTATATATTGGTCTGTTAAATCGTGAAACAGAAGCAAGAAGCAAAGAGTTAGTTGCGGCGAAGGAAACGCAGCATAGACGCAATGCAGGCACTGGCGGTGGTAAGCCCCCCAATATTTGGAATTCAGTTTCACCATTTCACTTGCACCTGCCACCATTTCTGTAGGCTCATCTTACAACATGATTGGATCAATTCTTCATCCTGACCCGGCATAGGCGGAACTTCTAATCTTTACGTCACTTTCATTGACCACTCCGTGAATGCCAACCGGTTGCATACCCTTTTACCCGAGATCGCAAAGAGGCGTGTCTATTTTGGCTTGATTAATCGCAGTCATAATAGCAATTAATTATGAAAACACCCTGTACCCTTGAATTAGACCAGGTTACGAGATTTTCACCCTGAAGATAAGGACTAGCGATATCCATCAATTCCAACCTGCCCCTCCCCACCCCCTCAAGAAACAATCATACATCCGCCCGGCTACTCCAAATAACAAAACCAAAAATACAACCTGGTTTTTCTCACCCTTGGATACTTTTAGTAAAAGAAAAGACATTTGTTTTTGTTTCTCGCAAGATCCAATAATTCTTCTGTATTAATGTGATTTCACACGGGTTTGTGAAATCTCATTACGGATAGTATCACATTACCCCTCGAAGCCTCCCAACACACACACACACACACACACACACACACACACACACACACACACGGACACACACCTTCAATCATTTACTCCCTACAGTACAATACATTTATTAAGCCACCAGTGATCTTCGTTGGGTAATAGTTCTCCGCTTGATTCCTTCTTATTTTGAGAATTTCACAGAGATACGTTGTCCTTGGTAGGTGTAGTAGTTTGCTTTCTCCAGCTCCTCATTTTCTATTTTGATCGTTGTGTCTTTGTCCTAAGAAATCAAGCGAATAATCACTTTAGTTTGGCAAGCTTTCAGCTGAGCCAGCTCAACCGCCAAAAACGAGAAAATCCTAATATTCCTAAAAAAGAAAAGTACACAACCAATGCATCCTTCCGATAGTCACCTATGGTGCTAAAACATGGAATCTAACTAAAAGATTGACGCTCAAGCAGAGAACCATTCAACTTGCACACGATAAAATAATACCCAACCTCACACAGAGAGATCATAAGACAGCACAGTATATCGGAGAAAAGACAGAAGACAGCAATATCAAAGAAACCATCAGAAAATTCAAATGGCAATGGGCTGGCAATGTTACAAAAATGTCGTAAAACAATTTGACATCCTGACTCATATTGTGGATCCCAAGAATTCATAAGTGAAAACGCAGCCACCAAAATATGAGACGGTGTGACGAACTAAACAAGTTTAGAAAGTATTGAATCCGTGACGCCCATGATAGAGAGATCTGGAGGAGCTTGGGGAAAGGCTTTGTCCAACGACAGACATTAAAGGGCAGCAACGACTGCTGCTGATGATCTTCACTAAATATTTCCAACCATACAATTAAAGCTCATCTTCTTCAGAAGAATAATTTGTTCCTCGTTATTCAACGTTATTAACTTTCTTTGTTGTGTACGTTGATAAATCCATTATTGCATTCTATTCTTACTACTGATTATGGTACAGTCTCACTCTCTTTCTTGATTCTAGCGCATCCACATCATCAAGGCTTTGGTTCATCCACCGCTTATCTTCTCTAATTTATCAAGTATCCAAAAGTTCTTTTTTTCCCTCCAAATCTTTATATCCTATTCAACCTGGGGAGGGAGCTTTGTTTTTCTCTCCCGTAGAGTTCAATAACAAAGGCTTTACGACAGCCCCAGATTTTTTTACTAGCATGCAGCAGTTCTTCCGAGATCTCTTACGCACCTCACACACACTCTATCATAAATTCATTGGATATGTTGGTTTTTTTCCCGTAAGTGTTTAGGCAACCATCGTCAGAGATGCCAATCGTAGTCGCTCATCAGATGTGGCTGTTTCTAGTCAAATATATTTTTCAGTCCATCCCCAATATCATACATAAAACGAAAATCCCTATTTGCGTCCCTTTTCACCAATCAGATGTCATATTGGTTTTCTTTTCTTTATTCAAAGAGCCATTACCACTATTATGATCATTGCTAGCAATACAGTTCCTGCCAACGTTGGCCAAGATACGGTATCCGTTGGCAGACCCATTCAGAGGGAAATTCCTCTCTCCTAACTTACAAGTTTGTTCTCTTTTGTTTGAGGTAAATTTTCGATATATGTTTTAACAACTCAGGCATTTTCGTAATGTTACGTTAGGAATTTACCTAATCAGGGTTTCCCATAAATTTGCCCAATAGCTAATCGAAAGGCGAGCTAGAGGCAGGAAGAAGTCTTTCGTTTCAAATTTCTCTCACTAAATCATTTCTTTCTTAACTATCTAATTACTTTTAGCAACTTAGGAAACCTACTTTCCTTTATTCTTCTTTAGAAAATCTACTTTCCTTTGATTTTGGTAATTCATACTTCCCGAAACTCTTTCCCCAGGAATCCTTCTGACCCTACTACGCTCAATCGCACACTAATGAATCCTTGCCACCTTTCATGCTTCCTGAAAGTTTCTATGTATTTCTCCCGACTTTTGTAGTCATTCATACTTTTTCGTATTCTTTCTAATTACTTTTAACAACTTTGGACATCTTTTCCCTTGATCAAATGTCCATCAGTAAAAGGAAGGTGAGCAGAAGATCAGACGCCCCCACGGACACCCTAATTGGCACTCTGGAATGGATCTTATCTGTACATCAACGACCTGCACGCCTGCACAAGCACCCAATCCCCTATGAATTTCAATATTAATCACTTTAACATTTAGTGATGTCCTCCCTTGCGTTGTAACCCTTAATGATTCATGCATTGCAGTGATCAGATCCATCTATCCCTTCCGACCCTTTTCGGCTCTACTCAAGTTTGAATTATCTTTATCCCTCACTGCTCCTCTGAGCTTTTTTGTGGTCCTTCCTGACAACTGATCCCATCTCTCGGGAAATTCCAGACCATCTAATGCATGAACTTGGGCCACGCTTCTCCCTACTTTATCAAAGTCTACCCTTCCCCATTTTCTCGATTCCGGGTTCTCACTGGGGTCACAATAAGTCCTGGGGATCCTTCTTCTTCTGTGCAGTTATTGGCAATGCTTCCTCACCACATTTACCACAGTTGGGGTAATTAATATCTGGGGGTTGGGGTAAAGGCTTTTCTTAAAAAAACACGTTTGCCCTATGACCGACATGTCCACACACCCAGCAGACCGGGTTATAGGGTTTATAGAACTAACTTCCAAGCCCTTCTATGTACTGTCGTTTCATTCTCCCAATATTCCCTATTCTCAGAACAGTTCAATTTCCTCTGTCCAATCTTTCCACAATCATCACACTTTATTCCCCATGCAATCTTTACTTAGCCACTCAAGCTGTTGATCTTGATCCTTACAACCTTTTCTCTTTTCAAACCTTTTTGGTACAAATTATCTGAGTCTAACCCTCTCATCATATTCCATAAGTAATAGTACTATAACAATCCTATAAATTCAATATTGAGACCAATACAATATCGCAAGACTATCCTTATTTCCTTAGCTAATCGACGAAATTATATTTTGCAAGCGGAGGATGTGGGTCATTACAAACAGAATAATTCAAGAAAGTATCACCTGATTTCTTGTGTCTTCTTTTGCTGGTGTTTATTTGGCTTTTTCTCCACCAGTTCTTGTCTAATTCAAGAGCTACATAAAACTATCATGTAGTAATGATTTTTGGGCTCTACCTTCGCTTCGTACTTTAATGTTGTGTGTCTTTATTGTTGTGTGTGTTATATTATTTTTGTGTGTGTTTGTGTGTGTGTTACATTGTTTTACTCTTTAATGTTGAAATTCAGGGTTCATCTGTTCTGCTACCTCCCGGGCAGTTGGTCTGTGTTACTGGATCTCTTTTTAGCTGCCTTTGTCAGATTGCTGGTCTGGGTTGTAGGGCTAGGACTAGACTTCTGGCTAGTAGTTCGCCCTGGACCGAATCCTATGCCATACTGTGCCAATTATCAAGCCGGTTGCTAGATCATGGTTCACCTCGGGGCGAGAATCCTGGTACACCGGACCAATTATCACATTCGCCGTTGGTCAATATAAACCAGCCATAGTCCTCCCCATGCTGTGTAAAAGATCAAGGACGAAGTATTGGTACTTTATTTAAAGCGTGCCCGGGAACTAATAAAGAAGAAGAAATAGAACCAACAAACAGTAGGTGATAAAACTTATTTGGAAAACAACTAAGTATTTACTTCCGTGGGTTGATATCTCCGTCCATCAAGCCCTCCTAAAACAGGATGCAGTAGGGTCGATTGGTCGGTTAACGGTCGACTTGTGAGACAGAAGCCAAGAGTTCGTAGCAGAAAAGGAAACACACTACAGTCATGGCAGGGACCAAGTGTTTCAAGCCTGCGAGGGTTAAACTTGAAAAAAACATTTTCAGTCTTAATCACTCTCCTTTCTCTCCCTCTCTATATCTTTCTCTGTTTCTCTCTCTTTTTTTTCTCTCTCGGGGATGAATTCGCTGGAATCTTTTAAGTCATTGTCCTAGCTTTCACTCTTAGGTTCCAACGACTGTCCTTCATCGCAGCGAGTCAGTCACGGCTTTTGACTTTAAATCATTAAGGAACTATATACGTCTACCCCAAAGACCAGATTTCGACCCCTTTTTAAGAAAACTGCTTATTTTGGGAGTAAGGTTTGACTTAGTATAGGGCATGATTGATCACTCATCAACCAAAAATAACCAACATGCCCCTTATCCATGAAATCTCTCAAATTTGGAATTCAATTCCAACATCTTCCCTGCATTTGTCTCAATTTTGTCGGTTCCTTTTTAGAATCTCATTGGATCAAATTCTCACCAAGTTAGGACCTCACTTCGTTATGCCACTTCAAGTGACCAGTCAGTAGACGCCTACCAGCAACATACCCCTCTGGCGTAGGTGGCAAAGAGGCATATCTATTTTGTCTTCATTAATCAAGATAGAGTACCTTTGAATCGGGCCGGGCCCTTGGATTTTTTCCCCTGAAGATAAGGACTACCAACTCCAGGTTGAAATTGATGGATCTTGGTAATCCACATCTCTCACAGGGTAGGAGATTACGCAAACAATGATTTCTCTTTCCAAATAGCCACTCCCAAAATACAACCTGGTACTTCTCACTCTTTGCTAGTTTGAGTCAGAAGAAAAAGAGGATTTTGTTAATGTAATTTCTCTGGCTTGTGAAATCCCGTCGTCGATAGTATCGTATACAACGACGAGCAGTTAAACAAACAGAACGAGAGTCATATACGTAAATCGATAGCTGGGTAAGATTGGGAGTTTAAACTTTGAGCGTGTTGGTCTGTTAACAGAGTAATTTGTTTACAATCATGACTGCTAAGTATGTTCTCCAAGAAGGCCAGTGAAAGTTTGGTTTGAATAAATTGCATTTGACCAGTACAATTTTCTGTGTATATCTCAGAGCCAACCCTGAGAAAATCATGCCAATCTGGAGACAGTTCGTGATCATTATGTTGACGTGTCCATCCCAATCACTCCAAGTCACGTTTAATTCGGATCTCTTCCATTGACCGCATGCCAACTCATTTTAAGATTACTTCATAACCTATCTTATCTGACCATGTAATGGCAACGTGCTGCGCTGTTGTCTCATTATAAATGCATACTTTCCCATTTGAATTGTACACATGTGTTAAGGTTTGACCGTACACAGATTGGGCGGGGTATGGGGTTAAGAATAAGTATACTTAAGTATGAGTCGCCTTTCAACCAGACAATCAAACATGCGTTCTTTTTCCCCGGCAAGAGAAATCAGCTAACTTGCTGATAGATACCGAAGCAATAAAAAGTACATAGTATATATTCTTTGGTCAAGGTGTTGAAACCATTGTTGACTGTTTCTCTGGGACTAATTTTTTCGCATCTTTGTTGTTTTAAAAGGAACAGTATACGTACTGTGATAAGATAATTCGATCAGCAGACCAAGCAGAGACATCGATAATTTATATGAGAAACTGATGAAAAACAAACAAATGATGAATTAGAGGTTCTTAAAACATGACCCCAAAATGTGTGCTGATGAAATCAACCTAGGTGAAAGGTTGCAGTTTCGACGCGTAGAAACTGTTGGATGAGAGACTGGGGGCAGCGTCCTATGCAAGTTGCACAATGTGAACCGTTCTGAAAGCGTCGTAGACGAGGTTAATGGAATGGGTAACTTGAAATTTGGTTTTAACCAGGCAAACTGCGTCAGATATCAAGTAAAATCGAGACACGAGGAAGCCTGCTGTCACTTGATCCTCAGCAAAAAATCAGTGATGTGAAGACAAAAATGGATAATCACTGCTAATAGTTGTAAGGATAACAGGAATAAGCAAATAAGGATAATAGGCTCAGAAAATTTATAACATTAGACTCGAATGGGTAAGATAAGTGATTCCTTAGCATAGTACAAAAGCATGAGATTTGACCATACAATCCAATGGTACATAAACAAAACAAGATATGTCTTTGACAATGATAAATAGACATATACTCCTCTAGGGTTATGAAATTAAGAATTATCATTCTATTCCAACCAGAAGACCAGATCTGAAATCAGGAGAAAGAAGAAAACGTTTCAGATTGTGGATGCTGGTGTTCAAGCAGCTCCTAAACTACAATCGAAAGTAAGTGCAGGGGTTTTGAAGAGATTTGTTGTCACCTTATCCCGACAGAAAAATAACAAAAAAAACAGACCCCTCCCCTAGAAACAGATACTGAGAAGTATTCAAGATTCGTGTGTCATAACCAGCTGATCCGCCTTTGTTGAGCGGGGAGGGGGGCGACTGTTATCTTCCCACTGTCGGCCAAAACTCCGGCTTGTGTTCCTTTAACGGGGCCTCCAGAAAGAACTCAGTCGTTACCGAGCGATTGTTGACTAGTTGAACCCCTGCCCGTGTTCCCTTAATGGCATTCAGGAGGGACACAGTTGTTACTAAGCTACGGTTGGCCGCTAGGATAGACCACAAGTGTTACCGAGCGGTTGTTGGCCAGAATAAGGAGAAAAATGAACGGAAGAGGACCACAAACTAGTAATATATTGCTACTTTAAAAGCAAATCATTTATGGCGCTATTGAGGACATATAGCAGGGAAAATCCTCTGCAGGGCTTCAAAATGGCGTCTAGTTCAGAAAGTGAAACGAATTCTGAAAAAAAAAATTTTTTTAGAGGTAGAACTGCAAGTAATCTGCAAGAATATATTTAAAAAAAGATGTCTTACCTGAAGAGGTATACCCGAAGACAAATGAAAAAATAAACAATGAAAACGAAACAAATTTGAACATGGGAAAAAATCCTCACCAAAGCCATATACGAGAAAGGGTCGTCAATTGCCTAACGTGGAAGAAGCTGAGATACAGAATCTAAAAGAAATGATGCCATCTTTTAGAGGCAAGGACTGGAAAAAAGTAAGAGATTCAACTAGACATGTCAATTGCCTCGTCTGGTTTATTAAAACAATACCATAACGGAAGTCAACTACTTTATTCACGCTGGAGCAACATGGTAAGGAAAGTCTTTACGATACAAGGAGAAATATCGAACAATAGGAACAGAAATCTCTCCTTGGAAAGGATATTTAGAAAAAAAGATGCCTCAAATACCGAGAAATTATTGGTTTCCTGAAAAATACATCGCATCTGAACAGACCACGTGCAAGATTATGGAATAAATACAAGATGAGACAAAAAAGAGTATCTGCTGCAGTTGAAGAAATACACCCCAAAAGAGCGAGACTAAAGAATTATTGACAAAGGACCACCCAATACGCCCAAAATCGCACTTTCTACGATAACAAAGACAATTCTGCCAACAACTGAACGGAGAAAAAAAGAAATGACCAAAAACCGGATGCCACAGAGGCGAAAAGCTTCTGGAACGATGTATTTGGACATCTGAAAAAATACAACAGAGTCCTAGAATTTATATATATAGTATTGAAAATGAACCCAAAGACATAGACAAAGGATAACAAATTGTATTGAATGAAATCACATTGAAAAGCACTTTGAAATAGTCAACTGGAAAGTATCAAGGATCTGATGGAATTCATGGATATTGCTTAAATTATTTCACCACTTTACATGACAAACTCATCCACTAACTCAAGAGTTGTCTAGATGAAGGCGAGGTACTAGATTGGATGGCCCAGAGGGAGAACGACTTTCATTCAAAGGGACTATGGGGAAAGGGACTAGGCAAGCAATCATAGACTGATAGGGTTGAAACTTCCGAGAAAAAGAATACATATTTCCATGGAAAGAATGGGACTACTACCAAAAGAACAAAAGGATGCTGGAGCTGAACCAAAAGGGCTCTACGTTTACCAGATGGTTGCAATGGGATGTATTGATAATAAAAAAAAGCGTTCGACATGGTTCCATATAGCTTGATACTCATTTGCCCCATGATATTCGAGATTACCAAAGCAGTGAGATTCATAGCCAACTCTATGGAAAACTGGAAGTAGATAGCTACAGGAGAGAAGTAAGTATAAAAGGGAAATTTTTGAGGTGGACTCTCTGTCCCAACTACTATCTGTAATAACCATGATACCACTCAACAGAATCCTGAAAACAACAAAGAATGCAAAAGAGAGAGAAAGGTCAATCACCTCATCTACATGAACGACATAAAACTATCCGTAAAGAACGGGGAAGAGCTCTAAATCTTCAACGAAGTGAACGAGAGCACCGATGACGTTGGGATTGAGTTTGGAATAGAAAATTTGCATTGATAGTATCGCACAGAGGAAGGCTCACTGATATAGATACTTAAAAGTTCATAAATGTGACACGAGGAAACGGGAAATAATTAACAGAGGAAAGATATCTTAGGAGGATAAAAAAGATAAGCAGGAATCTGATAAAGGAAATAAACCCATCGGGCGTATTGGTATTACAATACGTAGGTGCAATTCCTAGATGGACAAAGGAAGAGCTTCAAACAATGGAACGGCGAATAAAGAAACTTGCGACAATTCGCAAGGCCCTACACCTAAAAAATGACCCAGCCATATTATATGTGGCAGAAAACTCATCAGCATGGAAGACTGTGCCAAGATGATAAAACCGGAATGGGGGAGGCATGGGTAAGCCTACAATGAAACAGACTGACGACCCTCAATCGTCAAAAATGGCCAGACAACTTGAAAGAACCTTGTAGGTTATAGAAATGCTGCTGTGATATATAAAGGGACTGAAGGCCTTTGTCAATCAGACTTCAGCGAATACCATTGGATATTTGGATAAAAAGAGCAAATTATAGCACTGCTGTGGACATAGGGGAATACTAACGAGAAGGCTGGAAACTTGAAAATATTGATGTCAGTCAGTTTCAAGCAATGACCATTACAAGTGCAATTATGCTGGTGAGGCAGATGCTGGAATATTGAAGAGACCTGCTATCGCTTGATCTCCCTTGAGGACCACCAGATAATATAGGATACGCTTCTCACTAAATAATTGCCTTCCCAATTTTGCCCATTGAGGAAAGAAGAGATGCATTTCCGAAGGGCATTAATGTAAAGAGAACATAATCAGCTCCGATCGGAGTTTGAACTTAGGTCGCCGTGTCGCATAAAAAATATCATTATTAATAAGAAGACGAAATCAAGTGGTGACTCACCCACGGATGACAAGCCATCAGCAGAGCAAGCTCAACCTTCAAAAGCAAGACAACCTCAATAATACCAAAAAGAAGAGTATACAACCAATGCATCCTCCCAATAGTCACTTATGGAGCTGAAACATGGAATCTAACCAAGATACAGACCTGCAAACTGAGAGGCATGCAGCACGCACATGAGAGAATCATGCTCAACCTTACATGCAGGGATCACAAGT